>VZRI01013862.1:0-49481 GCA_013397515.1 Upupa epops | reverse complement strand
CTCTGGATTGACCTGGACAATTAAATAGGTGTCTTTGACTTGTTCAAATTGTCTAGGTGGCATTGCGAATCAATTCTAGAAATCCTATGATTTAAATATATAATGTCTTACTGAAGCATTGCTTGAAGTTTCATTTTCTTGCAAGGAAGAGGAAAAAACGGGGTGTAAGAGTCTTTAATTTTAAAAAGAGTCTTAGAATTGAGGTATGTGTAGAGTTACTTTTTAAAAAAAAATCAAACCAGTTTCGTTACTTTTTAACTGCCTGAAGTTGAAATATCTGCAAGAATTTGATTAGAGCATAGACATGTGTAATCTTCACTTGCTTGCTGCAAGTAATTTAGAAATCAGAAAAATAAATATTTCCTGGTTTTCAAATACCTCTAGCAGAAGATTCCTTCTGAGATTTCTATCCTTCAGTTTCCCATGCTTGTCTGGGGGGGAAGGAAGGAAATGTGAAAATGTACTTTCCAAAGAACTGACACAAAGGCATATGTGTAATTGCAATGTCTAAAACTTGGCTATTTTTTTAAAAAATGCTTTAAACCAACTTTAGAGCAGGATGTGAAATATTCTGATTAATTTGAGAATATGTAAGGCTCCTAGTATTTGGAGTAAATTTCTGATATATAGTTTAGGGGATTTCATTCATTTTCCTTTTTCTCTTTGTTTAGGATATGATCAACTGTATTGGTGGAGTAAATGTGTTGTTTCCATTGCTGGAGCAGATCAGTGTTCTTGGTGAACAGCTGCCTGAGAAGTCTGAGGGGGAAAATTTACCTCCAGAACTAGTTACTCCTGTAGAGGGAGACTGGGTGTTGTTGTCATCCACAAAGGCATCAGGTAGGAAAGTACAGTTGGACTGAAATACTTGTTAAGCTTGATTTCAAAAGTCTTTCTGTGTTTGAGAGAAATCCATGTGGTTTTCCAGAGTACATATATAAAGCTGAATAAGCTCTCTTCTGTTCAGCACTATGTTAAATTAGCTTACTAACATGTTTCCAAATAGCCATGTTTAAAAGCATTATTTTTCTTTTCATTATTTGTTATTGCATTAGTGTAAAAGTATGCTTTGTGAAGTTCTTGTTATGAAAAGTTTGTTCTGAATATTTTGTGAAATCATGTTTGATGCAAAGCCTACTACTAATAATAGGAGAAGCTCTCCTACAACTTGATTGCTGGGCTAAACAGCCACACAAAACATTTGCAGCAATTGTTTATTTGAAATTGTTTATTTTCTTCAGGAAAATGTTCAGACTCATACCTCTCATACACTGTCAGATTTTAGTGTTAAAATCAATGCAATTAAAAAGATGCTTTCAAAATACATTATTTTAAAGCCATGCTAATATTGAGACTGAATTTTGACCTGGGTAGAAGCCACTGGGAAATCAGACCTTGCAAAGGAGAGTAAGCATTTTTTTTTAATATGAAATGGAGTAAAGTTAAACAAAAAAATAAATTCTGTCTCTCTCGCTTTGTATGTAATGGACAGAAATTGTTAGTTTACAACTGTGGAGGGAGAAGAACTGCAGGCTATATGAGAGACTGTAATGTGAAGTTTGTCTGTAACCTACACCAAATGCTGATGAAGTGATTCAGATCAGGGCTGGGGTCGCTTTTTTCTGGAGAGTATGAGTCTGCACTGAGAGTCTAGTGACAGTCTGCAGCTAGGGAACAAATAGAAAAGAAGTATACAGGAAATAGCAAAAACTATGGATGCTTCATTTTTCTTCTTCCCCTCTACTTTTATACAGAGATCCAACAATGAGCCATGACGCTTTTTCTTCTGTTGTTCTGTTTTGCAGAGGCACGACTGGAGAAGAACATTGTTGCAACTTTCATCTTGATGATGAAACACTTTATTCAAAGACATCATGTTAATCAAGAAAATCTCATTCACTCCTATGGAGTTGCCACCCTAGGAACCTTGTTACAGAAGGTGAACAAATTTGAGAAACATCCTTTAGTAAAGAATGTTATGAGTGAGGTCCGAGAGTCTTCATAGGTTTCCTTAGTACATGCTTTTCTTTCTTGTATTTCTGAAAACAGAAAGTTGTGAGGAGTTGGTATGGATCTGTAAAGTGAAACACAGTGTTTTCTCTTTTTTCATGTTGTTCTTTTTTCTGATACTGTGTTGTATGATTATCAAAACTAGACTGGTTTTGTGTTTATTGTCATCTTTGAATGGAAGTAGACATGGCTGTAAAGCATAAAAGATTGACAAAATTTTATTAAGCTTATAAAGGTAAATATTTTGAATGCTAACAACTGGTGTTATTTTGAAAGGTGCCAAGCAATTTAATGGATGTGAATGTCCTGATGGCTGTACAGCTACTGATAGAACAAGTCTCTGTAGAAAAGAACATGCAGCTTTTGCAACAGATGTATCAACATTTACTTTTTGACTTCAGTATCTGGAATAGTGGGGACTTCCCCTTCAGAATTGGTGAGTTGTTGGACTTGGGCAGCTGTGCCAAGACAGTGTACTTTGTACTTGCCATAATTCTTTATCTAAGTTCTAACAGAAAACTTTATACTGTAGGGCATATACAATATCTTTCTACAATCATCAAAGACAGCAGAAGGCTCTTCAGAAAGAAATATGGTGTGCAGTTTCTTTTAGACACACTCAGGATTTATTATGGGTATGAGTTTTACCTCTTCTGTCTCCTTCTCATTTATTTGATGTAGCTGTTGAGTTTCCACTGTCACCCTAGTGAGAAACAGTGGTTGGATTTTGGTGATTCAATTGTTTTTCAAAATTGCATTAGATTTTGTAGTTCCAGTTTTTTTGCTACTTTATTTTGATTTTAATGATAGGATTATATACAGTTTATATCAATCATACTGGAAGCTCTTGGAAATGTCATTACAATTAGAAAAATGAAGGACCTGCAGCAACAATGAAAATTAAGCCCTAGATAGTACGAAAAGAGAGGGTGTTTATATTTTTAACTTCTTTTTAGATCCTTCTAGAGTTTGCAGTGGGACTTCTTCAGGTATTTAGTTTACCTTTCAGCCTTTAGTGATTTATATCTACTTATGGATATAGTTATTGAGGAAGATCTGTCTGTTTCTGAATATGCTTATGTTACTGAAGATTGACTAGAGATATTGTGCTTTCCTTTAGAGGGTGGGAGGGAGGGAATCTGAAATCCTGACCTGTATCTTGATCAGTACAAGTCAATATTTCAGGTTTATATAATTGGTAACTTGTCTTACTTCAGTTAATTTGTACAATAATAGCTGGGTAGATGAAAAGTTACAAAACTAGCACAACCAAATTGCTATTAAGGAGTCATGAAGAACTTCCTTATGTTACTCTTCCTGTCTCTTGATACGTAGAAGTGGCTGTAAAGACAGTGATTTGGCTCCTGATGATCTGAGAACAATTCGGACATCACTCTACGGACTGATCAAGTATTTCCTGAGCAAAGGTGGAACACATGAAGAAATACAGAGCATCATAGGATACATAGCTGCCACCAGTGATGAGGAGCAGGTATCCAATATGGCAGAAATTAATAGTTTAAACTGTACATGATTTTTGTTGTGCCTCTTGCTGTTTAGAAATCTTGAGTCTTGTTTGCTTAAAAAAAGATGGAACAAAACCAAAAAGACCACAAGCAAAGTGTTAATTAATGTGCAGTTTTGTATAGACTTAAGTGAGGCAGATTACAGGAGCACACTAGAAAGCTGACAGAGTGTTCCGCAGGTGGCCATGTTTTCACTGTTGGCTTTTTTTTTTCCTTCCCTTGGAGAGAGCAGAAAGTGCATGATGTGTAATAGTGCTATTGGAAATGTACCCTTAGCTTACAAAGCCAAGTCAATTTGATTTCAACTGTAATGATGTGGTTTCTGTGTTGTAGACAGAACGTGAACTTACTTCATAGCTCTGGTTATAGTTTGACAAAATGTTCTATACAGAGAAAAAATGTGTATTACAAAATCTAATTTTAAATGCCATAATATTAAGCAGAGATACCTGTTTTATAACAAGAAAAGGGTAACATGTAAAAGCCAAGAATATCTTCCCCAAACAGAATGTGAAGTCTGAATCAACTGTGGATTAATTTAGTTGTCTTAATTTTGTAGCTCTGTGGAATTCTGGATGTTCTCTTCAGTCTACTTCATTCCAGTCCAACCCCAGACCAGCTTTTTTTATTGCTTTTTGAACCAGGGAATGCTGATATCCTTTACGCTCTATTACTGCATCAGAGATACTCTGACAGGCTTAGAGAACTTGTATTCAAGGTAATGAATAGTTCTTAAATTAATCAATTGAGTGCAGATTTATATTTTTCAATGGCCTCATCAATGAAGTGAATACAATTGCAAAGATACTTATTATCCAAGTTTTAATATTTTTCTTATGTATGCTAGATGTTATTGTTACTGCCATAGTCGCAATGAAGTTGTGTTTTCTTGAAGCATTGGGATCTTTTTAAAAAGAGTACATGTTGTTTGTATTAGTTTACAAATTAAACATAAATTGTGAACCACTGTTTTTGCCATACGCAGTTAAATTCAAGAAGTCTGGATACTCCCTTGTGATTATTTTGCATTTGTGTGTACTTTTCACAGATTTTGGAAGAGATGCTCAAATGCACTAAAGTTTATGAACGTAGTAAGCACCGTATGAGACTCAGAGAAGTGGGATACTCTGGACTAGGACTCCTTCTGAATGAATTGCCAGTAACTGTTTCTCTTATTAAAAACCTTCTTAACCAAGTTCTATATGCAGGTAATGGGCCAAGTGTTGTGTCTACCATTAGTAAACTCCTGCTGCTCAGAAACAAATGTATCTGGGGTTTTGTTCAGGATGACCAGAGTTGTTACCTTACAAAATTGTTTTATTTTAAATTCCCATAGTCTCAGCTAACATTGTCTTAGTTCCCTTAAGTTTGTTCGTTTCACTACCCCTGGATGTAGAGGTGAACTGCAAGGCAGTTTCTAATATTCAGCTGTTACATATTTTTCTGTGATATTGTTTTGCTCTGTTTTCTCCTCTACAGATCCTGCTGTGAATTATAAAGATCTCATAGCTGTGGTTCATCTGGCTCATAGATCAGATATAAACATGAGAGTGGTTATCTGTAGAAAGGTTAGTTGTCTTTAAAACTGCAGTACTGTCCTTGAAGCTCATAAATTGTACAGTGTGATACCTAAATATTTATTTGTGACACAGTGGCAGTATTTGTTACTACTGCTTCCTTTTGCAATATTAGAAGTGAAGATCATCTGCACTTAAACTAGTAGATTCCTTGAGTTACTGAGTTTTCTTAAAGGATGGCAAAGACTGTGATCAAAATTTTGTTTGTATTCTTAATGTTTTTCGATAAAATATGTTTAAAAGAGTGATTGTGAATGCAGGGAAGAGAGAGGAAAATGTGGCTCCTAAACTGAGCTCTCTCTGACTTATATCACTGAAATTAATTGTACTGAACAGAGCTGTGAGAACCTATATGGCCTGTTTAATGTTTCTCAAAGTGAAAAAAGTGAAATGATAATGTACGGTATCAGTAGGTGATTCATGATGCATCTTTCTTAATTCATAGTTCAAATCCAGCATATTTTATAGATTTTCTTTCTTTCTTTGTAGTCTTGTGGCTGAGTAGAATTATTTATTGTGACAGCTGACTTTTGCAGAAATTGTTGCAAAGAGAGCCTGAAATATGAGTAGTTAATGATATACTTAGATAGCTGCTTTTCTCCTGATATTTTTTCCCTCAAATATGTATTGCTAATGGGTCGAGATTAAACGAGGTGAGGACAACTAATCGGGGTGAATCAGAAGCATTTGTTCTACAAAATAGCTGGCTTTATATACTGTACGATATTCTTCACAAAAGCCTTCCACCAATCATTTTTGTTTTCACCACAGTTGAAAGTTGCACAATTCAGTTGATACAGGTGGTCGATATGATAGGTTACATTAGCTTTTTATCTTACCTATTCAACCAGCTCTGCCTATTCCCCCAGTCCCACCCTGCCTGCATTCCATTCACATCCCTGTCTGTTCCAGCCAGGGTCTCAGGTTTATCCCTTCCTCACTAATTAACACTGCCCTGCTTTTTGATTTTGTTTTCAGAGTTCCCACACTAATGAGAAAAAATATTTTATGGCTGTTTTGCTTATTATTAACAGATTGAAATTATAAAAATAATTTCAATGCAGTTACAAGCTAAAATTAATATGTAGGCATGGACTATCTTCTTTTCTCCATAGATTTTGCACCTTTTGCATTCCCAATTGGATGCAGCACAACAGATTTCTCAGCAGCTGGGCTGGCAGGACACTTTGATTAGACTGTTCCTTAAAGAAAACTCGGAGGTCCAGATTGGCTTTAAAGAGAACAGGACTGATTCTTCAAAGGAAGAAGAAAAAAGGCCACCTGCTGAAGAGCTTCAGAGACATCAACTTGATAAGATAGGAGGAGATAAAATTGGCAGCTTTGCCTCTGTTAATGGTTTGTTTGATCAGTGGAGTTTAGAAGACAATAAATCCCTGGATGCTCCTGCTCATTTCTCTGCTATGCCACTTGAAGATGTGTCCACAGCAGTGATGTCTTTTAGGTCAGAGGATCAAGAACTATGGCACAGTAATCCATCACATTTGAGTTTAGATCTGTCCAGTGTTGACTCTGATGAACTGGCTGACATTGTGAATCAGATGACAGATAGCCAGCCCAGCACACCATCACCTATAGAGAACTCAAAACCATTCTCTGGACAGCCTGACAAAGATCTGAGTGGTATAAGTGAAGGCTTCTCCACTGATCTGTCATTTTTTGAAAACCAAGGAGTAAGTAATTCATACCCATTTCTACAAATGACTGCAATTCCTTTTTATGTTTTAGTTGTCTCCCTGTTGAATAATTATTGCATTCTTTTCCCATTTTCCAACAGAGAAGCAAACAATATAGTGAGTAGGGATTCTTCCTTTTGTAATGTCATCTTTTTTTTGGTTATGTAGTTGGAATAGCTTTGATATTAAAAAACAACCAAAAATTTAGAACAAAAAATACAGCAAAAAGTCCCACCACAGCTATAATCTCCTCCCCCACTTCCCTATTATATTTCAACATCCTTTATCTTCCGTAGGAGGCTTGGAGCAGACCTGCTATGAAAAAATCAAGGGTAGCTAAAGGTCAGGTTGAAATAATGTTGTAGAAGCCATGTCAGTATGTATTACAGTGTACAAGCAAAACTATGTCCTGTTTTATTTGAATTTTCATGGATTTAGCTATTAGACTTGTAGTTTTCAAAACTGCTGAAACATTAAAGCATAGACTGTGCTGAACAAGAAATATTTTGAAGGTTTTCTGGATTAGAAGGGCTATAAGTACTACTTTTTTTTTTTGTAGGGAGATGATAATGAACTCATACAGTTACTTACAGACATCCTACTGTGTATAATGTGGAAAGGCATTGAAAAATCTGATGATGCTGCATGGATTGAGAGAGGACAAGTATTTTCTGCTCTGACCAAGCTGGGAGTATCTAATGAGTTGCTGCGACCTTCTGATGAAATAAAGCTCAAGTGAGTGTATAGTTCAAGGATGGGATCTTTCATTCCTATTGAGGAAAACTAGAAAAAGTGAGGAGCGTTAGTGAAGCTGGGAAGGAATTGATTTTCCAATATGGTGTACTTTTTTTTGCCACCTCTTCACATACCAGCAGAATTAGTAGTGTCATGTGGCCATAAGTTTTTGAAACTCACGAGTTTCTCAAGATCTCTCTTACCTCATTAGCTGATTGAGAAGACAACAGTTACATCACAGCAAAATAAGAGATTCAGTTAAATACTTCATTGGATTTTTTTAATACCACTTAACCTTAGAAGGATGTAATAATCACTTTGGGATTTTGTTTTCTATGCAGCTTGCTGGAGAAGATGTTAGAATGGTCAGTCACTGATAATAGAGATTCAAAAGCTCTTCCCACACATGCTGAAAATGCCTTCAGGCTCCTCCTGATTGTCCAAGATTTCTTGCAGGCGGAAGGAGTAGTTAATTCAAACTTATGGACAGAAAAGGTACAATAACTGCATAATGTTTATAGGCTGAAATAGTAACGAAAATGGCAGTTTGGATGCTGTCATCCCTTCTAGGCAATGTTTTTCACCTATAGACATGGAAGAATAATGGTTCGAGGTGGAATGATTTAGGTTGCCCCTTGATGAGTAAAGAAAGGGATTTAGTACTGGGAGGATAGGTAGTTTTGCAAATTAAGCAGGCCTTAAAGTGGTACTCTTTATTGAAAATGCTAGGTCTCTTCAGACTGGAGAAATGTTTAGAAAAATGTAGGAGCTAATGAAATGTCTGCTGTGGCCTAAGCAGATTTGGCACCATTTACCAGCATTCGTATGTCATTGTGTGTGTCCTGCATAAAAGACCAGCCAAAAGTCTGCTCTTATTTGGGAGATGAGAAATTATGCTTCTGGGCTTTGACCCGTACTGGAGTCTCAAAATGATTTTGGGGGTGGTGTGCGTGTGTGTGTGTATGCAAATGATTCCCTTTTCTACATCAAAGTCAGAACATGAGATTTGAGGAAATAAACTTGTAGTAAACACAGTAAGTAGTAAGGTAAAAAAGCTTTTTGTCACCTGGCTATTTCTACTCTTCTTGATGTATGTTATAGACATATAATTTGCCCCAACACTTAATGAATCTGGAGCAGTGCTCTTGCTTCCTTCACTGTCTGACTTGTCATTCATTTTTGTTTTTTTCAGGAGTGAAGGGGGGAGGTATTATATGGAAACCCTTATACAATGATAAATCTTCTTTTAAAAAACAGGGTTTTAGGGCTACTTCTTTTGAATTGTAATGTTAAGAGACATCAACACAGTAATTCCTAAACTGTTCTCCAGAATGTCTGCTATTAAGTAAACATAGCTTAATCTTCAAGCTTTTCACTGCTTGTTTCTACAAAACTTTGGCTTTTGTTGTGATAACAGCTTTGTGAAATCTAATTAGAAAGAGAGCCAGAGTTTAGACCAATGAGACCTGTGCTTATTGCCAACTCTGAATTCAAAGTAGCAGTACTTTCATAAATTCCTAATACTGTGCTTAGGGAATAGGCAGGACAGTGTTCAAGCTGACACAGAAATGTTCATGGTGAATGAAATGAAAGAATGATTTTCCATGTGAATAGTTTATTGAGAAAGAATCAAAGTATATTGCAGAATTACAGAACTATTGAGGCTGGAAAGTCCTCTGAGCTCATCCAGCCCAGCCTATTACCTAACATCACTACGTCAGCCAGACCAGGGCACTAAGGGCCACATCCATTCTGTCCTAAAACACTTCCAGGGATAGGGACTCCATCCCCTCCTTAGGCAGTCCATTCCAGTGTCTGATCACCCTTTCCTTGAGGAAGGGCTTCCTAATATCCAACCTAAACCTTCCCTGGTGCAGCTTCAGGCCCTGCTCTCTTGTCCTGGAGGAGGTAGTTGCCTGGGAGAAGAGCCCAACCCCCACCTGTCTACAACTTCCATTCAAGTAGTTACAGAGAATGATAAGGTCCCTCCTGAGTCTCCTCCTCTCCAGCTAAACAACCCCAGCTCCCTCAGCCTCTCCTTATCAGACTTTCCCTCTCCTCCCTTCACCGGCCTTGTTGCTCTCCTCTGGNCACTATTCCTGATACAAGCCAGGATAACACTGGCCTTCTGGGCCACCTGGGCACATTGCTGTCTCATGTTCAACTGGTTGTCAATCAGTACTCCCAGGTCCCTCTGTACTAGGCCTCTCCCCAGCCACTCATCCCCTAATCTGTAGGTCTGCTGGGGGTGATTGTAGCCAAAATGTAGGAACCTGTACTTGGCCTTGTTAAACCTCATGCTGTTGGCCTCTGCCCGTTGACCCAGCCTGTCCAGATCTCTCTGAAACATCTTTCTCCCCTCCAGCAGATGGACACTCGCCCCCCCAACTTGGTGTCATCCGTGAATTTACTAAGGCATAGATTAAATCCCCTCATCCAGGTCATCAGTAAAGATGTTGAATAGAACTTGATCCAGCACTGATACCTGGGGGACACCAGTGAATACCAAATAGATGCGGCAGCATTCACAACCACTCTATGCCTGTTCATCCAGTCATCTTGTAATAATCCAGTTTAGTTTTAAGCAAACATTTTAGATAGTTAAATGTGCCATTTGCCTTGTGAATGCCTACCTTTCACATCAGCTTTGTATTGTGTCAAGTGTTAAAATACAGACAAAGTAGTGCCTTCTAATTTTTTGGCTTATTAAGATACTGACAGTTACAAATTTTCAAGTATTGCAATAAACTGGATATTCATGACAGAAGCCTTGTTTTCCATCTCAGGGCACTGTGGATACTGCTATTGCTGGTAATTGATACTATCATCGCACTCAAATAATTTAAAATGCAAAGCAAAATTATGAAATACCATTATATATATACTGAACCTAGAAATTCTAACTTAGTATGGTATTCGTGCTATTAATAGTCTGTATTCAACTATAGGCACCCTGCTTGTGATGTCTTCTATGGAAGTGGCATTTACTGCAGTTAAATTATAGGAAAATCTGCACTTACACACTGTGTTGGTTTGGGCTTTATTTAGGGGAAATACTTGAGTTAACATACTGTGCTAGATAGATTTTCGTAGTTAGAAATTTTTTTAAATTACTGTAAATTATTTACCCGCAGTATTCTGGGATAATTTTCTTGGTTAGGATAAGTTAGAAATACGAGCTCATCTTCAACTGTTTTGAAATTATTGTGTCTCCAAATGGAGTAGCTGTTGTTAATTTTATTTAATGAAAATCCTCTGTTGTTACAATAGCTCTTGGAAGAACTAGTGACTCTCATGGACAGCCTATCAGTCTGGTACTCTGCTGGCCTAGAAGCAACCAGACTTTCACAGGTGCAAGTCCAGTTACTCCTTGGATTCATTGCACAAGATAACTTACAGGTTTGTTGTTTTATGGCCTTCATCCTTTTGTAGAGAAGATGCTTTATTTGCTCTTAAAATTGGTAATTTTGGTATTCTGTCAGTGTACCTCTTTCTCATGCTCAAGCACGTGTAGAGGATGAGCTGCTTTAAGATGGGACTACATAGGCTCTAGTGGTAGTGATTCTGATAATGGTTCTTTTTCCCTAGCACAAAATACATCTATTAGTGGTTTCAGGTTTACATATGTTAGGTGCACATGAACCTGGAGTGTTCTGTCAGATCAACATTTTGAACTAAGTTAGCAGAGCTGTGCCTGGAACATGAGCTCTTAGTAAAGTTGGGATTCTTGGTTTAGGTCTGCGATTGTGTTAGTGCAGCTGTGTGTGATTTTGGAGTTGCAGATGACTCAAGTTTAGTGTTTATAGCATCAGTTATAGGTGCTCATATTTGTTGCATGTTTGCCTTCAGGCTGCTTGGGATGCTGCAAGAATATATACAAACTCCTGTGTTGAAGAAAGGTGCTCAAAATCACTATTTTGAGAATTGCGTTTTTTGCTGTTTGTCCGTGTAGGTGTGTGCTATGGCAGCAGCCAAACTAAACACCCTTCTTCAGACCAAAGTAATTGAAAGTCAGCCTGAAGCATGCTACCTCTTGGGGAAGCTGGAAGGTATCCTGAGTAGATCAATTGAAGAGAAGACAGAAACTTACTCATTTTTGATTCCTCTCGTTCGGACATTGGTATCAAAGATTTATGAGCTTCTCTTCATGAACCTCCATCTCCCTTCATTACCTGCTACAAACGGCAGCCCATCTTTCTTCGAGGACTTTCAAGAATACTGTTGCTGTGACGAGTGGCAAGTATATATTGACAAATATGTAAGTAGTAGATTACTTTTCTGTCATTTCCCCATTCTATTTGGTTGTGAAAGCAACTTATTCAGAAATCCCATTGTTTATTTTGTTTTGGTGGAAGCAGATTATTCCAAATATGAAGCAGTATGAAGAGAAATCATTCAGACATGATCATGAGCAGATGGCACTTTATTGGAAAGACTGTTATGAAGCATTTATGGTGAACATGCACAAGCGAGACAGGGAGAGGGGAGAAAGTAAGCTTAAATTTCAGGTAAGATTCTGAGTGACTCCAAGATTTCTTAAAAGAACTATTTCAGGAACTGCCTTCTAAAAGATGGCAGAACCACACTTCAGGATGATCCAGTTTGAGTGATTACAAGCAGGGTATCATAGTTATCACAGTAATGATGAGGCTGGAAAAGACCTTAAAGATCATCCAGTCCAACCTAAAACCAACCAAGTAACCCTAAACATCTGACATCTGACATTGATTATTTGACGAGGTTTTTTTGTGTGCATTGTGATTATATACACTTGCAGGATATGTTTCATAATTCTGTTGTTTGAATTTAAGGATATTATCTGTAAGCACAGTTATTTCAGGACACTAGGCATTTTCCATAGTACAGCAATCTAGATTTATGCTCAGCTTCACCTTCTTTTACTCTAATTTATGCTCTGAATCATTAAAACATCTCTTATATGTGATGGTTCCTGTTTAATGTGTAAGAAAAATTGTTTCTGAACTGAGAGTTTTGTATAAGGACCACACTCACTTTAAACTGTTGAATTAACTAATAGTTAGAGAAAATGTGATAGCTAAGTTATATTTCATTGTTTTCCCTTTCTCTTCTTAGTTTGGGTCCTTGTAGTAGTAGCAGTAGTGTTCTTTATTGAAGTAGCCAAAAAAAAAAGAATGCAAATCATGTTATAGAATATCAGAATTAAAAAAAAAAACGACCTAATAATAAAATTTACAGTGCTGACTGTTTTTCTGATGAATGAAAACAACTTTCATATTGATTCGGCAGTGGTAATGCTTTTTTCACATTTTTAAGTCAAAGTTTGGCACTATGCCATCCAGTACTAAGCTTTCTTTTTCTTACAAGCAATGCCTTAAACGTTCAGAGGTTTTTACTGCTAAGCCTTTTTTGTTCCTTCTTACTTTATGAGAATCCTTGCAAGCCAGAAAATTGTATTTTCAAAGGTCACAGTTATTTCAGTGCTTGATTTCTTTTTAATGCTTTTTCAGGCGCATTTTGTTGAACCATTCAGCAGAAAGGCTCGACAGGAATATCTGCGGTACAACAGTATGCTAAAGCAACTTCATAGTCAACGCACAGCTATTCTGAGGCAGTGGAGATCAGCCCAACTTTACTTGTTCTCTGAATGTGGTCCTTGGTCTGAAATGTAAGAGTGAATTTCTTAAATCAAACTGTGTATGATATGTAGAAGGAATTTATTCACATGACTGACTTACTGTTTCACATGGTTAAACCTTGTCAAATTGATAACTTCACATCTCAGTAACAGTTAATCCAGAATGAATCTTTTACACTGTTTTCTGCATTTAATTACCAAAATGCCAAGTTTGAAATGTAATGATGAGCTAACTGGTTAACTGGATTGTCTTGCCAAATGACAAGTACAAATTAGTTATCAGCACAGAAATTGCAGAAACTTTTTAAGAGATTCTACAGATCAGTCTTTTCCATCCTAAATGATTCAGTTGAAAAAGAGATAATAAACTTGGTAATAAAGACTGAGCTTTTATGTATGAAGCTAATTTCAACTTAAAAGAATGCATTTTACTTAGCTTTTGTCTTTTAATTGTCATAAAGTATAAAAAATCATGTATTTCAGGAGAAAAGAATTAGTGCTTACAGAGTGCTTTGGCAATATAAAATAGGAAATTAAATTACAGTTTATTGCTAATGTGTTTTACAGTGTACAGATTTTTCTAACTGTGTACTCTTTTGTTAATCAGTTCATTCACCACAGGCCTTAAGAGTCTTTTAACTAACTAGCTTTATGAGCATTCTTGTTTTTCTAGGAAACAACATCCTGTTCACTGGAAACTTTCAAATGTGGAAAATTTTTCACGTATGAGACTAAAACTAGTGCAGAATTACAACTTCAACCCTCATCAGGATGCTAGTGACCTGAGAGATAATTTAGGTAAAGCTGTATTTTCTGTTTCACTTTAGATTCTTCTTTACTGAATAAGGATACACACTTTACTCTTCATATTTGAGAATCAGTGTATGGTAGACACATAAATACTGATTTTTTCCATATGTCCTCTGTGGTGAAATGTGTAACATAAAAATGATGCTTTGACCTGAAATGGGATCTGTCTACTGAGTAGAATTTCCTTTGTTCATTGGCGTGCATATTTTGTTGGGATAACTAGCTAACAAACTAAACTCCTTTGTTTTAAAGTAAGCAGTCAAACAGTTTTCTTGCATAAGATTTTTTTAAGAAAAGGAAGCAATGAATCCAAGTAACCAGGCAGTACTCATTTTAAATCTTTTAGATCTCATGATAAAAATATGTAGGTATCAAGTGCTCTGTTTCAGATGTCTACCTCACAGCTAAGCTAGTTGTGTAAATTCTTCTTGTGTTGGATATTAAGGTTCAAAAAAAAAAAACATTAGCACACTGATAAATCTAAGTAAGCAAAAAACAAATGCATTGTATTTCTGTGAAAGGGGCCTGTGTTAACAGTGTCTGGCAGAAAATAGTTTTTGTAAATGTCCATATCAGAATACAGTTTAAATTTTTCTCCTGTGTTTGTCTTCCCTGTACATTGGAGTGTTTTTAGTGGTTTTTTGTGTTCACAAAACTATTGAAGTTTTATTGCTTCTTCCTTGGTTAAAACCAATGTTTAAAGTAGAAGATATGCTCAGTATTTTCGCTTTCCAAAAGTGTTAGAACAAGAAGTTTTCTGAGCCAAAATGTCTATTTATGATAGGTGTGCACCAGGCACAACCTTCTAGTGCGTCTCTGCTTCTTGAGGTGGTAAAGCAGGTGAAAGCGAGTGACCTAGAAGATGATGTCCTTGAATTACCAGAAGACGACTTGGCAGCCAGTTCCAATTTGTAAGTACAGCAGAATGGAACAGTTGAAATTTGTTTCTACTAGCTATAAGGAGTGAGAAACAGCACTGAGAGTTAATCAGCATTGCAGGTATCCCTCTCTCTTTGTCTGGCCTTAACAATCCAGTCCAGGGCTTTGTTGTGGTTTCAAAGAGTTGAAAAGTTGCTATTGGATTTATCATTGCCAACAACGAGACATGGAAAACCCCAGAGAAAAGAGGGCAAAGAGGATATTTGCAAGTATATATTAGTAATCCATTGCTCACAGTTGTTCTGAAGCTGAAGCTACAGGATTGAGGCTTTTCTGCAGTGCACTTTTGATGTAATTCCCAAGAGTTGGTCTGTCTTGTGAAGGCACAGACCAGACTGGAACTGACCTTTGTCCATGTACACAAGGACCATTCCCTAAACCATCAGCTGCATAGTGCGTATGCTTGTTTGGTTGGTGTTAATCTTCTAGAGAGTCCTCTGTGTTTTAGAACATTTCAGAGAGAAGGTCTGCTGTATTTTCTTCATGCCACTTTTGTGACTTCATTAAAAAAAAAAAGGAAGTGTGAGGGAGTGGGACCAGAGAGATAACAAATGCTACACTCCAGTAACTGAACATGAGATACTGTTTATGCTATTATTATGTGCGTCCAAGAAAGATGTAGTAATTCTTTGAGTGATATTGATGCATTTTCTTGTACTTTTAAGGTTATAAAATGTGTTTTTGTAGTGCCTTTATGCTTATAGACTTCTGAGAAATCATTGATTCAAATGCTTCTGAAGACAGTTTTAGTCACATGAACCAGGGCTCAAGTCTACTCTGGGCCAGAGAATTCAAGCATTTAGCAGTTAAACAAGAAAGGGAAATTCAGCCTCGTGGGTTTTTTTTGTATTTCAAGGGATGAAAAGTCCAGAAATACCAAGCCTGAAGAGTGATACTATGACATTGTGTTTGGTAGTCTAGTGTGAAACATCCAAGACTGTTGGTGGATGTAGCTTCATATAATCATATATGTTGTACTTTTAATACCATTCAAATTTTGTTTTTCACAGCTATTCTCTTAACAAGTAGCTAAGCAACTGTACAACCTGTTCAATCCTGTAACACTTAGCGATATTTTTATAGGGATGAGAAGGATGAACAAAGTCAGAAAGAAAAGCTAATACTGTCTGAAGACTGTGAACTCATTACAGTAATTGATGTGATACCTGGCAGGCTGGAGATCACTACCCAACATATCTATTTCTTTGATGGTAATGTTGAAAAAGAGGAAGGTGAGCATGATCAGTATCGTTCTTTTCAGTGCAGTTCAATATTGTGTTTTTAGTAAACTGTATGATTTTGTGAGGATGAGTGTCAGACTAATTGTGAAGAGACAAGTTGCCAGTCTGTGCTTAATATTGTACTTGGTGTTCAGTGACTGCCTGATCCCTTTAGAATCAAGAATCTGGAACTTGATTCTAAAAATTATTACTAAATCAGTGAAGTATTCTTAGTATTTCTTAAGAAAAATGAACGTATTAAAAATTCATTTTTCTGAATAATAGAGGTCATTATCTCTAATTTTCTGCTTAAACGGTACCTCATGTTCTCTCTGATAAATGATGTTTCATTCATGCATTGATTAAAAAGTAGTAGTGTGTAAACAGTAATTGTCTATATTAATTTAGCGACCTTTAGTAGAACATACACAATTAAGTGAACTGAAATGTTTGACCAGTAACAGTGAAGTTTTCGAAAACTATATCAGAAAGTTGGGATTTCTAAACATAAAAGCTTGTAGCACCTCTGCTATGAAGACAGGCCTGGAGAATTGGGGTTGCTTTGCTTAGAGAAGGCTAAAGGCAGCCATCCATTATGGGAAGGGAACCTACGATAAAGCTGGAAAAGAGCTTCTTAAAAGGGCCTGCAGTGATGGGATGAGGGGAAATGACCTGAAACTCAACGAGGGTAGATTTAGAATGGATATTGGGAAGTTCTTCACCATAAGGGGCAGTGCAGCACTGGAACAGGTTGCCCAGGGAGGCTGTGGATGTCCCATCCCTGGAAGTGTTCAAGGCCAGGTTTGGAAAGGGCATTGAGCAACCTGGTCAAGTGGGAGAGAAGTGCCCTTGCCCCCAGCCAGGGGGTTTGGAACTAGATGATCTTCAAGGTCCCTTCCAACCTAAATAATTCTATGATGATATTTAAGAAAACAAAGAGGTTTGTTTGGATTTTTTTTCAATAGAATTTATTTATAATACCTACTCAATCAGAAAGCAAAAATAAATTCTATATTAAATATTTCCTGCTGCTGCTGTCTTTCAGCAAAACAATAGCTGAAGTTAATAATATTTGTCTACCAAATCATTAATTTAGCCACATATAAAAATTGCCTTTCTAAAAATAACTCTGATGATACTACATTATATCTATATTGAAAATTTATTATGACTTCCCAGTTGATAAAGTGTTCTTCACAGGGATAGGTTTTGATTTCAAATGGCAGCTCTCTCAAATTCGTGAGATACATTTGCGTCGGTACAACCTGAGGAGGTCAGCATTGGAGATCTTCCTTACAGATCAAACCAACTATTTCCTGAACTTCAGTAAGGAGGTATGGGTATCCCAAATTTTCTTCATGTGTATTACTGGCACAAATATCAGGTTTAAGTTCACTGATTGTGTTGACTTTGAGTCTGGTGTCTTTCACAGTACTGTTACATTAGGTTTGCTAGACACAGCCATTATGGGAAATTGGATTGCAGCCTGTGAATATAAAGTCTGATTAATTGTGAAAAGATAGATAAAATGAGAGACCTTTTCTTCTTCTTTCTGTTGTGATATGGAGCAGTTACTCAACTAAAATTACTTGAGTAGTAGCCCATACATATTTTTAAATATTGTGAGAATATTAATTACAAAGCAAAGGGACTTTATATTTTGCCACAATATTGGAAACTGTTGCTTCTTCTATACTCTGTGGTTTAGGATTGGTGAATTTTTGCTTTATTACTGGATAAAGTCAGTGGTCCTTTGTATGTAGGACTAACATTAAGTGTCAGGACTTAGGGCACATTATATACTTATGTATATAAACTTCTGTATAGTATATATCTGTAAGTATAGATGTTCAGATTATTAATATCTCCTGTAGAGTGTTTTGTTGATGTTTTTTAAGTAAATAGATCTTTGCAGTAGTTATTGTAGGGAAAATCATTGGTGTCATTTTATTTGAACAGCAGCAGAATTTTCTGTAATACCTCTGTGACAATTACAGTTTTCTGTGTCGTGTATACAAAAAACCCCCCAGTTTGTAAAATATGTTGTGATTATATATCCTGTAACTGTATGATGTCATGTCCAACTGTTTCATGCAGGAAGAGATAGAAATCTCTTTCACATTTTAATTAGCAGAGCAGTTGTTTACTTGTTGCCTTCAATCTCCAGAATCATTGTTTTATTAATGCTGTTTTCTGGCAGGTACGAAACAAAGTATATAGCCGAATATTGTCGCTGCGTTCTCCTAGTATTTCTGGAACTAGGTCTCCACAAGAGCTTTTTAAAGCTTCAGGTTTGATGCAGGTATAAGACTTCTGCTTCTGGAAAAAAAGTCCTGGACTTTACCTTTGTTTGTCCCCAGTGTTTAGATGTTAAGTGCAAAGTCCTGTACCCTCTGTGTGGTCCCTGAGTATTCACATGCATATTTTTAGAATTTTTGTGTTTACAGTCAGCGAGGTAACTGCGTAGATCCCAGCTCTGTCGATGAAATTGTGACAAGTGTTCCAACTAGAATGGAAAATATGTAGCAGACTTGCTTTAGTTTGTGATCTTGAGTGTACATTTTGGAACTTCCTTTCACTACATTTGCAAATATTATTCCATGCTACATTTTCACAGTGGGGTTTTCAACAAAACCCAGGTGAAAACAAAACATAACAGAAAATACATTCCTAGGAGAATGACTAATATTGATATAAAAGGATAATGTCTAAATGTTTGAATTGCCCTAAACATGGATAACCTTTTAATGTAAATATATTTTTATATTTCTTTTTATAGTGCAATTTCTATTTTCTCTGAGGGAGGAATCTTTACAGATTGCATTTAAAATACTGGAAAAACCTTGCTTATATATTTTTTCCTAACAAAAAATGTTTTATATTTATGTAGAGAAACAATGACCTGTAATTAAAGGGTCTCCATCACGCTACAGACAGATACTGAGCCCTTCTGTTCTTTGATTTAAACTATAATGATAGAGCAAAGGTGCAAGGAAAATGTAATTTACTAAGTTCCTGTACCATTAACCAAGGGAGGAGCAATACAAGTTTTGATGTGTTCTGTTCTCCTTTTTCTTAGTGTCTCTTTACCTGCCTACTTTATTTCTTTCATTTCTTTTTTTCTTCTATTTTATTCTGAGGCTACTAGTTGTTATCTTCCCTGTATTTAAATCATTAAGTTACTGGTATCAATCAAGGATATGATTTAAAAAAAAATATGGTTAGTGCAGTCACTGAATCAAAGTGAAAATAAACTTTAGTAAGAGAAGTTTGGGCTTTCAATCCATTCTTGCAGTCTTATGCCTTTCACTTGCCAGTACTATCCTCTGAGAAATAATTACTGACATGATATGTAATTTGCAGTAGCAGTCAACTTTGTTTTAGTGACTTCCATTGTATCTGTTTTTTGTCTTTCAGAAATGGGTGAATAGAGAGATATCCAATTTTGACTACCTTATTCAGCTAAACACAATGGCAGGACGAACTTATAATGATCTTGCTCAATATCCTGTGGTAATTAAAAATAATTTTAAATTTAAAATTATTAAAAATGTAATTAAGTTGAAATAATTATTCTGGTTTGAAAGATGGATTTCTAATTTTAGTTTGACCTTTGACTATTTTTTTCTCCTAGTTCCCCTGGATTTTAAGAGATTATACATCAGAAGAGCTGGACCTGAATAATCCTGCAGTTTTTAGGGACTTGTCCAAACCCATAGGGGTGGTAAATGAAAAGAATGCTAAGACTGTGAAAGAGAAGTATGTATTAGAACACTCAGTTGCATATTTTTGACTTTTCTGAGCCTCCAGTAATAATAATAATGATACATTAAAAATAAAATTATGCTAATGAAAGGTTTAAAATCTAGCTTTATATTGTCACAGTTGCAAAGGTTATATATGATTTGCTGTTTTGACTGCATACAGATTGAGTTGGTTATATGGTTAAAGGATAAAACTTAATGAAGTATATGTTCAGGTTTTTCTTAGATGTAGAGATAAAAAACTGGAAGGCTGTAGAAATACTTAATATCCCAGAAACTTGAAGAGACATACTGTGCCCTATGTCTGCTTCAAGATGAGGAATGTGAAAATACACTGGTGAGCTGAGTTGCCTATGCTGAGAGGTAGCATTAATCCTAAATCTGTGGTTTGTGCTCGTTTGTGTTTTGGGATTTTTTTTTTCCAAGCATAGATCATTATCTTTGAAATAAAATGTCACTCAGTGATTTCTTGTGGTAACCCTTTAAGTAGGACTGATGAGCACTGACACCTACTTTCCATTTCTACTAACACAGGGAGTATGCTATGATATCAGAGAGCTTCCAAAACCAGATTTTTTTAAAAAACTTGGAAGACACAAAATTTAATTTGATTGATTAGGCTCTATTTGCTCTTTAACAGTTTTGTTGAACTAATTTGTAATTTCTGTTGCTAACCTTGTGACATTGAGGAGTAGGTGAGCCAGATGATGGCACAGTACTGTAGTTTGAGTTAGGCAGTAGAAAAGGAAACGGACGTGACTGTTAAATAAATCACTTTCCTGAATCCTGACACAGATGCATATCCATTCTTTTGCTTTAAATCTGTAGTTGTTGCAAAAAAAAAAAAAAAGCAGGAAAATGTCAGAAGTCAATAAAATATTCAGCTTAATGATTTGGGATTTTTTTTTTGTCTGTTGCATAAAGTCAAGCTAAATTATACTTTATCCAGTTCCCTACAGCTCACAGCAGATTCCTGGGGAGAAGTATAATAACAGATATGAAGAGGCTTCATCCACTGTTAATTTTGGTCTTTCAGGAGTCTTTTGATTAGGAACTTTATAAATCACAATTGGAATTCTCAATGTATTCTCTTACAGATTGCTGTGATTATTTCTTTCGGGTTCTTCCCCTCCTAAAAACATAATCTAAATGTGAATCAGATGCTGTGCTCACAGCTGTATTTATAAAGATTAAATTTCTTGTAGATATGAAAATTTTGAAGATCCCCTTGGAATAATTAACAAATTTCACTATGGGACACATTACTCAAATGCTGCTGGTGTCATGCATTACCTCATTCGGGTGGAACCTTTCACAACACTTCATATTCAGCTTCAAAGTGGCAGGTATGCTGTGAGCAGCAGCACCTTTATTTTAATTGCTTATCATTTTCTTGAGGGAATGATCAAAGTCTAACCTGATTTTTCTGATCCACAGATTTGACTGTGCTGACAGGCAGTTCCACTCTATTCCTGCTACCTGGCAGGCACTCATGGACAACCCCAATGATGTCAAGGAACTTATCCCAGAGTTCTTCTATTTTCCAGAGTTCCTGGAGAATCAAAATGGTAAACTGGTGCTCAGAGTATTCTTAGAGAAAACTGTTATTGTGTTCTTCAGAAAAGAATTGTTACAACCACTTGTGAATGATGTGGAATACTTCATTGTTAATTTATAGTGTGCTTTAAGAAATTACTTTAATCATCATACAGACTTAAAACTGTTTAATGAACACAATAGTTGTGTTAAACAGCAGCCTAAATACTTAAAATTGAGACTGGAGGCTTAAGGCTAGCTAAATCCAGTATTGTTTACCTGATGTAAAATTTCAGAGATGCTAATTTGGATGTTTGAAAATGTTAGCCATGGTTAATACCAATTAAATAGTCAGCAGAAGGTAATACAGGTTAATTATTATTCTTTTTACTGCATTCATTGGGTAACAGAGTTTGGTTATCTTCAAACATGTGAGGTCTTCTTTTTCTTCTAGCCAACCATTTCTTTTTTTGCTTGTTATGGTTGTCTTCCAGTGCAGCTTTAAGTCACCTGATTTTGGAGCCATGTAAGGTTTTAGTACCCTTCAGAAGAAGAGAAGAAAAATGCAGCAGTTTTACTCATATGTAATACTAACTGAAAAGGCTGCATCCTGCATTCTGATACACGACTTCTGGCCATTTAAAATTCACATTTATGGCTTATGGAATTGTTTTTCTACTTTCTAGACAATTTTAAAACGGACTTGTATGTTTGTAGCTAGCAGACTAAATTAGCATAATACAGTCTGCTAGAGTTGGACTTCATGATCATGGAGATTTCTTCCAACTGTAATGGTACCATGTCATTGGCAAAGTTCTTTGTGACCTACACTGTGAATTTTTCATTATCTTTCCCTTGCATTGAGAAAAAACACTTTTTTGTGTATTGAGAAGTCAGGATATTAGAAAAATTTTGTAGTAACTCTGACAATCCTCCATGTTATTCACTAGGTTTTAACTTAGGTCAACTTCAGTTATCAAAGGAAGTGGTGAATGATGTTATTCTCCCCAAATGGGCCCGCTCCCCAGAAGACTTCATTTATAAACACAGGAAGGCTCTGGTAAGATGATATATCCCAGTGTAAAGTAGTGATAAAGAAAGTTACACCTACTCATTGGCTTAAGTGTAAAATACTGGGACTACATTGTTTAGGTTGTATGTGATATTACAAGTGTGGTTTGAATTCTTAGTTAAAAGCACTATGCATATTGTTAAAATGCTCATAAGAAAAAGCCTGAAGATAATTTCTGAGTGCTGCTCTATGAGACAAAATGTAGAATTGTGCAGGTTTAGGTGATAAAGCTTCCCTGCTTTTCATTGATTGTACTGTAAGGTACCAAGGAACTAACACCTTCCCTTCCTTTGAGCTGCATTTCAGTAGTCCTGTTTTGCTGTCATAATTTTTGCTCTTAGCTGGCAAGTGCTGCCCTTATCGCGCATGGATATTCTTACACTTCTGCACTCTACACTTGGTATCTCCCTAGTTTGTGGATATACTCTTAGTTTAGGAATTAAATCTTACACATAAAATATTTAATACTTTGAGAAATGAGCAGTGCTTTCCTTATTCTTCTGTTAGAAATTATTTGACAGACCACCCAAATCTTTGATAAAATACAAAAGATTTATTGGTTGCAGTAATAAGGAATGAGCAAGCAGTGCTGGGTGCATGGGAAGTTAGTCACTCCACCAACATGCACACTTACACAGTTAAAGGCAGCAACATTTTATACCTTATTTCATACGTATTATCACTTCAGAGGATCCCCTTTTATCAGTCTCTTCTTTGTTCACATCTGCACTTCTTGGTGAGACCTCATCCCAAGATAAGGGAGGAGACAATGTTCTTAGCCTAATCTTAATTAACAGTGATTGGCCCCATACATTTTGCAACACTTTGCAGGTCTTAGATTGCTCAACTTGCCCCCCCTTTATGCTGTTTACTTTTTGTCCTGCTGAGTTTCGCTGTTTTACTTTATTCATTCAATAGTTTTCCACAATGACAAGGGGGTATTGTTTTTACCTTGACACGAATCGTAATATAACATCTCACTTACAAGAGCTGTTGTTTCCTTCTAGGAATCTGAGTATGTTTCTGCTCATCTTCATGAGTGGATAGATTTGATTTTTGGTTACAAGCAGAGGGGACCAGCTGCAGTGGAGGCGCTCAATGTGTTCTATTATTGTACTTACGAAGGTACAAAGCTGTATGCTCTCCATTGTCATTAGACTTGCAAGCTTTCAGTATCAGATGAAAAACACTTGATTTGTGAGGATGCCATACAGTGTTCTACATCTGTAACAGAATTGTAGGTTAAATGTAGCAGGAGAACTTGTAATTTCTCATCAAATAACCAGAATGTTTGATGCTTTGATCAGGCACTGTGAACCTGGAAGGTTAAGGAAATAATTTTAAAGGGGTGCCATTCTAGTTGATTGTATTTTGTTTCTAAAAGTACTCACAGAGGGTTGCTAGTTTTTCAGTTGCTTGCATAAAAGCATTTGTGGGAAGAGATTTCTTGTGGCTTAGGAGTGAAGACAAGAAGGCAAGTTGTTTATAAACAATAAAGACTGAAGACAAATGTTTAGTGTGTTAATTCCAAAAATGCATTTTGTGTGGCTTTTGTGTGCAAGTTACTGCATGCATGAAGTACATTTTTATTTGATAGGACAAAAACCTGCCATTATTGCACTTACAGGTACCCTTAATGTTCCAAATGCAGAATGTTTTTTCAGATCATGTTTTGTACAGAGGCATTGTTTGGAATCTTTTCTGGGGTAAAGGGTGATAATGCTGCAATGAATTTAAGTTTTGCTACATTTGTTTACCATATCAGTCCTCAGTAAATTGCTTGAATTATGTTCATTTCCCTATTTTTAACCATTCGTCATTCTGTTGATGATCTAGGAGCTGTGGATTTGGATGCTTTAACAGATGAGAAAGAAAGAAAAGCTTTAGAAGGGATGATAAACAATTTTGGGCAAACTCCCTGCCAGCTATTAAAGGTAATACTCTTTCTTCCCTCTGTAAGACCTTTGATGTTAAATACCACTTTAGTTACAGAGGACTTCAGAACAAATTCAAAGGCAATGGTTTGAAAGATAATGGTTTGTAAATTTAGGACTGTTAAAGTCTTTGCCATATTATCATTTGTGGAGGTCACACTGATAGAAATTTAGTATACTGTTTTCAAAAGAAATAAATTTGCTTCAAGGTAAATTAGGTGTTTGAGTCTGTTTTCCCACTGATTACCAGTAAGATTCTGAGTGTCTTGTGTGGCTTGAACAAATGGGTCTATTTGCTGAATTTCTTATCCCTTCAAATATTGTCTGCTAGGAGCCTCATCCACAAAGGCTGTCAGCAGAAGAAGTAGTGCAAAGACTGACTAGAAGTGACACCTCTACTCTGAATCTCTTCCAACACCTTACTGAACTGAAGTCATTTTTCGTAGAGGTAGGTGTGCTACTTGAAATTGGTTAAAGTCTAATCTACATCTTCTGATATACCTGAAAGAAAAGATCACAGCCTAGATGATAATACTTTCTTTAAACAGGAAGCAAATTTATTTTTAAAAGCAACATATGTAAAATGAGCTCTGCCTTTTTAGTTTGCTTTGTAGAAGTTGAATCCCATACATTTGTAACTGCTGGCTGCTCATGTAGGTTTTGTTTATGTTAGTCACCACACCAAGAAAGCTGAGAACAGATACTGATAGTATCTGAGGACTCATCGAACTTGTAGCTAAAATCAGTGATTCAGAACAGAGACAAGGTTTCATTTCTGGTGTTACTGCATGAACCGAATGTATGTGCCTTAGTGCACTGTACAGGGCTCACACTGACTTCAGAGACTTTACAGGTTTCTTCAGCGTTTTGATATAATTGATATAATCATGCCCTTTCTCTTAGGGGATCAGTGATGGGGTCCCCATCATCAAAGCTGTTGTCCCCAGGAATCAGTCACGTTCCTTTATTTCTCAGGGAAGCCCAGAGATTTTGGTGAGTTGCATGTGTCAGTACTATTCTTAGACTGTGGGCAGTTTATATTTTTTTTCCTCATAGGTTGTAAAGAAATATTTAACAGTTTCTGTTCAGATGTGTTCCTTTAACCTATGATTCAGGTCAGCTATAAATATTTAATTATTTGTCTTCTGCAAAGAAGCCAAGCTGATTTATTGAATGGCATTTCAGAGCTGATGAGACTTGAGTGTAAGTTGTAGTGAGGTGTATTGTAAGTTGCCCACTTGATCCATTTCCATTCTCATTGTGTATTTTTTCTGAATATCTGATGAAAATAATCTTGACTATTTAAGTCACATTCTTTCTCAGTAATAGAATTGTAGTACAATTTTCTTAAAACTTCCTGTGTTAATATATTAACTATTAATGATTGCCATTTCAAAGAAGCAGTAGCTTGAGCTAAATGACTGAATTGTAATGAAATGTTTGAAAGAGGTTGGTTGGCTGGGATGCTTTTTTGTGTTTTAGTCTTCTCCTCCACTCCCAATTTCTTGAACTTAACTAATTTGGTCATATGTACATGTAGATGAACTCGTCAGAGCTGGATTTTTTTTGTCTGTGTAATTTGTGAAGGAAAGAATATGTATACTTCCCTTTTTTTGGCACTGAAATCTTAATCTATGGTGGATTTTGTGCGACCCCCATTACCATCAATATCAAGCAGAAAATACATCTCTGGGTTTCACGTTTGTTGATTTATTTTTTAAGGTTTTTTTTCTTATCAAACATCTTTAGGTCACAGCAAGTCTGAACTGTATTATTGGAACTCATGGATGGCTACCTTATGATAAAAATATCTCCAACTATTTTACATTCATCAGAGATACCACAGTGACAAATCCCAAGTAAGGAATTGATGAGGAGCGGTACAGATGAATACATGTATAGTGATAAAATACTGTTCAGCAATCAGTGTATTGTAGTGTTTTCATTATCTGAGTTTTCAGCTAATACCACATCTTCTAATGTTCAGTACTGCCTTTAATCTGTACTGTTGTTCTAGTACAGACTTAACATAAATGACAAGTTCTTCATGCTTCAAGATCCTTCTAACATGCATTCATTTGATTTAAGGTTACTCTTAACTGATCATCATTTCCTTTCAGAACGCAACGCAACATGAGTGGCCCTTTTGCACCAGGGTTGGAAATCACCTCTAAGTTGTTTGCAGTATCCCACGATGCAAAGCTGCTCTTCAGTGGAGGACACTGGGACAATAGCATCAGAGTGACATCCCTTACAAAAGGGAAACTGATCAAACAGCACATCAGGCACATGGGTTAGTCACTCTTTATACTGCAGAATGAAAGACTTTATGAGTTGTACCGTGTTGTTTGGTCTTTTTGGAAAGAATTGTAGCCAGTTCTCTTGGGCAGACTAGCACAGCAGTTGTAAAGGAGTGGTAGTGTCAGAACAGAGTATGTGAACCATGATTGTATGTAAATACTTGAGCATGGCTTTTTAGTCATTATAGTGATGGTTTAATGTAGTTTCAAAATAAGACTTAATTGCTGCTTTTAGGCAGCATTGCTGGTAAAGTCAGGTTGGTACAACTGGCTGTGCAGTGGTTTCATTGTTTAATAGAACCTTATGAGTCTTTACTGCAGCAGAATATTTCATACTGACTGCAAATCAAGGTATATTATTGACATATTGTATGCACATTGTCACTCTATGCTAAATTAGTCTTAAATATCTGTGGTAATGTCTTGTTTTCTTTCCTTTATCTAGACATTGTGACCTGCTTGTCAATAGACTACTGTGGAATTCATTTAATTTCAGGCTCCAGGGATACTACCTGTATGATATGGCAAATAGTTCAGCAGGTAAGTTATTTGGACGTACAGTGAGAAGCAGTTTCTTTTGTGCTGTTCTGTTTTTGCTGCTGGTTTATTGCATTCATTCTTTGAGGTTTGCAGGGAAGGCAGTCTACTAAAATTGGTTAACCTAGTAGTTTCATTTCTCCTGTGCTTGAAATTTTCACTGTAAACATAAGTTGCTCTATAGCAGAAAAGCAGTGTTTTAGAGGTACTTGTAATTATTTCATAGAATATTTTCAGGATAGGCAAATATTATCTTCCATTGTACTGATGGAAGAATGATAAAAAGGACAACACTGCTTGAGACTCTAAAAATTAGCCAGAAGAATGTTTATAGTGGAGATATTTTTAAATTTCTAGGCTGCTGTTCATTCTGGTAGTTGGATTTTTAACATTTGTGTTTCCCCTGAGGGATTTACTGATGACTCCACTGGGAGTTAGAAAACACAATGCTTGTCTGTTACCTGCATTTATGTTGGAATTTTAGAATTCTTTAACATTTGTCTTGTGCTTTCACACAATGAAAGCGATGCATGTGTATACTTATGCTCCAAATGTTAGGCCATTTCCATTGTTTCCTGGTGGCTGCATAACAGATACACAAGTAGGATAAACTCTCATGTTATGGACAATACATTTGGCAGGTCACCATGCTCTTATCATGGAACTCAAATCAGTACATTAAACCAGTAGAGTGGTGCATAAGTACACGTGGTTTTGTGGAAGCTGACTTTATAGTAAGAGGGTGGATAATTCTTTCAAGAACTACTTTCTACCAATGTTGCGAGGTCAGAAAGGTGAGACCTTAGCACAGATGTCGGTATTTTTTTTGTCTCAAATGAGGATGAACATTGGAAAAATTTTAGCTTATCTTTTCAGTGAGAGTTAAGTAAGTCATCCTGTGCGGTTTAGTTTTGTTTAGATTCGTTATTTATATAAGATTTTCAACTTGTTTTCAAATCTAATGAATAGATAAATGAATAAGTTGAACGGCATATAATAAGTTGAACGGTATATAATACGGCAAATTCTTTTTGTTAGAGTTTTCTTTTGGTCTTTACAAAGTGACAGCAATGGAAACACTACTATCACTTCCATTCTACTCATTTGCTCTGCATTGTCACCTTCTTTCCCAGTTCTGCTTTTTATTACACTTGTTCTGCATTCTGCACACTTAAGTCTTTCAGGGCTTGTTGACAATCGAATTTCTACCGCAGAAATAAGAATAAGGAGTTATCTGCAGAACTACGTATTGTACCTTATCTCTAAGGACTCAGAATTGATTTGAGAGTGAGTTTGTCTATACTGACAGACACTTACTGGAACAGAAGGTCTGAATAGTTTTGACACCCTACAGCCATGTGGACAAAAAGCCATTTTAATTAGCATTATTGCAAGATTTTCTTTGCATATCATACTGCCAGTAATCACTGAGAAGAATTATTTCCTTACTTTACCTTAGCAAATGCAATACAGTTGCTATGATATTTAAGAAAAATAGCCTCCAGATTCTTTAAGCTTACCTGTGGAGATAGTGCTTCATGCTGGGCTAACCTGTAAGAACTAAACAAGCCCAGATAAACAAGTGAAGAAAAGTTGGTTGTATGGATGGGTGGACAACTCCTATTAGGACTGCTCACTGTTGTCCTTGCACACTTGGGTGTTGGAAGGGATTGAAACAAGGCAGCTAACTGTCTTTCATGTCCGCACAATAACTGTGTATGTTCATTTGTTCTTGTGATTTCAGCATATAGGGTTGCTCACATAAAAGGCAATAAATTAAAATTGGAGTGACTGAGTTATGCCTTTGGTTTTGGCCTGTGTCAAATATACATCTCGCACAACTGATGCTGAAGATATCAGAAATGTATTTTTTGTTTATCCTTCAGCTGCAAGAGAATGTGTCATTGCACTTTTTGTTACTCTCAGGGAGGAGTGCCTGTAGGCCTGGCACCTAAGCCAGTACAGATCCTCTATGGGCATACTGATGAAGTTTTGAGTGTTGGCATCAGCACTGAACTGGATATGGCAGTGTCAGGGTCCAGGGTAAGCATCCTTATATTTTTTCCTTTGCCTCTTCAGTCCCTTTGCCTATTCAGACTATAGAGTGTGCTTGAAGTCGATTAATAGCAATGCAAAAAATTGGACTATTTCACAATTTTTTTCTTCAGCCTTGCACATCACTAAAATGTCTCTCTTCATGCATGCTTAAATCAGACTGTCTCAAACTGATCTGCACAGCACAGACCTTAGCTGCCATGTTATAGTAGTCTGCACAGATGAGCTTTAACATGTGTGGACTTACTTGGAGATGTTAAGCTTCTCATAGAAATAGTACTGTGGCAGCCTCTTCCCTGCTTCTTTAACTTTGAAGAGTGTGTGCAGTTTATTTATGCTCTACCTTAACTGTGCTACACTGGGCATTATGCACTGAACAGAGTAATATGTGTGACCTATGAAGTGGCTGACTTGCTACCTCTCCATCCCATCATGCCCTGTTTGTGTTTAGTTTTTCATATGCCTGCAATACATTGCCTTGAGGAGAAGCCTACTTTGTGTAAAGTTCCTAATGCTCAGGAGTCTTGATCTCCAATTAGGGATTTAAGTGCTTTCAAAATATTCCCTCTGTATTTAAATATTCCTTCTGTGTGTAGTGGTAACTTACCTGCTGAGTAACAACTTACCTAACTTGGTCACTTCAGGATGGGACTGTGATTGTTCATACTATCCAGAAAGGTCAGTACGTGAGGACTTTGCGACCACCTTGTGAGAGTTCTCTCCTGTTGACTGTTCCCAATCTGGCTGTGTCTTGGGAAGGCCATGTAGTTGTCCACACCAGCATAGAAGGAAAGACTACTCTTAAGGTACTAAGGTTCATGGAATATCTCTATTCTTTTGCTGAAGACTTTAGTCATAAATGTATCTAATTTTATGCTTATTTCCTAAATAAATGAGGCTTTTGGAGCATGTTTTGTCTGTTTCTATATTTTTTCTTTATTTTGATAGCCAATTTGAGTGAAATTCGAATAAACCATAAATCACAGACATCCTGTGCTCCTACAAGTTTTATGAAAACCTCCAAATATGTGCAAGGAAAATGCCCAAGTATACGCTAATGACTCTTTCTAGGAAAGCTGCTTTGAAATGGAAAATTAGTGGAAAGAAGTTCCACTGTGCATAGAAACAGAGGCTTAAAAGGAGTAGTAAGTTCAGGATGCAAGATGCCCAGTGACTATGCTGGTTTGGTTTGGAGGGAGCTGTAAGGTTTGTGATGTAGCTTATTGTGGTTCTCCCTCAGTATGGTGGCCACGCTTCTTTTGCTGCAGCCCAGGGTACAATTGTCCTTCTGGGCTGCACTCACACATTGTTTACCTGCATCCAGTTTTTCATCAACCAGTACCCCCAAGTCCTTCTCTGCAGGGCTGCTTTCAATCCCTACTCCACCCAACCTGTATCAGTGCTTGGGATTGCCCTGACCCAGCTGCAGAACCTTACACAGAAGAAAATAAGATATTGTCAGGCAGCAAGAACTTAAGATGGTTCTTAAGATGCATCTTTAATCTGTCAAGAATTTATTGCCTTATCCAGGGAATGCTTCTAAATCTAGTTCTGTGGAAATAGAGCTGTTTCCTTCTGCTTTTCAGTTTGGTATGAAGGGGAAGGAGTATGACAGCAGAGCTTGAAGATAGAAACACTGTCTGTCTTCCTCCTTTCAAAAACCCTTATAAAATAAAATCCATGGATGTCCATTAAATCCATGGATGTTTCCAGAAAAGTTGGAATTGCTTAGATGGATAAGTAAGATGTTGCCATGTTAAGAGGAAGTAACTTGAGAAATTTCTGTACAGGACCTGATATATATATATATATACACACTGCATATAGGCTAAATACCCTTGTGTCAATCAACAAGTAAACTGTTCGCAAAAATATTATCTGTAGGTTATTGTTCAAACTAGCTTCTATCAGTGAGCTAAAGATAAAAATAATATACTCTTAATCTAGTCAGTCCTCTGTGACATTTATTTTTGATCTATTCAGGATAAGAATGCTTTACATCTCTATTCTATCAATGGAAAATATCTGGGTTCTGAGACTCTGAAGGAGGAAGTGTCAGATATGTGTGTGACAAGCGAGTATATCGTGATGGGCAGCTTACAGGGATTTCTTTCCATACGGGATCTCTACAGGTAGTGTACCACCATCAATAGTTTGTTACTGAGGTGAAAAGACAAAGGATTATTGAGAAATGACTGATTAAGGCAGACTTTGCTTGGTGCTGTAGATGGTAGCTATGGCTTTTTGTTGTGTTTCTGAAAAAACACTTTTTAGGGGGGAAAGAAAGGAAGGCGTGAGGGAGGGCAGGGAAGGTGGTACCAGACCTCTTCCCTCACAGGCATTTATCCCAGTTGTACACCAAGACCTGACAGAATGTAGGAAGAGCTGTGTATCTGACATCTATCTGCAAGCTGTCCTCATGTCTGATTAGTCATTGGGAGCTCAGCACTGCAGGATCAAGCCTCTACACTGAGTTTTAAATTCCACTTAATACTATGCTCTGTAGAGCTCCGTTACCCCTCAGAATGGGAGTGATTTTTGTCACTTGAGCAGTTGTGGGACTAATGTCACAGTTCTTCAATGAAAATGTGTTAATTTACTGTCTTACCCATCTGTGCCCTTTCTTTTTATTGGACCTGTATTCTAGGCCACAGCTAGAAAATTTCTTAGGAGTTTACCATAAAATTGCAAACTGGATTCTTAAGAAACTGTGTTTTATAGTGCATCCCATGGAAAGCAATTTCAGCTGCAGTGTGATTCTTCACTGTATGTGCAAACACATGATGTGCTTTCTTTACCTTGTTTTTGTTCGTTTCAGCCTGAGTCTGAGCATCTCCCCCTTAGCCATGCGACTGCCAATTCACTGTATTTCTGTCACCAAAGAATATAGCCACATCCTTGTTGGCCTGGAGGATGGCAAGTTGATTATCGTTGGTGTTGGCAAGCCTGCAGAGGTAAAACCCACCATCAAGAACTTTTTCTACCGAACAGTGGGAAGTTCACTTATTTCTGCTTTCCAGTTGAGCAAGAGGTCCTCTCTATGGCAGGGTAAATTTAAGAGCAAGTTTCAGTTTTCAGTTGGAAAGAAGTAACCTCTGAGACTGTTCTGATGAAATTTCTCATTAAGAATCAAAGTTACTTAGGAATCACAGATGGGAAGCTCAGCTGAACTAATTTCCAGACTTTATTACTCACTTCTGAATAAGCAAAGTCTTAGTAGCTAAACTTATCTGAACACAGTAGTGTTGTCAGACAATTCTCAGAGGCAAAGGAGAGTGAGCTGCTTTATCTTTTATGGTTTCTGTCAGCTATCTTTTAATACACATTCACTGACATCAGGGGAGGTGGCGGGAGGGGGGAATTATTACTTCCTGTTGAGTTTCTAATTGCGACGGACAAAGAATCACTCGTGTAGGTTCCCAATATGCTCTGTGCTCTCTGTGGTGAATAAAAATTTGTTGGTACTGCATATGCAATATCAAATGCAGAACATCCATCTGTCAAATAGCTATTCCAAATTTTTCTTATGCAAAACACACATTTTGCTTTAAGTACTTCATGTCATGACTTTCGAAATACTTGAGTTAGCTTAAGTCTGCTTCTCTCTATTACCTGATCTCTCTTGTGCTGCAGTGTATTTATTTGAAAATGTGATTATAACTTTTGCATGACCTTTCGTACATGCTAGAAAATTGTTCTTAATTTACTTCTATATTTTCATTGTGAAAATGGAGCAACTTTATTTGCCAGTATTTTAAACTGTTTTAGCGAGGAGGTACATAGTCTAATATTTGAAACAGGCTTTACACAATGGTAGTCTTGATTCTGATTGCAATAGGTGGAGAGAAGTGGTTTCCATTGAATTCTAGTGAGATAGTGTTTTCCTACTGAATTGACAGAGATGCTTATGATATGGTTAAACAGACATTTGTAACAGCAGTTTTGAAGTCACTGTCATTTCTAAGCTTCCTGTCCCATAGCAAAAAAAACTTTGTAGGCTGAAATGTATGTGTATCTTTAGACTGAAGGCTTCTTTTTCCCTTTCCCTTCCCTTTATTTTTCTAACTATGGAGAAAGTATTGTTTCGAAGACTGAATTCCCTTTATCAATGTGGAAGCTTTCCGATGACTTTTTTCACAATTTTCTGTTTATAATTCAGATAAGCTGCAAACTTTACATCCATGTGTACAGATTTGTTTTCAAAAGCACAAACATATAAGGAACTACATGATGTCACAGATTTTTCTAGTTTTCTATAACTGCATTAATCAATATAATTGAAAGGTGTGTGTATGTGAAGTATTTATTTGTTGATTGATATATTTGTAGCTTTGAAGGAATATATAAATTACTAGAATTTAATCCTTATACAGAAGAAATTGTTATAGTTCTGGGTTTTGGTGGTGATACTGATCTGTATGATAAAAGAAGAAACTGGCCTTCATTGTGCATAAATTTGCTTGGTATTAAGATTGGCCTTTAGTGTTTCTGCAATGACAGTATGTAATATGAAGTATAATACATGGATTTGCATTTTTAACAAGCTGTTTGGGGTGTTGCAGAAGTCTGGGGGATTATCACCTGTTACTGTTCATCCCTGTTGGTGTTGTGCCTTTTCTAGGGCCCTGCAGCTGTAATGATACGGTTCTACATGTGCTTTATTGCAGTATTGAATCAGGAATGTCTCAACCTTTTGTAGTGAAAGTGTGCATCTCCCTTATTAAACAGTAAAGGATTTCACAACCTAATCAGCTGTCAAGCTGATCACTACTGGCCAATCAGAATGAATTAAAACAGTTTCTTACTTAGTATTGTCAGATTGCAGATATACCAGATGCTGGATTTAAAATGGTCTCTGGTTGATTGGTATCCGTCTTTATTTATGGAGTCTTCATTATGAACTATTTCTGGTTTGAGTTTTGCTCTTCGAATTTCACCCATCATCTTTGGATGAATAAATTTGACACCAGGAAATAACCTTTCTCTTTCTTTCCTTCGTTCTGCCATCACTGTCCTGCATTTTGCATATCTTTCCCTTTTCACTTCTAGCAATTTGTTTGAAATCTCTAAAATAAAATGTCCTGTCTTCTAACTTGCTTCATTTCTGCTTGCCATTCACCTCTATTTTCCTCCCTATCAAAATTACAATCTAAATGCTGTTTCTAAGCTATTTGAAGTGGGTTAAGTACACATTGTTTGGCAATATCCCTTTATCTCTTCAAAGTCAGACAAGACTGTGATTAGTGTTTTGTTTTGTTTGGTTGGGTTTTTGTCAGTCCCAAGAATCGTTCCTAAGTGTAACTTTCTGTTTGTTCTTCAGTAATTTTTGTTGGTGTAATTTTGTTTATGCAGTACATTGTAGTGTCTGCATATCACCAGAATCTGTGTCTGAATTCCTTTTTAATTTATCATCCTTATTCCTCTCCCCTCCTTTTGTTTCTCTGACTTACTTTTAAACAGATGCGCTCGGGGCAGCTTTCCCGAAAGCTGTGGGGATCAAGCAAACGGCACAGCCAGATCTCGTCAGGAGAGACTGAATATAACACTCAGGATTCCAAGTGATTGCTGCTTCGACCTTCTCTCGTGGATTCCAGAAACACATTTAATCTTTTGGTCACTTTATATGTATATCACAACTTTCAGGGATTTGATTCTTAAGTCTGTTGAGGATGACCCTATGGTGGAGGTATAGTAAAAAGTATATGTACTCATGCCAGTTAGCTTATTGTGTATTTTAACTTTGTTGACTTGGTCACAGTAGAATTCCTCTGGATAGCTGCTAAAACTGCATTTCAGGAAAAAAAGGAAAGAGAAAACCAAAACAACTTGCAGCACCCCTGAACACCTAAACCCAAGCTTGCTATTTGAGTTTAAGATAAGTAGTGTTTGATTTAAAGCTGAATAGGACCAGATGCTCCTTGATCACAAAGAAGATATTTGGCTTTGGTCTGACAACACTGTAATTCTCCAACAGTAAATTAAAAACCGGCAGTTGCAGTAGTCTGAAAATTGGGATAGCTGACAGTAAAGACCTTTTCAATACTCTTCTTTTTCCACCCAAAAGAACAATTCATTGCAATTTGTTCCCATAAATGGTTGTTGCTATCTTCTGTGTTGTTTTAGTCTTAGGCTGTTCTGCAAGGAACATCTGTGTTGCATTACTTGGTTATCAGAAATTATTTAAAGTACAGGCATGAATAACTTCCAAGGTGGTGAAGGAGCTGAAGTATGTAGAAAATACTTGCTGCTGAAAATTTTTTACATTATTTAAGTACACTAAGAAAAACACACCAAGAAACCCCAGAATACATTTAATATTTTGAAATACAGAGGAGTAATAAATATTTGTCAAAGACTAGTCTGCTTTGTTAGTAAGACAACTTGTACAACAAAAGTAAATTTCCACTGCAAAATTATTTAAACAGCATTGCAAAGCAATTTAATTTAAACAACACATTTGCTTTTGCCTTGATGTTCAACAAACCATTTGTTGGCCATGTATTCTTTTAATGTGTTTTAAGACCTGGGAAAAGAAATTACCAGATCTTTCCATGTGCTATATCCAACAAAATGGCTCTGGATTAATATGTTGAGGTTTGGAGATGCCTTTATTGGAGTAACTTCGGTTTACTGATAGAAAGGCATGTGTTTTCCTCTTTTTCTAACAATTTTATCACATTAATGATGTAAATGGTAAACTCCATGTGGTTAGAAAAGCCTGGTGCTGAGAAATAAAATAAGAAATTTAGGATTGCTGTGCAAAGGTATGTGTACATGTGTAAATATATGTGTGTTTGTATACATATGTATATTTATATACGTGTGTGTCTGTCTTTTAAAAGGGGAAAAATACCATGGGATAAGGGGAGTATAGATGTAAGAAGGAGTTAAAAGTGATTGTTAACAAATATATTCCCCTTTGGCTACCCCTTCCCTCTGTCACTACTTTCCTTGTTATTTTTATTTATTTATGGAAAATAATGTGTGTTGTATCTTCTATAAATATTTTTGTGGCTGCAGAGCTGTTGAACTATCTGAGGAACTCCATAGTGTATAATCTCATTTCATTAACTTTCAGCACAATATTTAATAACTTTGTAGAAATAGTAATACCTTCTTACCCCACAATAGGATAGTCTTTACAAGCAGTGTTTACTCTTATTTAAAACTGCTTTCTTCTCCTCTGTTTCTTTACTGGGGTGTAAACAAACGTCTCTTAATAACAGATGAGTATACTATGTAAAAAAAAAAAAAAAGCTGCATGGCTCTTCCTCAGAGTTTGTAAATGAAATAATAAATCAGACTAGTGAATGAGTGGGTCTATGCATAGTTGCAATATTTTAAGTAATCACTGTGACAGACTGGATTGTCTGGAAAGTTAGGAGAAAATAAGAACAGTTTTCTTGAGGTACTTGTCAAAAGAACATTACATTTCCAAAAGTGGAGTGGTGGTTTGTTGTAAGAAAGCCTACATCCCGTATTTTCAAATAAGCTGTACAGAACTAAAAAGTTTGTAACTGATCACTTATCCAGTAAGAATACTAAGGGTACTCTGGACGTATTAAGTGTGCATACGAGAATATTAAGTGTTATGATTTAATGAAGGATGGGGTTCAGGGCACCTCCTTCAAGAGTATTCTAGAAGAATTTCGCTCAGAATGTGAGTTTTCTGTGTGTGGGAAGTTGAGGAAAGAATTAATTTGGGGAATTGTGTTGACAGGTTTTATGTGTGCATATATGTTCATTTCAAATGCATATGTGAGGTTAAGTGTTTACTTGCAGGGGAAGAGGGACAAGAAACTGATGTTTTGGTCTGACAGAGTCAAGTAGAAAAATCCAGGAGAAAGGTCTTTTGTAGTATTTGGTAAGAGCACAGGGGGTTTTTTGTCACTTGCACAGAGGGGTTTGTGAAAGGGTTTGAAGACATCCTACTCTGTGTTAAATATGTTTATTCAACAGTTGAATTAATGTTTTTAGAAGTTTAACATTAAAGAATTCTGAATATACTGTGTCAGTTTAAATAAAATACAATGTAATTGCAATAACTGGTGTTGAAAGGGTTTATGGTGCAGATATTTAATGTGTGAATAACATATCAGTGCATCACAAGTATCAGATCATCTTTACGCAGCTGGGACAGGTTTAAATGTAGAACTGTCCACATTGGTTCTCAAAATTGAGGCTAGTTTGAGCACAAAGCAACAGAAGAATGAGGAAGAGGATAGGTGAGCTCTGAGCTGCTTTATGCTCTACACCTCTTGCATGTTGATCTTCAGTCTGGTCCTTGACAATGGGAGGTATCACCATCACATCTTAATGTTCTTGCCAGAGGACCTCTGCAAAGACTCCTGTGGATTTGGAGATCTGCACCTTGCCTGTATCTAAAGCCAGCTTTAAATAAAACATACAGGTCATAAGCGTGAGCATTAGCTGATATTTTGTTTCTCTTGGTTTTTAATTGTTTCTGTAAGTCTTTTAAAAAGTAGAAAATAATTTTTTGTGTCAGCTATTTAGGTTGGTTGACTTGCAGTTGTTATACAGTGCACTGTGATGAACTGACTTTCATAATCATTTTGATTTCCTCAAGTCAGTAAAGTTTAGGATCATGTTTTGTTTTTCACATAGTATTGGTGAAATAATAGTCTCCTTTGGTTTTGAACTAAGATTTATTTAAGTGTAAAAAGTAAAGCTGTGAGATGAGAGAATTCTGATTAGGAATTAAGAATAAACAAGTCTTAAGTGACAGTTGTGTCAGATTTGTCAAGATTTTCTTGATAGTATCTTTTAATATTTGGAGCAACCTTTGTGATACTTATTACAGTTGTCTTTGAAACTAAGTAAATAAATAGGAGTGTGTGAGTGTATATAATTATATATCTCTAAAAGAAACTGAAAACTGACTCTCTTTGCATGCCTGCATATAAATGAGATTATGTAGCAGACAGTAGCTTCTCCATAGCAGTTTTGAACTTACATACCAAAGGATTATATTTAGAGAACATTTCTCCTTTATTTCAAGTAAAGTGTTAGGGGTTTATTTTATCAATGTAATTCTAATTCCCGGTAGTATTTTCAACTGTCTTTTAATTTATAGTGAAGGATGTTATCTAGTGTGTAGTTTTTATACTATACTAGCATTCAGAAAGCAAAATATTTGCTGCTCAGGTTAGCATCTGACCTATGCAAATTATTCTATATTAATATACTTGTTATTCAATACGCACTTGTAGGTTCTCTAGAAACTGTTTTCTGTCATCTGTGTAGCTTACCAACACCAGCACAAAACAATAATCCCAATCTTAAACCAACTGCACTTCTGATGGTTAATACCCATTGTGGAATTGGGTTTCAGAATGCCTTTCCTTGCAGTTGTTTTGCTAAACTGCAGTATTGATCTAAACAAGTGAATTTATCAGGTTTATCAAAGTCTCTACAGGCTTTAAACAGTCATTTGGCTTCTTTATAAGTGTCTTGTATTTATATGTTATTTAAATGAAGTGCAAAATTCTGTATGGGACTGGTAACATTGCTGCATCAGTCTGCTTTACCATAAGCCCGAGTTTATGTCTATTTGTAGTGCACAGTCTTTTAACTCTTGCCTTAATCAATGGGACCTGTGTGAACTCTGTACCTCACGTCCCTCGATTCCCTTCATCTGGTCTCTCTTCACCATTTCCTCTGTAAGTCTTTCCAACCAAATCCTGAGAAAATACATGTACAACAGCCAAATGCTTTACAAAACGTTTGCTGTGTATGTGTATTCAGTTGAAAATGTGTATGTGTATATGGATTATGGTACGGTAGGGTGCTTCAGAAACGGAGGGATGTGGAGGTGTCAACCTCCTTCTGCTCCTACATTGGGAGTCTAGACACTTACACTGTATTGCCACCTGCAGATGCTTCTCTTCTACTTTTAAAGGCATGTGTTACCTGGGCTAGATGCGAGGCTAAGTGCTGTATTTTTTTCCGATTGAAATAATTATTTTAGAAGATATAGAAGTGCATATCCTAATGTGAGCCTGATCCAATAAATGATGTTAAATGAAAGCACTACATGGGGTTATTAATTGGGTAGTAATTCAAGTATATGATCCAGTGCTTTCTATAACAGGCTTTTCATGCTTTTTGGTATAAAAGTTTTGGTGGTTTCAGGTGTAATCATGACACTTCTTGTTAGGTCTCCTTTTTTGGGGAGTAATAGTTTTTGTGCCATCAGATGCACATGGGTATGTTTTACATCAATGTTGGACTCACTTGAAGTGTCTGGAAGATGTGATAACCTTTCATACCCAGGTTATCATTATTATTACTAGTTGCCCCTATTAGCACATACTTGGAAAGGAAGCACACCTTTTCTGAAAAGCTACTGTAGTTTTTAAAAAAAAGTAAAATACTGTTGTCCCTTTTGAACGCAAAAATGCCTCAGAGTGGCAGCAGTGTGTGCTACATACAGCTTGAAATGCTGTGCATCTGTAGGATAAAACTGACGCATCTTTCTTGTACTATTCACACAATTGGCCCAGATAAAATACATTTGTCACTTGTTTCTTTCAGGAGAGAATTCTTCCACTTGTGTGTTCTTTCTGTATTACTCTTCTGGGCTTAGGAAATTTAGCAAGTATTTCCAGAGTCTGTGATTGTACTTGGCACAGACACAATCTCATAACATGTCTTTTGTCTCAGAAGCAGGATTGTCAGTATAGATTGTGGTTTAAAGCTGCTAAGGTATTTCAAGATTAAAATACCAGGAATCCAGCCACATGTATCATAGATCTAACTGAACTTAAGAGGCCACTTTAGCTTCCTATTTAGTTGGTATTTTTCCTCTTGAGGGAGCCATGTTTTCTACCTTGAAGTAACTTTTTAAAATGCATTCAAGTCTTGCACCTGGCAGTACTGCTTTAGTCATACATAGGTGTGAGCTGTTGATGAAGGAAAGCCATAAGTGGAGGAAAAAATTGAGGAAAACTTGTGATATGTGTTCTGATTCAGCCCTTCACCACGCATGAACAGCTTAAGTTAACATTAGAGAAATGGTGCTTGTAAGGTTTACCTCCTTTTGGTCAGTGCTGTGATGATAGGTGTGACACTACTCGGTTTTCTTGATGAACATTTACTAAAGCTGATGAGGGGGAGTGGAAGCAAAGGCCTTACAATGACAGAACTATCAGAAGATATGATTCACTTACAGATTGTGAAATTTACATGATTACAAATGGATTTTTAAATGCCAAAAAATGCCTTTTTTTAAGAGTTAATTGTTAGGTCTGAGGTGTGTTGGAAATGCTTACTTTGAAAAACGAGCCTTCAGGCACTGTAATGAATTTGCTGTCAGCCTTCTGTGCAATACCTTCTTCATTTCTGGGTGCTTTACAAGTAATACTGTATGTCTGTCTTTGTTGTGATCAGTCTGCTTTAAGAGTGTGTATATTGGCTAATGATAGATTTTTTTCTGTACAGTATGGTGGAAGATGTTTTAAACTTTTGCACTTTTCTAGGAAATGCAAGTTTGTAAACTGACGATTTTTAACATGCACACTTTTGTACATAATTAGCATTATATATATTTAACATGAGTCTGAAGCAAATAAAAGTCATTGAATGCGTAATTTTTTTTCTTTATTAACAGTGCAAAATTGAAACTGACACTTTTCAATTCAGCATGTAAAGTTGAGCAGCAAAACAGCTGACTTGGTGTCTGGTCTGAATTATGTTAAAGTAGCCCTTTTTGTGGGTAAGGAATCAAAGTGGATACATGAATGTACAGACCCCTTCAGAGTAAGAACACCTACTTGGGTATTCCAATAAAAATTTGGCTTTTTGCTGCAAAATAAATGTTGAAGACATCAATTACAACAGAGAATAGAGCCCATTAATCATAGAATGTTAGAGGTCAGAAGGGACCTCTAGAAATCAACTAGGCCAACCCTCTACCCAAGCAGGATCACCTATGGGCAGGGGACACAGGGCAGCCTGTTGCAGTGCTCTGTCACCCTCACAGTAAAGAAATTTCTGCTAATGCATATTTATCTTTATTTATAGTATCCCACCCCTGGGATTAGAAGTGTCACTTGCCTTCCTCCTCATTGTCTTCCCATATAGTGACTTTCGCTGCAGAATATGCAAGGCTACAGAGTCTGGAGATTACTGTCAATCAGGAGAAAACTGAAATCTGTTCCAGGTTCATGTTCAGTTGGTTTCTTCTCCCTGTAAAATAAGACAAACCAAGCTGTGAGCATTAATGGGAGACAGGACTACTATGCTTCCATCTGTTACTAGGGATAGAACAAGGCATGTGTATTCACAAGCAGTTTTGACTCCCTTTCCTTGCCAGCACTACAGGACATATATATTAGATTTCTTAGGACCGTTCATATGCCTAAAGACACAAGTTTTGTTGTTGTAGGGTTCAGTGCATTATGGCCAAACCTGCATTCGCCTGGCCTTCAACAACAGAGCTGGCTATAGGGCCTCTTTCAGTGAACAGCAACAGTAGTTCAGAAATACAAGCATCAACAGCTGTAGTGTCATAGCTCTTACCTGGCAACTTAGACCTCCTTTACTGTGCTGTCATGCTGCCTGCTCCTTTGGAGCATAAAGCAGTTCCCCAAAGATAAATGCAAAGGATTAACTAACTTTTGACATGGGGGATAGGCAGCATGTACCAGGAGTCTAGCAAAAGTATCTCCATTCTGTATGGAAAAGGATATAAAATGAAGAATGTACCTCAAAAACAGACATGCTCCTGCCACTCCTTTCAAGGTGGCTTTGTCTCCTTCCACTAGTAGCATTGCACCTTCCCTCAAACCCTAATTGTAGACAGAAACTTTTAATACAAATTTCACAGTATTTAAAAGGTCAGGGTGCTTGACACAATCTGAGCAGTCTTAGTTCTTCCAGTGAGTTACATTGTTTTAGAAGCTAGTTTTCTTGTTTGTTTTTCACTTTTAAAGGAGAAAACATTGAATATAGAGAAAAGCAAAGCTTAGGGTTTGGGGTTTTTTTTCCATAATTTCTTCTGCTGCTGCCATTCTTAGATATTTTGGACCAAGCAAGAGCAAACTGAGTTTGTTGGAGCACAAACTTTATGCTCAAAGGTCAAGCACAGGGACAGGAATCCAGAGGTCCCACTTCTCCAGATACACTTAGATGCACTAGGAACATGCTACTGAGTAAGCAAAGTCAGAAAACCACAGACATTAAAACAAAATGTAAAGAATATCTGAAAAAAAATTATTGAGGGGGAGGTATCTTACCATCAGTATGCCCATCCACCCCAACATCCAGTGTTTTACCAGAGGCCAGGCATTGGAAAGATCAAAGCTGCCTAAAATAGTGTCAGGCAAGAGGACCTCAAGCAGCTAATAGGCAGAATGCATTTTGTTTGTTCTAATCCCATTTTCTGCAAGTGAGAAAAATCCAAGGTTGAAGCTCATAACAAGCCTCCTGTGACACAGTTCTGTAAAGCCTGTCTCCTTGGAAACCCATGCTGAGAGATAGCAAGAATGTATTTAAAATGTTTACTATGGTACAGTAATAACTTTCCTGACTGGGAGTTACTACATACCAGACCTGGAGGTGTGTTTGGTTCCTGATGGTATTGGCTAATTCTTTCCTCTCTTGTAGATTTAGCTGCCCAGGCAGTAAGATAGGACTTGCAACTATCCAAGTAACATGACACCGAGCAATTCCTAACATTAAACAAAGCAATCACTTCCCTTCAAGCAGAATGAAGCAGTAGAGTTGACTTCAATAGCCAATGTATTTTACCCTCATCACTAGCAGAAATTGCTTCAGATTGATCAAAGCCAAAATTGAAAAGCCTTTTTTTAGAAAAAAACAAACTCTGTGCTCATCCTCAGAACTAGAACATGGAAGAAGGTGGTAGAAGCAAAGCCTGAAATGCCACCTTCATGAGCAAAGGTAGAGAATCACACATTTCTGTTTATTAAATATGTTTGTTTTTTTCCTCAAGAATTACAGTGAAAATTTTCTTTCTGTGAAGAGCTCTGCCATGTTTCCTGAAAGTTTGCTGCTATACTGAGCAACACAAGTTAGAGAAATCCAGCCAGAAGGATTTGTCGGTTAGGTAGCACGTGAATTCAGCAGGGACTGGGCACAGCCCTGTACCAAGCTTCCAGCCCTCTCTCAGAGAAGCAAAAGTTATTTATATGGAAAAGACTGCCTGCTTATTTAGTAATAATGTCTAAATGGGTGTTGGCAATTAAATTCTGAAAGCACATTCTGATCCTCCCATTTCTTCATTGTCTCCTAGGTCTTAATGCTTCCTCTAAGCATGAAGAAGAAATTTTGATTAGTAAGAAGAAAGTATTTAGGCTGACAAGATGCACCAAAGAAACTGTTCCCTGAAGAACTAGCTCCTGACAGCCTATTCAACAATCAGCTCCTCCACAGTGTCAAGATGTTGCTCTTAGTGCTTGGTGGTTAAAGTGGTTTTCTTCCAGCTATCCTGTGCATGTGCCTACTCAGCACTGCACACTGCAGAGTGTACCTTCTGCCGGTACACTAGCGCCTCAAGATTTTCTTATACCATAACATTACGTGCCAGCCTCAAGATCATTCCATTCTGATGGTTCCTGCAGACCTTTAGGTATTTAAGCCTCTTAACCTTATATTTAAGTTAGGTCTTCTCAAGCAGAAGGCAAAACAGATTAAGGCAGGACTTTGCAATGCATCTTAGCGTTTCAAGCTTCTCTCTTACTCTTCCTCACCTCCCACAATTCCATGCCAGGTATGAAGTGACAGTGCTTCAGACATTACAGAGCAGCTGTTTGTGAAAAACACTTGGTTCTACCTCAGTAATACTGTTGCCAACACCTCTTCCTACTCAAAAGATTTAGGAGGGAGTAAAATGTTCCTGCCTCTCTGGCATTTCCAGTTGCTTCAGGGAGCAGCTGTTAGACATCCCATAGCTCTGTAAGGTCTCACAACCACACCCTGTTGTTATACCTCCCCAACCTGTGCGAGTTCTGGCATGCTTTACTTACTCCCATGTGAGTGCTTTTAACATCTGGGTCCAAGTAGTGGGGGTTAATATTGAAAGGCACTAAACCTGGGGCCTGCACGGATGGTGAATAAACACTTGGCATGTCATTGGTAGTATTGATGCTGATGGTAGCAATGTTAGTTCCTGCACTGGACCCCACATTTCAGGAATCCCATCCTGAAAGACAAAAACAATTATTAGTATGCAGTATCACAACTAAGAACTGCATTTTATAGCATCTTCTAACAATCTCATATTCAGCAATCGAATCAGACTTAGTCCTTTCTATCTCACTGCTAAGTTTACAGGTGAAAAGCAGAACAAGAATTCAAGTTTTAAGGCAGGCAACAGTTTGTATATGTCATGACTGGCAGACAGCTAGCTGTTGAACATCCTGTACTCACTACTCTGTGACTTCATCACAAAACAGAACTTACCAGGTTATCAGTGCATATATCAGACTTTGCTGTTCAGAGAGGAGAAACTTGACTACATTGCAGATCAGGGTAGACCCCTGAAGCTAAGTACCCAAGCTTATCAGTACCATGAGCGCCATTTTAGCACTAGTTTGACTATAACTATTATGTGCATGGGACTAGGTACTATGCTGTCTATGAAGGGATTTTGAACATGCAAGTACACGCTGAATTGATAAAAATAAGCTGCCTTCAGAGAACAGGTGTTACTATAACCAAATAGTTATCTAGACATCACCAGGCCTCAAAACATTTTCTAGCTTTTTTGCTCACAATAGGCACTTAATTTCTGTATTCAGGCAGCTGGCCTTTTCAAACATACTGTTTAAACATATTGTCATAAATCTGCCTGAATGGATCTGCAGTAGCACATTGCTAGGGGAAGACCTTACTTCTGTTCTCCATGGATGGTGTATTGTGCTTTTTTGTATTGTTGCTTTCACCAGCAAGAATGGGGTTGCTGACCAGAGGAGTTTGATGGCACTCATACCTCTCAATTCCAAGCCAGAGAGATGTTCAAGGTAATGACACCATTTTCAGTGTCAATAGGCTATTGTGCAAAGATACACGTGGATCCACCTCTTTTCTATTAGAAGAAAACCTGCAACTTCAGTACCTCTGTATTTATTAAGACATAATGTGGACTTTTCAAAATGAGTAATGAGATTAAATCCTATCTGCTTTTAATTGGTATTTTAAGCTGAGGGAGTTACTTCTTAGGTTCTATGCAGCATTGTCTATGCCTTGGGGAACTGTCCAAGAAAATCAGTTTGCTAACATTAGCCTTTTCAGGCTTTGCTGACTAATGGCAGCTTTATTTGACTACATATTTTAGTTCACCAGGTTGTGTGAGATATCACAGTATTTGAAGTACATTAGAAACAAAGATGTAGAGTTAAGTTGGAATTGTCTGAACAAAAGCTTATGCACGATATCCTGCTATTCAGACTTGGCTCAAACTCTGTAGTTTTTACCTCAAAAACTGTCTTCCTAATCTCCTGTATCAGAGAGTTGTCATAAAGAGCTTTCAGCAAACGGAATGTGTTCCCACCTCCTATAGAAAAAGAGTACAGGTAATTTTAACATGCTTTCACCACCAGTTTTAATTGAAGTCTTTACAAACTTGGCAGGATCAATGATTTCTGTGCTCTATTCAGGGTGGTGTCCTACTTTGAGCCACAGTAAAACTAGACTCTTTAGAAAAATTCACCATGGTATTAGGACTGTGCTCAGTTTAAGCACAGTAGCCCTGAATCATCTTAGGCTTGGTAACATCATGATACAGCTTTTAATGCCAAAGTATTGTACAAATTAATAATTTAAAACTTACTGGAGACAAAGTTGTATTAATAGATCTTTCCTACTTCTCACCGCTAAATTTAGACTCTTCATGTTACAAATTAAAAAAACTGCTTTCTTTAGTTTCTAATAATTGCTAAGCCAAGCCTTTCACTGTCTCTACAGCATCCTGTATAAACCCACCTCAGGAAGCCCAAAGTAAAACCAATAAATATTGCTTCAGATTTCCTTACAGCTTCCACTGGATCATGAGATTCATCAATACTCTCCAACCTATAACCTTAAATGAAAAGGTATTTACCTTTGCAGCTTCAGTTTGGAGAAAGAGTGTGGCAAGATCAGTCACTCCCTGTCTGCCACTGCAAGACTGATGTCCCCAGACAGCAACTTCAGAGAACACTACAATGTAACAGCGTATAGTCCTACATTAGTGCAGGGATTCTACATGTAGCTCTACTTGCTTTGTGGATATACGTGCTCAGTGCCTGAGAGCAGAGCATTTCACACCCCAGGGGCAGGCCGAAGCACAAAGTCCTGTTGAGCTAACTCACTAGGTAGAAAATAAAAGATAGGGAAAAGCTGAGTCTTCAGCTTGGCTGTGAGTCTGACCATGATGTGCCACAACTGGTCTAGCATTACTAGTACAAATATCTTTCTGGTAACGATTGAAATGTCTGGCTTTGACAGATTTGGCTTGTTGAGGTTCACAGAGAACAGGGAGTGTCAGGAGAGCCAGAAGAACACAGACATTTGCTAGCAGCCATCTTTCTGCAGGACAAGGAGCAAAGTGTGCTGCACATGGAAGTAAGTACTAATTACTGTTTTAGCAGTGGCTCCAAAGTTATCCTGAACAGTGACAGATACTGGGTGGAGATGTTGTTCTGGAAGTCTTCGTAGTTCGAAGCAAAGCTCAGGTTTTGTTCAATCCGGAAATCCCTGTCTGCATTACAGTAACCACAGAATGGTGGGTTTGGAAGGGATCTCTTAAAATTTTCTAGTCCAACTCCTCTACTAGGCCAGACCCGCGCCCTGCCCGCTCCTTTGAAGCTCTCACCCCGCTCACCGCCTTATTACCCCCTCACAGCCGCGGGTAGCCGGTGCTGCCCGGGCGCTCCGGCCTTACCGAAGCTTACGAAGCGCTCTCTCACGGTCCGAGCGTTCGTATCGCAGTCGTGCAGGGGGGAAGGAACGAACAGCACCGCTTCACCTCCCTGCCATGGGGGAGGAGAGAAAACTCAGAACCAAGGACTGGGGCGAACTCTCGCAGCCCCGCGGGCACCTACGCAGGAAAGTCTTGATGTGCTGCTGGCAGTGGCCCAGGTATCCCCCTCCGTGCAGGGTAGAGCTGAAGACCAGCAACAGCCGCAGCGGACAACCCATCCCGCCCAGTGCCCCCACGGCTGTGCTCAAGCCCGGCCCGCCTCTTCCTGCCCCGTCGGCGGCCTGCGGGTGGGGCTGCGCCGCGCAGCTCTAGTCATCGCGGTCCGACCATGCTGGATTTTGCCATTTTCGCTGTCACCTTCCTGCTCATCTTGGTGGGCGCCGTCATCTACCTCTACCCGGTAATGGTGCCGGCGGTGCGCGGCCCGTCCTGACCTCGCTGCGGGCAGGCGCGGAGAGAACCGGGAACGGCTCCTTCCTGAGGATCTCGGGCTGGGACCCTGTGTCGGGCCCGCTCTGGCGAGGCCCCACGCCGGGACCCCCGGGTTCAGACGACGACGACGGCCCTTTGCGAACTGTTCTCGGGAGCATCCGCCTCGGGATCTGCCACAGTGAGCCCTCTCGGAAAGGCTCCAATCGCCCGGCTTCATGCCTGTGTGCGGATCTACAGGGCAAGAGATGGGTGCGGGGTCTGCATTGCAAAAGAGACCCATTAAACTTTAATCTGAGTAGGGGAATAATCCTAGTTTAGCCCGTGGGATCAGGCAGATACTCAGAGTTGATGGGCTTCACAAACCTTATAGCCTGAAAATGGGGCTTATTCAGATTTAGTCTAAGTTTGTAAGTAGTGCATCAGTATCCGCATGGAGAATTCAGCACTCCTGCTTGAATGAGGTTGGGCTTGCATAAAATCTTGAAGTTCAAGGAGGCTGATGAATTTCCTTTTGGTCTCCAGGCATCTAGACAAGCTTCAGATATCCCTGGGCTGCCTCCAACTGATGAAAAGTAAGTCCTTTCTGTCCCCAAATTAATCAAATTCAGCTCTGGCATAAGATGCTATTGATGACCACATACTCACTTTATATTCTTCAGGGATGGCAATCTACCAGATATTATTGCCAGCAGCAGTTTACATGAGTTCCTCGTGAACCTTCATGAGAAGTATGGTCCACTGGTCTCTTTCTGGTTTGGAAGGCGTCTTGTTGTCAGCCTTGGTTCCATTGATCTTCTGAAGCAGCACATTAACCCGAATCGGCTGTGTGAGTGTACTTTGTGTTTGCTGGTTCCTTCTGGCCTTCCTGGGCATCCTTGTGTCAAAAAAAGCTGGGGTTTTGTTCTAAGTAGAAAGAAAACGATGCAGTTTGCAGCTGATACAGTGGTTAGATATGCGTTTCTACTGTCCAGTGGCTCTCAAGAAATTAATATGCTTGTAGTTGCCATGCTCAGGCAGCAGGGCGGGGGTGTGTGTAGGTTGGACTTAGATGATTTTTCGAGGTCCTTTCTGACTTGTAACATTATGTGATGCTACTGTCTCTCTACAGACAAATGTTTATGGAAAACATCATGCTCATTAGATCACCGAGGTGAATGTCCTGTAGGCACTCATGCATTTTAAAGGCAGTTTGAAACACAATTCAAGAGGAGGATCTTTGCTATTAAGTTTGCAGGCAGCCATGTTACTTTGTGATAGCTCCCTTGTGTGGTTCAGAATAGAGATTTTTAGACCATTATTTGAAGCAGTTCTTTTAACTTTCATTTTTCTTCAATTCTTCTTAAGCAACCTTTAATGGTCTTCCAGGCTTGGAAGTGGTCAGTGGTGTGGGTGACCATCGTAGTCTTGGGAAGATATTTTAATTGATGGTGTCACCATTGTACGTGGGTGTTTTGCCTCCTAAGGGGATCGCAGGCAGTAAGGTAACTGATGTTCGGGTTAAGCCTCTTGTTTTTCCAGTTTTCATTTTGTAAAGGTTGAATGGGGTACTGCATACACACATCTGACCTGATGCAGTAGGCATCACAATGCCCCTGGGCAGCCTGTTCCAATGCTTTGTTACCCTCACTGTGAAGAAGTTTCTTCTGATATTTATATGAAACCTCCTCTGTTCCAGCTTGCATCCATTGCCCCTTGTCCTATTACTAGATGACCTTGAGAAGAGCGGGACTCCATCCTCCTGTCACCCACCCCTTACATAGACATTAATGGGGTCACCCT
>VZRI01013861.1:0-43414 GCA_013397515.1 Upupa epops | reverse complement strand
GGCAGTAAAAGACAATAAAAGAATAAAACCACAGTAGCACGTTTGATGTATGAACAGAAAGCTCTGTTATGAGAGACTGAGGTAACCATGCTACTTCATGCTAAAGCTTTCCTGAACATCATCATGCTTTGTAGGAACAAACCAGTAATGCAATGCTGTACTGTTGATTGCTGCACTGCAGATGAGATAGTCCTCAGTTAGCTCTGCATAACCTCTTAAAGCAGCTTTCTTCAGTTTCAGCATTTACTGATAGGAATTCTACTCAATTCTAGTAAACAGAGTACAGGGGAAAGTTAACGAAATCTGTAGAGCTCTATAACACTGATCGCACTGCTGACTGAGATCTGGGAAAGATTGAGGACTGTATCTTGAAATGAGTGATATCACCAGAACCTTGACTTTAAGATATCACAAGAACGTGACTTCATGACAACAAGAGGAGCAAGGTACAGTACAGCTACAGAGACTGGATGTCCACTCTGATTTTCCATACTCTACCTATGTACAGAAGGGTAATTTTGGGGGCCCAATTTCATATAAACCCAATTTTTCTTAGATTTCAAGTAGAAGAGCAGAGAACAGTTATCACTTGTTAGAAGAAATAAAAGGTATACACTCAATTCAAGATTTTTCCCTACTATTCACCCACAACAGAGGTTTAGTAATTGCTGCTCAATAATTTTTCAAGTGCACCAGTAAGGATATGATCACTATATAGTGAGCATTGCTTCAAGGTTCAGGACATGATAGCTGTCATAAGAAAGCAATGTCCGTGTATCTTTGCAGAGGGAAATGTGGTTTAATACACTATTTAGGAAGTTGACAAGCCTCAATTACACACACCTATGTTTTCTGGTTTCTTCTTCCATCTGCCAGTCTGCTTTGTAGTGAGACCTATGCTTTATACTAGAGACCTCTAAAAGAAAGATTTCTGTCTTGCCTGCTTGGACACACACATGGCATGCCCTGGCAGACTGATACTTTTCATATAAATTCCTCTTGAATTATCTTAAAGCTTGTCTTTAATTTATCCTTTGATCTATCATTCCAAGTCTTCTCTGCTTTTCATGGTTTTGCAGTTCTACATATGGTGATGTCTTCTTCAACACATCTGATTCGCTATCTCATCTCCCAGAGATGAGATCTCCTTCAGAGTTTTCTGACATTGTCATCCTACGATTTCTGTGCTGCCTGAATTTCTAGCCTAGTAAATACATAATCACGTGTGACTCTGCAGTTATGCTTGGGGATCAGTGTCTTGAAAGGTGCCCAGTGGAAAAGGACTTGGGGTGCTGGCAGACAGCTGGATTCATAGGAGCCAGCGGGTGCCCAGGTGGCCAAGAAGGCCAACAGCATCCCGGCCTGGATCAAGAACAGCACGGTCAGCAGGAGAAGGGAAGTTCTTATGCCCTTGGACTCAGCCCTTGTGAGGTCTCATCTCCGGTACTGTGTTCAGTTCTGGGCCCAGGAAAGGCATGGAGATGCTGGAAGGGGTCCAGAGCAGAGCTACCAAGCTCATGAGGGGTTTAGAGGCTAAGGATGCTGGGCAGGTTGAGTTTGGAGAAGAGGAGGCTGATGGGGGGACCTCCTTGCCCTCTCCATCTCCCTGAAGGGAGGTTGTAGAGAGGTGGATGTTGGCCTCTTCTCCTTGGTGACTGCTGACAGAAGCAGTATGAAGTTGAGGCAGTAGAGGTTTAGATTGGATCTTAGGGAGAAACTCTCTACAGAAAGAGTGGTTGGGCACTGGGAACAGCCTTCCCAGGGAGGTGGTGGAGTTCCCATCCCTGGAGGGGTTGAAGAATCCTGTAGCCATGGTGCTTCACGCCCTCCTCGAGTGGCAGCAGGAAAGCNAGGGGGTTATTTCAATCTCTCAGGCATTTAGATTTTTTGTTGCTGTGGGGATGGTTGGACTCAGGGATCTAGGAGGTCCTTTCCAACCAGGACTATTCTGTGATTCTGTGATTAATGATGTTAATGTTGTAAAATATATATTCATACACAGAAGATATTTGTACACAAACTCTTCAGGTATGATAATTGTATTAAACATAATAGTGCCTTCTTATTAAAGAATTGAAGAATGGAAATAAAATTCATGGGTTTGGGTCATTTTAACATAAAACTGGTCAGATTTCAGAATTGCCCTTGCCTTCCTGTGTGAGCTCATTCATCACAGTTTATCTGGCCCTTAGCCTTCTCTGACAAGATAGAGTATATTGACCTGCAAAAGTGTCAGACTGAATATACCTGCTATACCTGTCAGTCTCAGACTGACTGTACCTGTCCTCAGCTTCCAGGAAGAAAAATAAGCAATAACCTCGATTTTAGAAAAATCCCAAAAATCTATTCCTGTCTGATAAAATCTACACTCCACTTCAGAAAAAAACAAGACAAGGAAGATGCATGTTTGGGGAGAACAGCATTGTTATCACTGTATTTTGAGCTCCTTTATCTATATATTTTAGATTCATAAAATTCCCATGGCTGGAAAGGACCTCCAGGATCATCAAGTCCAGTCCTCATCCCAACAGCTTCCCAACTTGGACTCAAGTGCTGTTTCTACTACTTTGTTAAACACCTCCAGGGATGGTGACTACATCACCTCCTTGGGCAGCCTGGTCCAGTGCCCCACCAGTCTCTCTGTAAAGAATTTCTTCCTTATGTCTAATCTAAATCTTTTCTGTTGCAATTTAAGGCCATTTCTCCTAATCCTATCATTAGTTATTTGGGAGAAGAGTCCAGCACCAGCCTCCTTTTAGCACTGCTAAAAGTGCACTGCCTTTTAGGTAGTTGCAGAGAGTTATAACGACTCCTCCCAGCCTCCTCTTGTCTAGACTAAACAACCCCAGTTACTTCAGCCACTCCTCATAGGGCCTGTTTTCTAGCCCTCTCCCCAGCTTCACTGCCCTTGTCTGGCCCCTCTCCAGCCCCTCAATGTCCTTCTGATACTGTGGCACCCAAAACTGGACAGAGGACTCAAGGTGCAGTTGCATGAGTCCAAAGTACAGGTCTACCATCACCTCCTTCCTCCTGCTGGTAACACTGTTCCTGATACAAGCCAGGATACCACTGGCCTTCTTGCCCACCTGGGCACACTGCTGGCTCATGATCACTCATCTGTCAACCAACACCCCTAGGTCCTTTTCCACCAGGCAGCTCTGCAGCCATGATGAGCTGATAATACATACATTAGGAGATGTAATACATATGATATGGATTGAAAAAGCAACAGCTTTCATGCAGAGGACAGCTTTACCTCTCCTTATCTAAAGGAAATGATGCTATCTTCACCAGGGAAATACTTGGACAAGATCAGTTCCTTGAAGGAATATTTACTAGTCCAGCAGAGTAAATGTTTCTAGAAGACTCACAGAACTACTGCGAAGCTCTCACAAATATACTGTAGTCTCCAGGGGCTGAAATTTTACTGGTATAAAGAATAGAATAATCTGTGTCCCAGGAAGGCTCCTCTGCTTAGAAATGTACTGGAAGAAGTTAGCCTTTTCATGCTAACTGAATATGTGGGTAAAATCAACCCAAACTAGGTTCCCTCAGAGGGAAAGTCAGGTAAAAATAGACCTTTAACAGCTTTTTGAGTAGGTCATATGCATCCCTCTTGTTTGGCTACCAAAAATGAGGAAGAGTGGTGAACCTTATAAAGTTTAACTAGCTCAAGTTCAAGGTTTGGCACGTGGATTGGGTAACCCTCAGTATCAGTGGAGACGGGGAGATTAATGCATTGGAAGCAGCCCTTCAGAGAAAGTTTTGGGGATACTGGTGGATGTTCAATAGCTGCAAATATGCTCTTGCAGCCTAGAAAGCCAACTGTGACCTGGGCTCCTTAAAAATACTGTGGCAAACAGGTCAAAGGAGGTCAAATTCTCCCTCTCACTGCCTCTCTGCTGTTGTCTGACTTCACCTGGAGTACTGCATCCAGCACCGGAGCCCCCAAACCCAGACGGACGTTGACCTGGTGTAGTAGGTCCAGAGGAAGGCCATGAAAATGATCAGAGGGCTGGAAAATCTCACCTGCAAAGACAGGCTGAGATACCTAGGGTTGAGCCTGGAAAAGAGAAGGATCTAGGGAGAATTTACTGCAGTCGGTCTCTCTTCCCTCTCTCTGTCTATATGTCTATATGTATACATATATCATAGAATCATAGAATCATTAGGGAATGGAAGAGACCTCAAAAGATCATCTAGTCCAATCCCCCTGCCACAGCAGGATCACCTAGACCAAGTCGCACAGGAACACATTCAGGCAGGTCTGGAACGTCTCCAGAGAAGGAGACTCCACAACCCTCCTGGGAAGCCTTCGGTGTCATCTGCATTGTCAAGTTCCTTCTGCTATTTAAATGGAACCTCCTGTGTTCCAGCTTGCACTTATTGCCTCTTGTCCTGTCACCAGATGACATTGAGAAGAGCCTGGCTCATGGGGCTGGAGACAGGCTTTTACCAGGGTCTGNAGGCCATGAAAATGGTCAGAGGGCTGGAAAATCTCACCTGCAAAGACAGGCTGAGAGACCTAGGGTTGAGCCTGGAAAAGAGAAGGATCTAGGGAGAATTTACTGCAGACTGTCTCTCTTCCCTCTCTCTGTCTATATGTCTATATGTATACATATATCATAGAATCATAGAATCATTAGGGAATGGAAGAGACCTCAAAAGATCATCTAGTCCAATCCCCCNGCCACAGCAGCATCACCCAGACCAAGTCACACAGGAACACAGCCAGGTGGGTCTGGAACTTCTCCAGAGAAGGAGACTCCACAACCCTCCTGGGAAGCCTTCAGTGTCATCTGCATGGTGAAGTTCCTTCTGATATTTAAATGAAACCTCCTCTGTTCCAGCTTGCACTTATTGGCCCTTGTCCTGTCACCAGATGACCTTGAGAAGAGCCTGACTCATGGGGCTGGAGACAGGCTTTTTACCAGGGTCTGCAGTGGCAAGACAAGGGGCAGTGGTTTTAAACTGGAAGAGGATAGTTTTATATCTTTATGTTCAATATCAGGAAGAGGTATTCTTGCAGTGAGAATGGTGAGGAATTGCCCGTGACATAGGGGCTGGACCATATTTCTAAGTCCTTTTTAACCCAAATCACTCTGTGATTACTTAACACTACTGTTCTTTGTTGGTATAAATTTGCCATACAAGGCAATCTGTAAGTAATAGTTTCCCTTTTTGCTAGTTGGCTTTTTAATAGATTTGTAATTGTCTCAGCCAAGCAGAAAGTGCTCAGGTCTTCCCTTCCCAGATGAAATGACATGTAGCTCAATACGACATTTCTTAGTTCAACCGGAACTACAAATTTTAACTAGAATTGGAATCCTTTGGGATATAGGCTACCAAAAATACATTCATTTAAATTTGAGACACTCAGCTACTTTCTCCTTCTGGAGAGAAAATGAGAGAACTTAAGTCAAGAGCTTAATATACCACCGGGAGGTACGCAGATACTGCTGTGATGAGTATCAACAGAATGAACGCGAATAACTAATACATAATAAAAGCAATGTGGGAAAGGGTTCACTCGCAGAGAACTACCTGCTCTTTTCATGATAACTTGGCAGCATATGTGAAAGGCATGCATATATATTTATAAATATATAGATATTTATACAGATATTTATATAGATATTTATATAGATATTTATATAGATATTTATTTTCCCCCCCTTATTAGACAGTGTTGTTAGCAATCTCCTCTTTTGCTTCCATTTGACAAGGCTGATTTATTCATAAATAGATATATGCCTTTCATTTCCAAATTAAAAATATGGCTGAAAGGTCTGGATGCTTTTAAGTTACTACATTTTATCCGAATAAACAAGACATTGCTCCTAAGTGTGGAATATCTAGCATTAACAAAACTAACAACTAACCATCCTACTGGATGGTAGCACAGTACAATGAGTCCAGCATGAGGATTAGTATATTAAAGATAAACAGAGAGATGGATCACAGAGTGCAGCTATTACTACACTTTTTTCTTGTTGGACTCTTGTTTTGAAAAGCAAATTTAAAAACAATCTGAAAAAAACCCCTAAACCTACCCACGGACATTAGGAGTTGTTTAGAGCAGGAAGGATTTGGGACCATTAACCTTGACAAAGCTCTCTTTGCCCTAAGCTATCGTCGTGCTTCATAATGTGAGCCACCAGTGTTCATTTTGAAACCGAGACAAAAATACAACTGTATTTCACTCATGGACTAGTACTCGTGTTGGAAAATGTACCCACTTAGTCAGTGACACAGACTTGCTTTCCCGATGCACCTGACTAGGAAGTGCAATTATTCAAATGTGAAAAGTACTTCTTTTTTTAACTTGTTCGTGTATTCCCAGTAATTTAGGCTGGACGTGTAATCACCTTCAAATGTATTGCCCCAATCTGTAGAGAATTGCCAAGAAATTGCAAACATATTTTCTTCTATAAGAAAATTACATAGCTGTAAACAAGGGCAAAAGAGTATAAAAAATCCTTACTTAGAAATAAAAAATGAGAGTAGAAGTAACGTTTCTGATCAGAGGGATTCAACCTAATAGAATGAGGTTAGCCAGGATAAAAACCTAAAGTGAAAACTGTGCAGGGGAAAGCGGAGAAAAGATTAAAAAGACATGCCTCATGCAACACGGGAAAAAAGCTGATCAAAAGGTAAAAAGCTAATTACGGGATCAGAGACAGAGCAAATACCATAATTAAGAGGTAATAAGAGGAGAGATCACACAACAGCGTGTGACTAGCAGGAATGATCTGCGATACTAAATAAGAAAGTTAGAAAAGGTGATGGTGTGTGAAAAATTATGCAAGAACACCGAAACACATGAAACAGAGAGAATGTTAAAAGCAAAAAGCTGGGGGAAAAATGTAATGTAATGATCGGATGAAAGGAGTGTGGAAGAAGTCACGGTAGTGTCATCAAGAGTGCTTAAGAATAATAATGAAGATTACTGAACGGATTTCTTTTTATAAGTTGGAAATAAAAACTGTTGCAAGGGAAATAAATAACAAAATCACAAAAAGAATAATGAGAGCCACTTGGAAATGTCACTGCTGTCTGTGCAATCTGACTGAATGTATGCTTCCTAATGCATATTTGAGTTCCTATCAACACTACATAAAGTCTTACACAGAAACACATGCATTATAATACAAGCCTAAACCATTCAGCTGTATCACAAATAATAATTATCTGGGACACTAAAAGATCATGGCAAAAGCTAATCTAATAAGTCTTCCATTATCCTTTAATACTTTAAAACTGTGCCGTGAGCTAAACAGTTGTCAGAACTGAGTTCTGTTTACACCGAGCTGAGTATCAGTGAAATAAACAGCGATCACTGCTGAGCTCTAATTACAAAACCAAATTGTTCTTTCTGTAATCAAGCTGAAAAGGTTAGTTGTCTTCTCCTCTCGCTCCCCCCTTTATGTTTATTGGAGGCACAAAGGCAGACGAAAGATCATGTGTCATATGTTGAGCAGATAGGAATTGTAAGAGAGGAGACATAATAGAAAGACCCCAACAGATAACACTGATTAGCTGCTGCCTTGCAGGGATGAGGTCACAGAGAGCACAGCGACTACTTTATACCAGATATTGTATTTCATTTTAACTCGGCTAATGGCATATTTCTTTCTCTCCAAAGTGCAGTGGCTAAAGTGTGGTCTACCAGATAAATGCAATCCATACCTATCTTCCTTCTGAAGGAAGACTGTAGAGGTTATGCGGATAGGCACAGGGGATCTGTTCTCTGCTCGAGACTGAAGATTGCTTGGAGTACCATTCCCCATATCACATATACAAAATTTGCACTCCACCTCGTGCAAGTATTATCTAGCATAAATATTGGTGAAAGTTCATTGCATATGGATTCGGGGACTATAGTAGCAACAAGCCTGCGTCAGAAGATGGAGTTCAGATTTCGTATCATTAACTATCACCCATATGAATGTCTAAAATGGAAGTTGAATAGGTCATTACTTACAATGTCTTCCAAGTTTTTGTTCATTTCTATAGTGGAAAGATCATGTGCTGTTCATTTTGAAGAAATAAAGTCTTCTTCTGATAGGCACTTTGATGTCCAGCTCTCCACTTCCCAGTCCTCTTGCCAATATTTTTCTTCTATCACAATCACAGATTAGCTAGTGTCTGGGACCAATATAGATTTCATGCCTGAATATAAAATGCCAACTGCATACTAACAGCCATGGCTGTCTGTACCATCACTTCTCTGCAGACACGTCATTCATTTCCAGAAAGAAATGCTCTTACAATGCAACTAAATATTCCACAGCTCCTCAGCAGGTATCACTGCAGAGAGAATAGCCCATCACAGACAGACTGCAAAAATCTGTTCTACACAATCCAGTCTCTGCTTGTTCAGTGTCGGAGACAATATATTTTGCATCATCACTTAAGTTGTTTTCCTTATCTGGCATGATAGTTACAATCTATACTTCTCAGCTCTGTGCCCCAGGGAATGAAACTATCAAAGTACAAGGAAAGCAAATACGCTAATAAAAATGCAGTACCAGCCCATCTCACAAATAGAACCAGAGTCACCTTTGATATCCAATGCACTCACAGCCCTCCACAAGACAGCTGCTAAATTACTACTTTAAAGCACTGGAAGCCAGGATGAGAAAAGCTCTTATTTTGTGAATAACAGGTAGCTAACACACAGGTAAGAATCCTGATGCATTATAACTAGCACACAGTTTGGCACCTAAAACTCAAACCAAAGACCACAGAGAAACTTTATTCCTATGGCAAAGCACACCATTCCTTTGGATGCTGAACTACAAAACCTCAGACAAGGCCCTTCAATTTTCTTAATTCCAACTTCCTACAAAACTGCATCAGATCTAAAGATTTAAGTCTCATTTAAATGAGATGGAGTGGATCATTAGCAGCCTATTGAAGATGTCAAACAACTGGAGATGTGGGAAGACTTTAATCACATGTAAGTACTGACAGTCCTCAAGCCTGAATTTTTCTTCTCTTTCTATTAAGGGAAAAATTTGGTCTTATTGCCCTTATTTGAAGCAGAAATTCTTTCCAATGCATATTTCCATTTATAATTATTTCATAAAAAATACTCTTCCCTCCTAGAGGTACTCTCTTCTCCCAAATTAGTAATGATAGGATGAGGGGAAATGGCCTCAAGCTGCGTCAGAGGAGGTTCAGATTGCATCTTAGGAAGAAGTTCTTTACTGAGAGAGTCATTGGGCACTGGAACAGTCTGCCCAAGGAGGTGGAGGAGTCACCATCCCAAGTAGATCAAGCACTTGAGGCCATGGTCTAGGGGTCAGACAGATGTTGGGACGACAGATGAGGCTGGACGTGGTGATTCTGGAGGTCCTTTGCAACAATGATGATTACATGATTCTTTAATTAAGAAACATCATGATATAGAAACGGACTGTCTTACCTTCTTGATCTAGACTAATTAAATTAAAAAAAATTAAGTTTGCTATTAGAACCTTGGGATTTTCCAAATATTTAGTTAGTTGAATTGTAGCTACAGTTACAGCATATTTGCAAAATAGATGCAGGAATTGTTTTACATGTTCTATTAGGAAAGGCATTATTCTACAGTAGCCATTCATGGTTTGCAAGAAAAAGACATTATTCTTTAATTTCCTTCCTATAATTGCCCAATTTATGATGAGAGCACATAAAGTCTTCACTGTAAACAGAAACACTGAACAGAAATCTGCACAATTTGCTCAGTCCAGAATGATGAGAGTACACATTTCCTTGCTCGGTTCCTAGCAGAATGGAATTTGTTAGCTAATTAAGCCTGCACTGGAAATATAAAGCAATAAAAAGTCAGTAACACCAGAACTTTAAAGCTCTTATCTGTAAATATGATTTATAATTAAGATGTCTCCTTTAAGACATGATGCGACAAGATTGCATAAAGCCAGAGTTTGATGTCTCCTTTCTTCATACTGTGTTTCCACAACATAGCTAAGCCATATTAGAGTCACAGAATGGCCAAGGTTGGAAGTGACCTTAAAGATCTTCTAATTCCAACCCGTTTGCACAGTCAGGGGCACCTTCACTACATCGGGTTACTCAGCCTGCCCTTGAACACTTCCAGAGATGGGGCAGTCACAAATTCCTTGGGCAACCTGTTCCAGCACCTCAGCAACCTCAAAGGAAAGGACTATTTCCTCGTGTCCAACCTCAGTCTCTCCTTTTCAAGCCTGTAATCCTTTCTGCCCATCCTCTCACTATGCATCCGTGTCAAAAGCCCTACCCCAGCTTTCTTGCAGCCCCCTTCAGACACTAGAAAGCTACTATAACTTCACCTTGGAGCCTCCTGTTCTCCAGGCTGAACAACCCCAGCTTGCTCAGCCTGTTCTCACAGGCTCCAGCCCTCTGATCCTGGCGGCCACTCTGAATGTATTTCTACCCTGCTTAAATGTTATGATGAGTACATTTGAATGGCTAAACAAAAAGTCTGGATAAAAAAGCAAGCAGAGCAGGATCCTCTAGATCCAGACACACAGGAACATGTCCAGGCAGGTTTTAAACATCTCCAACCTCCCTGGGCAACCTCTTCCAGTGCTCTGTCACCCTCACTGTGAAGACATTAATTCTCGAACGTACAAGTCGTACAGAGAAGAGAATATAAATTCTTCATTTTTACCTAAAGACTGCTGTGGTTTTTTAAAGTTGCATTTGATAGCAGCCCCTATGGTGATAATCCCTCCCTGTTCCTACTGTTGTAATTAGCATTATGTACAAATCAGCGTCAAGGACACGTGCCTAAGTGCACAGAACAAGGAAACCTATGGATTGAAAGGACAATGTGCTGCAACATAGGAACACTTCATATTTTCCTCTGATTTTCAATGCCAGTTCAAGAACCTGGCCATAATATTTAAAGCTTTGCTGAGCAGGATGCATCTGCGAATATTTCTGTTCACTGCACAATGAGACAGCTGTGTCCCTCTAGGCCACGCTCGTGAGTGTGTAGCTCTCAGGACTAGAAATAAAATGTTCTCGGTTGATGTCTGTCATTTGAGCCTGAAGAAGAGGAGACTCAGGGGGCACCTTATCACTCTCTGCAACTGAAAAGAACCTGAAGGGAAGTTTTAGACAGGTGGGGTTTGGGCTCTTTTCACAGGCAATTAGTGACAGGACAAGAGGGCAGGGCCTGAAGCTGCACCAGTGGAGGGTTAGGTTGGATGTTAGGAAGCCCTCCTTCACAGAAAGGGTAGTTAGACATTGGAATGGACTGCCCAGGGAAGTGGTGGAGTCCCCATCCCTGGAGGTGTTTAAGGACAGACTGGATGTGGCACTTAGTGCCCTAGTCTAGCTGATGTGGTGATGTTAGGTCCTAGGCTGAGCTAGATGATCTTAGAGGTCTTTTCCAGCCTCAATAATTCTTGATTTAATCGAAAAGACACATCACAAGAAATAAACAAGCTCCAGTCAGACTCTCCTCCACTGAGGAAGTATGCAAAGTCAAGAATAATAATGAAAGTAAACAAAACCAGAAGCTAAAAAGCAGTAAATAAAACCTGCCACATCTGCTAGCTGAGGGCTGAAAAACCAAGCCTGTCATTAACATCTCAGCATCTCCACTGAACCTGCATGTAGATCTGCTTTGATGTACAGAATGACTATGGATCTCCATCCACAAACACAACAATGATCTTTCGAGGTCCCTTCCAATCCCCAACATTCTGTGATTCTGTGGGAATTTTCAATCTTCTAAAGGAACCTGAGATTAAAAGAAATTCAACAGAGGTGTAGGGTCTCATCCTTGATTTTGTCCCAGCCAGCAGCTGAGCACAGGCAGGTCTCACCGTTTAACATGTTGCTATATAAATGATTAAGGTTGCTGATCCTCATGCTGTGAGAAGAGACACCTGGAATTGTGATTAAAGGGAAGGTAAGATCTGAATCCTACGTTCTGTATCTTTGTCTTTTCACTAGAAAGATGATTTTAAGGTATTTTACAGTCTCAAAGGCTTTACAATGAAACAGGAGTAATTTTCCTTCCCTTCACATAATGCTACTCTCAATTTTTATTTATGATTTGCCCAAACTCACTCTCCTTGCACACTATTCCTACAAAATAGCTGGAAGAGGTATTCTGGAATCAAGACCGTTTCTGCTGGATAGCACAAATGGCAGGGAATGCTTGAAGAGTTACAGGGCTGGCGGCAGACGCTGAGAAGAAAGCATATAATGCTAATTCTCAGCGTGCATCAGGTTGGAATTCAAGCTCAGCTGAACAGAGTTGCAGGTATCCTTGTCTACTTTTGCGCTGTGAAACCTGACAGTGCAGTGTACCATAGCTTTACAGTCAGACCTGTTTTGTTCTTCTCGGGAAGGAAATCCTGAATACTGCATTGATGGCATTTCTCATTTAACTCAGCAAGCCAGCTATTAGTGGGAAATGACTGGGTCAAATATTTCACAAGTTTGGGGTTTTATTGTAACCTTTTGAAAATAGAAACGGAAAGAAGTTTTCTTTTTCTAGAATTCCAGATAAAAAACTTAAAATAATTATGTAGTAACTGAGTAGTAATCTAAAAACATTGTAAAGCCCCTCAGATAAACTGGGAGACCTCTATCTTTTTCAAAGATGTGGCTGACATTCTGTAGAGCTCAAATTGTTGATTACTTCTCTATGGATTTCTTGGCTAGATTTGGGTTAGTAAATATAGAAGCGCCACCACAGCAAACTATACTATGTAAATACTCTACCTATAGTGTCCATGAAGCTGTAATGATACTGAACACTCCCTTATTGCAGGGCAACTATCATCTGCAAGCTGTTTCACACATCATTCTGATCTCAGCATAGCCAGGAATCATTGGTGTGTGATCCTTCTACTTAGCCTAATGCTTTTTCAGCAGGATGACTATGAGCCAGCAATGTGTTCTTGTTACCAAGAGGGCAAACAGCATCCTGGGGTGCATCAGAAGGGGGATGTTTAAAAGATGGAGAGAGGTTCATCTCCCCATCTACTCTGCACTAGTGACACCACATCTGGAGTACTGTGTCTAGTTCTGGGCCCCTCAGTTCAAGGACACAGAGCTGCTGGAGGGTGTCCAGCAGAGAGCAACAAAGATGATGAAGAAAGCAGAACACCTGCCTAATGAGGAAAGGCTGAGGGAGCTGGGTCCCTTTAGTTTGGAGAAGTGGAGGCTGAGGAGCCTATATGTGTGCCTATAAATATGTGAGGGCTGGGTGTCAGGAGGATGCCGCCAGGCTTTTCTCACGGTCATCTGGTGATGGGACAAGGGTTAATGGGTGCAAGCTGGAACAGAGGGGGTTCCATATCAATATCAGAAGGAACTTTACCCCAGTGAGGGTGACGGAGCACTGGAACAGGCTGTCCAGGGGGGTTGTGGAGTCTCCTTTTCTGGGTAGGTTCCAGACCTACCTGGATGTGTTTCTGTGCTACCTGGTCTAGGTGATCCTGCTGTGGCAGGGGGATTGAACTGGATGATATTTTGAGGTTCCTTCCGATCTCTAACGATTCTATGTTTCCATTATTCTATGATTTTCAACCAGCTGTGGTGGCAATGTCCATTTTTGTGCGGTATATTAGTTATAAGACACGTTAGAGAGTATATAATACTGCTATATTTATTGTTCATTTATTAATCTTTGCCAAATTAGACTCATTCCTCACCCTGTTCTCATGTGGACTTCCATCACTGCTTAAAAAAATAGTTGTAAGAGATCTTTCAGAAGTTCTTGTTGCGCTCAGGAATGCAAAGACCCTTTATTATTACCATTGTTCTCATGCTAGGAGAAATCTAAACGTTTTTGTCTCTTTCCACACTGGAGAAGCTGTGAAAATTTGTCCACATTAACATTAAGGGTGGATTAATCAAATCACCTTAAATCTCTGTATAGATATTTTTATTTGGGCTTAATTTGACTAAACTCAAATCAATTTCACAGTGAATAGAGTAAAATTAATCAGACACATTTTAGTTCTGAATGGGAAGAGGAATGAAAATAAGGAATAGAATGAACATAATAAGGATATGAGAATATCCACATTGTGGATTAATGCGATTGAGCAAATCTTCTTTAATGCCGCCTGTTTAACTGACAAGGATTACTTTTCCAGAGCACTTCAGCGTAGCCTCAGACAATAGTATATGTGATCTTACGTGATCTGGTGTTCACCAGTGTGCTATGGAGCTCTTTAATCAAAGCAATACTTTAGACAGCTTTCTGAGCTGATATCCTTTCTGGCTAATGAACTGCATTGAAAAATGTTTGGGTTGCAGTGTCTCCTAACTAGGATGCCGTAGCTTCACAGCTTGTTGAAATTCACTGCAGGTTTCTGGGTGGGTCTGGTAAAGGGAGAGTCCTATGTTTCTATATAAATATGTGAGGTGCTCCTGTGCGACTTGGTCTAGATGATCCTGCTGTGGCAGGGGGATTGCACTAGATGATCTTTCAAGGTTCCTTCCGATCCCTAATGATTCTATGATACTGTGAAATGCACAACTCATATATAAATTGGTAAACAGATCAATACCCATGTTTACTTGATTCTATATATTTTTAAATCTAAAAGATATGAACTGTAGCAGCAGATTCTAAGTGAATCTTACAGATTCACTTAGATTAACAGATACTTTACAGAGGCAGCAGAAAGAAAATACCCAGTGCAATCCAGTGTAATTATAATGCCTAATTATATGGGAGTGATGAACTTAAAATATCAAGTACAACAGTTTGTGAGATTAAAAATCATAGTTCACTTGATTTACTTTTCAGTATTCAACAAGATAGGCTGAAAATATAATCATCCACATACCACGCTGTAATGCTGGCCACAGAGCACTCAAATTCGATGTCACACACAGAATCACAGAATAATGCTGGCTGAAAAGGACCTCCTAGATCCCTGAGTCCAACCATCCCCACACCAATAAAAAATCAAAATACCTGAGAGATTGAAATAACCCCCTCCATGCTGCCACTCAAGCAGGGCGTGAAACACCATGGCTACAGGGTTCTTCAACACCTCCAGGGATGAGCAGTCCACCCCCTCCCTGNGGCCCAGAACTGAACACAGTACTCGGTATGAGGCCTCACAAGGACTGAGTCTAAGGGCACAAGAACTTCCCTTCTCCTGATGACAACTGTATTCCTGATCCGGGCCATGGTACTGGTCTCTTCTCACAGCTAATTAGCGACAGATCCAGAGGGAAGGGCTTCAAGTCGCAACAGGGGAAGTTTAGACTGGACCTCAGGAAAAAGTTCTTCACAAAAACAGTGGTCAAACGCTGGAACAGGCTGCCCAGTGAGGGGGTTGAGTCCACACCCATGGCTGTGTTCAAGAGTCACTTAGATGTGGTAGGAGATTGAGTTTAGAGGTGAATTTGTAGAGTAGGGTTAATGGTTGAACTTGATGAGCTGAAGGGTCTTTTCCAATCTGAATGATTCTGTGATTCTCTGATATTGGGAACTGAAAGCAACTGTGTAACACTGACAACACTTTTAGAGGACAGGAAAATATGGTGAAACAGAAAGGTAAAAAGATTAGAAGTAAAGAGATGTCTTTGAAAAGGTCAGAATTGCCTGTAAATTAGGAAGAGAAAAATGCATAACAATAAATATTACAGTATTTCAGGGAAGGATGGAAGTCTTGAAGGTAATTTCTTCATGATACAGCAAGTAATGAATAACAAAATGAATAAAAATCAGAAAAACATGGAATTCTGACTGAGAAGCAGTAGAACTGATAGAAATCAGCATTTAACACTACACTGAAAGACGACAGGGTAAGTATCCATCCCGCCCCCCAAGAAAAATATGATGGGAAAAAAATGAAAAAAAGAAAAAAGATTTAAAAATAAGGAGTGCAGGGAGATTCCCACCATTCAGTTATTTTAGGGATAGAAATGAGTCATAAAAACTGCCAGCAATCGAAAAATTAATAGGCTATATTTTAGGTAATACTCCTAACAAGTCAGCAGACCATATGGAACCCAAATACCAACGTGGAGTGCTGTAACAGTATTGCTTAAATTAGCTTTGGTACCAAACACATCTGAGTAGTAAAATCTTAAAGTGCTTGTGAAGAGCTGCAAATAGATGCCCTGCTTTTGAATGACTGCAATAAAACGGCACATGAGATTCAGTGGCCACACATGCAGGTAATCTAAGTGATGAAAACCAGTAACAACACTCAGTTCACAAACTAGGGACTCTAAAATCTTCATTTTACTCTGGACGGTTAAATGAAGATGTTAGCTCCTAACTCCTCAGGAGATGAGTTCAAAGAAGAAGAAATATTGGAAAAGGAATAGAGATTAAACCACAAAACCTGGCTCTGTTTAAATCCACAGCTGCAGTGTCTAGACTTCTGTATGCAGTTCTGATCGTGCCATGTGTTTGAAAGATTCTAATAGAAATGAAAAGATAAAAAAAGGGCAGCAGAGATGATCAAAGTTATGAGAAAGCTTTTGTTAGAGAAAAGATTAAATAGACTAAGATTTTTTTTTAGCTTGCAGAAAACACAACAAATGAAAAGATTTTTGAATTGCTACTGTCACTGAGAAGACTTAATAGGAAACAATTATTTGCTGCTCTCCTCAAGCAAACCCTAGGCACTGCTAGTGAAATGATCAAACGGCAGGCTGCAGACAACAGCTGTGTGTTGGCACACATACCTGAGTAAGTTGTGGACATCATTGCATGGGACATTACAAACGCCAAGGGTCTATAACACAAAAAAAATCCATGGAATAAAGATCCACCAGGTCTAAAGGAAAGATGTTCTGTTTTTAACGTTCTCCTCTTTAGATCTGCACAGAGATGTAATCCTCATAAGGTCTTTGTGTGCATCCAAGAGAGGGATCTGGAAATACTGGTTGACAACTGGCTGAATATGAACTAGCAGTGTGCCCAGGTAGAACGAAAGACATCCTGGCTTGTATCAGCAATAGTGCAGCCAGCAGGACTAGGGACACAAAAGTTCCCTTGTACTTGGTACTGGTGAGGTCTCACCTCCAGTACTGCCGGCATTTCTGGGCCCCTTGCTTCAAAAAAGAGGCTGAAGTGTGTCCAGATGAGAGTAATGAGGCTGGGGAAGGGACTGGAGAGAAAGTCTGATGAAGAGAGACTGAGAGAGCTGGGGGTGTTTAGCCTGGAGGAGACTCATATCCCTCCCTATAACTAGCCAAAGGGAAGTTGTAGAAAGGTGGGGGTCAGGCTCTTCTCCCAGGTAACTAGTGATAGGATGAGAGTGCACGATCTGAAGCTGCTCCAGGAGAGGTTTATGTTGGGTGTTAGAAAGCCCTTCTTCATGGAAAGGCTCATTAGACTCTGGAATGGACTTCCCATGGAGGTGGTGGAGTCTCTATGCCTGGAGACGTTTAAGCAAAGACTGGCTGTAGCACTTAGTGCCGTGGTCTAGCTGAGGTCATGGGCTGGGCTTCATGATCTCAGATGTGTTTACCAGCCACAATGGCTCAGTGATTCTGTGATTCTGAGTGACAGGAAATGCCACAATGTGAACTGAGATGTTAAATCTGGGCTGGACTGAGTTACCTTGAGCTGGTGTAAGTGAAGAGCACACAATTAGTACAATTGCACTAGACTGCATGATGAAAGGTGCTGGAACAGGTTCAAAGAACAGCAGCAAAGGTCATGGGGGTTCTAGAGAATAAACCACAGAATCACAGAACTGCACAATTATTGAGGCTGGACCAGGGGAAGTTTAGTTCAGACATTAGGAAAGCTTACGTAATGAAAGGGTCATTAGTCCTTGGAACAGGCTGCCCAGGGAGCTGGTTAAATCAACATCCCTGGATATCACAGAATCATAGACTCATTAGGGATCAGAAAGGGACCTTGAAAGATCATCCAGTCCAATCCCCCTGCCACAGCAGGATCACCTAGACCAAGTCTCACAGGAACACATCCAGACGGGTCTTGAATGTCTCCAGAGAAGGAGGCTCCACAACGTGCCTGGGCAGCCTGGTTAAATGTGGTGTAGGTATGGAGTTTAGGGACATAATTTAGCAGTGCACCCAGTACAGTTAGACTGGTGGTTGGACTCGATATCAAAGATGTTTTCCAACCTATATGATTCTGTGATTCTACAAGGCTATGAATTGCAGCTTGTTTATTCACAGTAACTTCCACGCCTCAACCCTTACCAGAGAGGGTTATTTTCACATGTGTTTTAAATCCCAGAGATTAATATCTTACATACTAAAGAAAATGTTTAAATCAGCGTGGTAGTTGCTGAATCAGTGCTTGCGCTGCACCTTCCCAGCAATTTTTATTACTCTTGCTTTCATATCCATTATTCTGGATGTCAGGAAGCTATTTTTAAGTACTAGCTGAGTTCAGTTTAATAAAAGATATTAAAATAGCTGCATCAGAAAAAATTAAAAGAATTTTTTATTAAGAATTTAGTTTCATAAAATCAAGCACATATGTGGCTAACTGCATGACAGCTCCAGACAGGATATGTTTTCTAGGAGAAACATTTTACAGTCTACACCAGAACAGAGATACAGAAAAAGACAGATGGGACAAGGATTGTGAAAATCACAGGAAGTATATGGTTAAAAATATATCTGCCCTTCCAATAGTTTTTTTTCGTATGATCAATAGTCTTACTAAATTACTTCCTTTTTTAAATCAGATTTGTTTCACTGTTTTCAGCAGTTCAGCCTGGAGGAGACTCTGGGGAGATCTTAGATCAGCCTTCCAGTATCTGAAGGGGGCTGCAGGAAAGCTGGGGAGGAGCTGTTTCCAAGGGCTTGGAGTGGTAGGAGCAGGAGGAATGGTTTCAAGCTGGAAGAGGGGAGGTTGAGACTGGAAGTCAGGAGGAAATTCTTCACAATGAGAGTGCTGAGACCCTGGAACAGGTTGCCCAGGGGGGTGGTGGCTGCCCCCTCCCTGGAAGTGTTCAAGGCCAGACTGGATGGAGCCTTGAGCAACCTGATCTAGTGGGGGGTATCCCTGCTCATTGCAGGGGGGTTGAACTAGATGATCTTTGATGTCCCTTTCAACCTGGACCATTCTAGGAATCTATGAATAAAAGCAATATTTAGTTCTTATATTTATTAGAATGAAGGTTTGTGATGATTTTCTATGAAAGGAGACAAGATCAGAAAGGGATTCAATTGATCCCTATTGACTTGTTGATGCACACTGGTACAAGACAACAGATAGTGATACGAGAAGCTGTGTAAAGCTGTAAGTTAAAGACAGTTTGTTACTACTTCCAGTAATGCACACTTCTGCCTGCCTGTTCTGAAACTTGATGAACGAATATTTAGCGAACTGAAACGTAACTGTAAAATAGCAAAGCAGAAATTAGGATACCAGGACCTTAGTCTGACTGACATTTCCTGTACTTTTTGAAATAAAAATTTATAGCAATTAAAAACGGTCTACTTAGGAGTTTCACAAAAAACTTGGGGGTTTCAATTGCAAAATAGCTGTGGTTCATTTGTTGGTTTGTTTTATAAATATCTTCTGCATCTTCTTTCCCTCTTTGAAACTAGTTAACTAATTAATTTTTTTTAAAAAAGGAAAATGCATGTTGTTGATAAGAAAAGAAGGAACTAAACTATCAGGACAGATGGTCAAATTTCCTAAAGCAAATTGACCACCTTGAGGCAGGAAATCCCGATGAATTGTTTACTCCACTACTTGTTCCTCAGTTAACAAAGCTGAAAGAGCAAATATAAAAGCAGAAGATAGCCCAAGGTATTTGACTGATGTACAACATACAAGGTTTACTCTCTGAGACAGTTCTGGGGAGTACTTACAAAGTTAAATAGCTCTTATTAGGACTGCTCTGACCATGAGAGGGTAAGTAACAGTCTTGACAATCCCATTCAAATCCATTCAAAAAAATCATTGCCAAAACTCCAGCTCAGCTGAGCCTTCAAAGAAAGCAGATTATGTTCACTACCCACACTGAGGCTGAAGAGCAACTTGTGAGGCCAGATCTGCATTGTGAAGCATTGCTGGCAAGAATAAGTCCACAAGAAGTGTGAAACAAAAAAAGACAACACTGGTTTACACAGCTATTTGGCAGAAAACCTGACACTCATGTAGCTATAGGAATATATATTGACTTCAGTATGACTTTTGGGGACAGAGTTCAGAAGGGTTAGAAGCAGTCATCTTTGCTAGCATGTTCAACATTCTACAGCTGTTGGCTCTGGTGATGACGATGAAAGGAGTGGCAGGTGTCCTGCAGATAAACCTCACCACCAATACAGAGAGTGCAATCCAGACTCCAAGTATCTTAATCAAATATTTCCTTAGATTTAATCAAATGGTTACTGTATGTTTATGAAATGCCAGTTGATTCTTAAATGTATTTGCCAGGGATTAACAGCTGTTCCAGAATCATTTGCTATTTAATGAACATACAAGAACTGTCTTAGTTGTAATAGGAACGTAGGTTTAATAAGATAATTAATTACTTCAAGTCATCAAATAAGATAAATTTACTGAAGATTAACACAATGTAATGTAGAGATATCTTACGCAGAGGTTAATCCTTAAATTAATGTTTCTCTTCATCCCTTTGTATTTAATTAGATTAAATTATAATAGTTCCAGTGGTCAGATAAATATGTTAATTTATTTTTATTTTAATTGAGGGTGCATGTAATCTAAGACCATTCCTTTCCTTTTCTGTGAGTCATCTGAGTGAAGTGCTTCATCAAAATGTTTCAGCATAGGGCCTATCAGAAGCCAAAGTACAGGTTGATCTCAGAGTCTAATTCTATACCTTCAACACATTGTTCTTTAATTCTTCTGGCACCAGCAATTTAGCCATAAAAATTCAAAAGAAAAGGTGAATATTTAAGAAATGCATTGAAAACCCCAAGCCTTACACAGGCTTTGTGAGGGAAGGAACAGTCTGCAATGCAAATACATGGAGAAGAAGGAACAGCAGCTGTGCCAACAAGAATCGTATTTCTTACATGGAAGAAAAATTCACCACCTCCACATCATGACTGATGAAACTGGAATGATTTGTGGAATAAATTAATGATGATGACTCCAGAATAAACTTGGGCTGGAACCATTAACACCCATAACATGAATAAGAGACACAGAAGCCAAAAATTTGAGATAAACAGTGGCCAGTGTGCAAAAAGCTGGTTCCTGCAAAACCACCGACTGCAATTAATCTTTCATAATTTTCAGTACCTACAATTGCTGAACTACATCCGAGTTAGTAATCTTTTACTGACAGTTAGAGAGGAATGAGTGTTTGAGGGAGTGATTAATCTAAAAGAGGTCAAACGAATCATGCTCCACTAGTACCTAAGAGGGTAAGTATTAATTCTAAAGTGCTCATCAACTAATGGATTATAAAGAAACGGCGTAACTACCTCAGATGTACAAAAGATAGTAGGGTGAAATGGTAGGGACCTGAGACCTTCTGTGTGAAAGGTTGTTAAGTACTTGTGGACTTGCCTTTTTCAACAAGGTTGAAAATGTAGAGATTTAAGATGGTTTTCTTTATTAATCAAAACACCCCAACCCTAGGTTTCCCAGTTTCCTTGTAGTGAAGTACTAAATATCTAGGAGAAAATCTGAGCCTGAGTGTTCACCCTTATGAGGAAAGGCTGAGGGAGCTGGGTCCCTTTAACTTGGAGAAGAGGAGGCTGAGAGGTGATTGCATTTCTGTCTCTAAATCTGTGAGGGGTGGGTGTCAGGAGGATGGAGTCAGGCTCCTCTCAAGGTCATCTGCAAACCAGAACACAAGAGGTTTCATATAAATATCAGAAGAAACCTCTTCACAGTGAGGGTGACAGAGAATTGGAACAGGCTGCCCGGGAGGTTGTGGAGTCTCGTCTGGAGATGTTCCAGACCCGCCTGGATGTGTCCTGTGCAACTTGGTCTAGGTGATCCTGCTGTGGCAGGGGGATTGGACTGGATTATCTTTCAAGGTCCTTTCTGATCTCTAATGGTTCTATGATTCTATGATCTTAGAAAGGCAACTTTTGCTCTAAATGAAAAACCCGTAAGCCTCTATTTCCTGGATTTCATTAAGATTTTAAAGAGTATTTTTAGCTGTAAAAGTATCATCGCCTATATTTTGAGTATGAATTTCAATTTGATTCGGCTACACAATGACGTTACCTGACACTGGATTCAAAATGAATTGTTGATTTATAAACTTCATGCTGTCTTGGTTCAAAATGGGCATGGGGGTACAACTCTGCTGACAACTGAAACTAGACTGCAGAACAGCAAACAACAGTCTGATATGGACTGTATGCCAGTTTAGGAAGATTTAATTGCAGCTACTGGCTAGGAACACGCCAACTTGTGATTGTTTTTGGCAGAGAATTAAACTCAACAAAAGCACATTGTCTCCAACAGTGGGGAAGTCTTTTGTTTCATAATAAATCTAAGAGCTCTGATTACTTGTTATTTCCTCCTCTGTGTTACTTGCTACCTTCCCTCACCTTAAACTTCTAATTATAGCTTCTTCTCTTTCTTCTTCTGTGTTTCCATACCTCTGTCTATCTGAAAAGGAATCAAGACTACAATAAGGAAAGCAGCTGGATGGTACTCATCTTTCAAACATGCTTGTAAAAAGTTATGAGGCTTCTTTTTAATAAATGATGAGCCAGCGACTGTTGTCGTGTATACCTGTGAAAAGCTGAGGAAACGTAATAAATTTACAATGATCTAGAATTTTCCTGGCATCTGAAGCAATGTCTTTAAAGAATTCAAAGAATCTTAAATGACAGTATGTTTTGTCATCAAATGGTGAGTGCTTTTGACCTATTGAAAGGTTATCCATCTTCTAAGATTACCGTAAATTAATAGGAAACATGCAATTGTTTTTGAAAACAAGAGGAAGGTAGGCTCCCAGCTTTCACTGATCTTTGAGATACTCTTTTCTTGAGTTAAAATTCTAACAAAAAATAGACTTCTGCTATTCTACATATATTATAAAAAATATAAATCTATACAGGACATGTAAAATTAAAGGAATAAAGTAATAATAATGAATTAATAAACATCAGTAATTACCATGCATCCAGTTATTCTTGCCTAGGTACCCACTAGGTGCTGTTGAGCCATGAAACTTTGAGTTTGAAATGAGAAAAGAGAGGGGGGAAAACTGGTACCTGACATAATTCAGGGTCACATTCCCCTCTCTGCATTTTCTAACTCTTACAAATAATTCAATGAAACTGTTTTCATTTGTCTTCTTTGAAATTATTTGCCTATGGGCAAATACTGTATCTATACAAGAAATAAGGCTGAAAATAAGGCAGTCAATTTCATAGACTGTTTTTTCCAGAGAGAAAAATATTTATCCTTTTTCAAAGTAGGTGCCCCAAAATGACACTGTTCTGGCCACAACATGTGATCTCCAACATGAAATACACGTACAACTTTTCTCCTCTAAGTAAATATTTTTGTAAAATTTATCCTAAGATAATACTGTGTGAAAAATGATGTAAGGTTCAGTCAGGTGAAACATGAGTTCTATCTACGTCATAGGGAAAAAGAAGAAAAACAAGAGTTTATTTCAAATTAGAAGTAATTTTGGATAAACAATCAGACCTGCATTGTCTTTATGCGAACTTTGCTTACAACAACAAAATCACGGAATCATAGATTCATTAGGGATTGGAAGCGACCTTGAAAGGTCATCTACTCCAATCCCCCTGCCACAGCAGGATCACCAAGTCACATAGGAACACATNCACAGATGCTGCTTAAAAAATCATCCAAGTAACTGACTGTGGACTGAAGCTTTTCAATATGGTTCATGCTGGAGGTTGTATCTGCATTTCTGATTTAAAAAAATTGTTCTAAGCCAGAAGTATTGCCTCAGCTTTTGTTTTCCCCCTTCTCTTCTTTATGTTGCAATTGAATCTGATTGAAATATCGATCAGATATTTCTGTCGTGATTTCATCCTGTAATCTCTTGAAACGATTTGTCCTTTGCTCAAAGTCTAAGACAGCTGAACTGCTTGATATTTGGAAGCAGCACTATGAGATATTTATCCTTACAGGACGGGTAGGAGTATAAGCAGGTTAAGTCAGCTAATTCTTGACTAACTTAGGATGCTCCAGTTTTCATTAATCATGTGTGAGTGAGTTGTCTCCAGAGAAGTTGTCTCATGTGCGTTGAGAATATCTCCAGAGAAGGAGACTCCACAACCCCCCTGGGCAGCCTGTTCCAATGCTCCAGTACCCTCACTGGGAAGAAGTTCCTTCTTGTATTGATACGGAACCTCCTCTGTTCCAGCTTGCACCCACTGCCCCTTTTCCTATCACCAGATGACCTAAAGAAGTGCCTGGCTCTTTCGCATCAAACCAGTAACATAGAAGAGAAATACCATGTGTTAAGGTCACCACACACATGAAGTGTAGGACACCTCATTCCTTAGTGCATGCAGATCAAATATCTGCTTCCGTAGGCCACATGGATTACAAATGGACTGAAAAAAATTTAAGAACAGACATAATTCCACTTGTGTTTCTGTTGGTTGTCTGTAACAGAGTTTGGAAGGTTGTTTGGACTGTGTAACAGCCTACAGATCATGTACATCATGCAATCTAAATTGCATATCCATCTATGAATAACATGCAAATTTCAGTGAGGATAACGGAGCACTGGAACAGGCTGCCCTGGTGAGTTATGGAGTCTCCTTCTCTGGAGATGTTCAAGACCCTCCTGGTTATGTTCCTGTTCTACTGGGTCTAGGTCATCCTGCTGTGGCAGGGGGATTGGACTAGATGATCTTTCGAGGTCCCTTCTGATCCCTAATGATTCTATGATTCCATGATTCTATTCATTTGTTCAAGCAAATCTTGAATCAGGAAATAAAATTATATTAATGAAAGGGAGTTAAGAAATCTGAGATACAGGGAAATTAATAGACCATCTTCTAAAAATCCAATGCAAGGAAACTGGTAGACTATCTTCTAAAAATCCAGTGAAAGGAAATTGTTAGACTGTCTTCTAAAAATCCTATGCGCACACCCCTATAATATTTAGGCAGACATTACAATGAGCATTGTGCTACATACACAACGTCAAATATTTATACCTAACTACATTTTACTAACATAAGTAATATTATAAATACTGATTTTCAACTGTATATTACATGTTAGAGTGACAGCTTTTGCCTCAGTATTACTGTACTTCCACAAGACAATGAAAACATTTGTTTATATAAACAAACTTGTGTATTGTTCTCATATCTGCAGTTTTAAAACAAGCATAAAATGTTTTAATGCTTTACATTTTCTATAGTGTTGAAATAGTTGATACAGATTACAAACTGGGATTGATAGAGTCTTATTAGCCTATTTATGTACATGTGTACATGTCTATAAATATCTGAGGGTGGGTGTCAGGAGGATGGAGCCAGGCTCTTCTCAGTGTCATCTGGTGATAGGACAAGGGCAATGGGTGCAAGCTGGAACAGAGGAGGTTCCATATAAATACAAGAAGGAACTTCCTCACAGTGAATGTAACAGAGCATTGGAACAGGCTGCCCAGGGAGGTTGCACAGTCTCCTTCTCTGGAGACATTCCAGACCTACCTGGATGTGTTCCTGTGCGACTTGGTCTAAGTGATCCTGCTGTAGCAGGGGGACTGGACTAGATGATCACTGGAGGTCCCTTCTGATTCCTAGTGATTCTATGATTCTATATATGAACACACACACACACACAGTACAAATACATATAGAATACTTCTCATAGTGAAAGAAATAAATCCAAGATGAAGGATTTTTGATGTGTATTCACATGAACATACAGTTATTGATATGAGACAGAAAAAGCTGTAAGAATATGGCCCAAATATAACAAATACATTTACTTGTCTTTAATAATATGGCTTTTTCTGTGCCTCAGTATGACTTGGTTATACTGGGCATATGCTTCTCTCCAGTTCATGCTGCAAAGGGGAGCAGATGGAATTAAATATAGCTTGGCATGCAGCACAGGGGCAGCCATGAAGCAGTATTTTTTAGTACTATACAGGCACTACCAGCTCCATATACATCAGAGATGAAACACAAAAATGGGCATGTCACCTTCAGGAAAGGGTAGTAGTAAGGCAACATCTGTTATACATGCAGTGTTCCCTGTAGAAAGAACTGAAACATGATGAAATATGCATCAAAAGTTCCCTATGCACTGAGGTGCATTAAGTCCCTTTCAAACCATATGAAGCCCACTTGGGGAAAGGGAGGTTATTTGAGTGTGGCAGCTGGAATAGGAGACAGCAGCAGCAGGGAATGAAAACCAGCTGTTCTGCCATTCTGGATATTAGGATGGGTAGGATGTACACAGAGGCTTAGACACGGCGTACGTGTACCACCAGTGTACATCAACTAGACAAAGTTTCACTAGGCACTAATTAGTTAATCATGCCGGGGCTCTGTCTCTGAGTCAAATCCAGGTTAAATGCTAAGTACTGTTATATCAGGGATTCTTGTTGTGAAGCACTACACAAATCACGTTCCCTGTGATCCACAGACATGGTGATTTGTCCTGTAAAATAAGATGTCTGCACAGAAAAGGATGCAGAGCAGTGAGTGCAAACGTTCTCTTTCAGCATGTTTTACTCAGGTAGTATATTGCACTCTTACATTTAATTATGGCATTATAAAAAGCAGGGCTAGAGTGGATCCTCTGGCCCTAGGTAGGTTAAAATAAATCCAGGTTATCACTGACAAATGTGCATTTAGCTCGTTTTAAAAACCTCCAGGAAAGGGTATTCTTTAACTTACATGGATACCTTGCTGCAGCGCCTAGCTGTCCTTATAGCAAAGTTCTTACTGTTCTGCAACCTAAATAATTCTCATAGCAAATTACACAAAAAAAAAGAGAACTGAGAAAACCCAATCGCCATCCTATTTATAACAATATTATTTACACAAAGACTTGTATTATCTTTCACCCCAGTCTTTGTTCATTTAAGCAAACACAAATCCTAAACAAACACTTCTTTCAAACTTCACCCACAGGCCATAATTCACAAACCTTTATTTTCTGCTCTTATTCTACCCCTTTGTTGATTCTGAATTTGTCCAGATCTTCCTTGAAAACATGACTACCAACTAAGTACAGCATCTGTGTCACTAATTAGTGTGTTTTAACTCTGGCACAAATGAAATTTTAGCAGTTTGTTCTCTCAAAACACCGGGGCACGGGAGGAATGTGGTGTATCCAGAAGAAAAAAGGGATCAGGAAAGGATGAAGTGAATTACTGTTTACTAATACTATTTGTTCAGAAGAACAACATACAATTCATATTACTCCAACTGTAGCATTCTGAATGGAATAACTACTGCCCATCTCTTATTTAAGACACTTGTGTTCTGTCTGTCCCAACTGAACATAAAACTATTGACAACTATAGCCTAAGTTAAGGTTTCCAACTAATACGTGTTAGACTTACAGTAACTCCATCTGCAGAATACTCCTTGGGTTTGGCATCAGGAAAGTGTCTGGAAGTTGCAACAGGACTGTGTTAAACCTTGACTACAACTGGTGTTCAGCATACTGTATTTTCTTCTGATGCCATGAGACGTTATACAATAGTCTCCTTCATATAACTGAACAAACATAACCAGTATCATAGATCTAGGCTGGAGATGAGAAACAAGTTCTTCAATGTGAGGGTGGTTGATGGCTGGAATGGGCTGCCTGGGGAGATGGTGGGGGGTCTCATCCCTGGAGTCATTGAAGGTTAGGCTTGATGAGGCTCTCATCAACCTGACCTAGGTAGAGATGACCCTGATTGAGTAGAGAGGTTGGACTAGATGACCTCTGGAGGTCTTGTCCAGCTTGGAACAGTCTGTGGTGGGTGTCAGGAGGATGGAGCCNCTGCTGTGGCACAGGGATTGGACTAGATGATCTTTCGAGGTTCCTTCTGAGACCTAATAATTCTATGATTCTATTGTACATATATATATATATGTATTATATATATATAAACTCTACCATATATATAAATAAACATATATTTATATATATAAACATATATATATTTTATATATATATATGTGTGTGTGTGTGTGTTTTAAACTATAATTCTGTCTAGTCCTAAGTTAAAAAATAAGTGTTCTAAGTACACCATACAAAGACTTTTCAGACACAGGCTGAGTCAGGAACAGTCTCTAGACCCATTACAATAGTTCCCATGATATTAAGTATTCATCCAATATATGAATATACACCCTAAAATTTTCATTAACAAAAGTAAGCGCAGGCAGAGCACATACATTTACTACCCAGGGAAATGCCTAAAGGCTGAGACAATGAAAGCTATCTATTTTCATATTTCCTTGTTTCAAAAGCTGTTGATCTTTCTATGCCCCTTCTTTTCTTTCAATTTATAAAGAGAATCCAAAAAGAATAAATGTTAGCTGAAGGTAATGATTTTGACATAGAAGAGCCTCATCTTACCAAGGATGGCAAATCGTTCTCTTGTTCTTCTAGTGGGAATAAAGCGAAAAGATAACTTATGGATTCTAAGCCTTCCAAGAACAAACTGCAGTAGAATGACTGCTCAGCCCTGGGAAAAGCAGTGTCAAAACAGAGGGTTCAGGAAAGAAGTAATGAGATTTACACTAGTGATGGGAGGGATAGTCCGCTTTGTTGCCTCAAAAGTAAAGTGTGAAGAAATGAGCACCAACAACTATAGCACCCAAAGAGTAGAATTGGTACTACAACCTGACCTACAGTAAAAGCACATTAGGCTTTAATTTGCAAATAAGCTTCTCAAAGAAAACTCTTCAGAAACATATTCTTATTTTTATTGGCATGGTCTTGAATGTCTAAGGTGCTAGTTATGATATAGAAACATTGATTTGATGGTGAAGCTTCCAGTGAAAATAAAACGCAGGACATAAAGGTTGATCATTTTTAACCACTGAATTAATCTGTAATTATATTAAATGTAGAATAAGGGGGGCTGGGTGAAATGAAATTACCTGTAAAACCGGCATAATACGCAAAGTGGTGCGTAGATGAAGCTGTGCTGAATGGCTATAAACCCTTCTTTGTGTCCAGTGACATGGGTTTTGTGTGTACAGAGGCAGAAAGCTCTTTCTGCGTGGTTTGAAAGACAGTTCTAGACATTTTGCCCCTAATCGGTGGATAAATGCATTCACTAAATATGTGATATCCTATTCACAAGAACTCACTGCTCTAGGTACCTGATGATACCCATCTGCCAGATGCTGAAATACGCACCTGATATAAAACCTGGTTTGGCAGAACTCAACTCCAATTGTAAAGCAGAATAGCAAGTAACAAGCAGCAACAATAGGCTCAGATACTCCGATGCAAAGTGTATTCACTATCAGTTTAGCTCCCAGAACATTTTCACTGCTTTTCTATGTTGCATAATTGAAGGCAGATAAGTAAGTAGTTGAGGCATTAAGTTAATCCCTCCATTCTCCATCAGGATGCCACTTCACTTCCCTCTCTGTTTTCTTTTAGGACAAACAACTGCTTCCTCATCTTCTTCCCCACCTGGACAGCCTTGCTTGAAATCCAAAGCTGTTCGTATACTTATGCTACAGATGGAAGCCTTGCCTGTGAACACTCCCGTCTCTAATGAGGAAGCACCAAACAAAAGGCACTCTGCTTTGAAGTGCACCTTGTTATTGTTCTGCCTGATGTCACATGGTGTCACTCATGAATCTAGGCTCACTGTTGAAATAACTGAAATGTAAAAAGTAAATGTAAATTGGCTGGTAGACTAGTAGTTGATCTAAAAATAAAACCTAAACTCAGAGAGATACTGAACACAACTGCAACAGCGGGGAAAAACAACCTTTAATACTGTGAGTAAATGGAAGTTGGTTGTCTTTTTCCCCAAATCCATCATAAAATGCTCTCTATACACAATACAGTAACAGATACGCCACAGATTACTTGGTATTAACAGGAGACAGGTTATAACAGTCGTTGGCACAGCAATTCTTCTCTTTAGTCCATTAACTTAGGTTCAAAGGGAGGTGTTCCGGAACACTTGCACAGACTAGCTCAGCCTAGGTAAGGAAGTCTTGCAGAAGTGTTATGTAGATCATCATTCAATGAGTGTTTGAGATAAGGCATTTAGAACATTTGAAAGTTTTATGAGGACTTCTCTCTCTGACTAAAAATGAAATATATTGATTTAAAAGTTTAATACCAATAGAAATTTCAATATTACCATTCAAAGAGGACTTCATAAGAAAGCACAATAGTGCTGCTAATTCTTTCAAATTTACAAGTACTGTTTCACTGAACAAGGTACTCACGGTAGAAGAGTAGGAAGGATGTACTGGCAGTGGCTTCACTGTCAGAATGAACTTGTTATACACACTGGAGTGGACAGCAAATATATCAATCTGGACTTATTCAACAAAGTCTGTGCTTCTTCCTGTATTTTTAGTCTTAAATTAAAAAAATCCCACTATGAGAATAAGGCCAGGGGTGTTGATAGCAAATTGGTCAATCAGAACCAGTTAGAAAACACATAAGTTAGTCTTTGCCTTATGCTAGTTCTTCATCTAGGAGCTCACACAGGCTTGCATGAGGACAGAAGCCAAAGGAGAGAAAGAAAAACAGGTGGGAAAAGAACAAATGAAAGCGGGAGAAATTGGATATTTATGGGCTTCCCATAACTGTTTCCAGAATGTACAGTTCCAGAACTAGACCATACCAAGTCATACTAAGAAAAGGAATACTAAAACAATGATACCCTCAATACCATTAAGATTTTCTTGTAGCTTGCCTGGACAAGAGTTATTCAGATGGAATTGATGAATTGCTATGGCATGCAAGTCCTGATATACAACAGCAAGTTAGCATCTTACCTGACCGTGTTAGGGGTAAGTGAATTGCAAGGGATGATAGTCCTGAACATAAAGATTCTTAGGTGGCATCAGAGCACAAAGTGCATCTGATAGCTATTCACATTCTGGGCACAAAGAGAATGTGATAGATGTTCTGTCTGGGGGGAAAAAACCTGAGGGAGGAAGCAGTGTTGAACAAACTATTTCATAGGTTGTGTCAGCTTTGGGGGAACTTCTCAGCCTCCTTCAGTTTCTCAGCAGAGGACATCACAAAGCTCTGAGTATACTTTCAAAAGAAGTATTTTTCCACAATCTTCTTTTTCCATTATCTCATTAATCTGAAGTACTCGTAAAAGAACCCATCATCCCCAATGGCATGGAAAGCATCGGTGATGATGTCAGACAGCAGAAATTTGCTTGATGATCTTTCCGCACTTATCAGACAAGACTGATTCTCACGCAGTTAAACAGAATGGATTTTAATTATCCTACAGACTCAAGCAAGAATATAGCAAGAAAATCAATGGACAGTTCAGAAAAAAGTCTTGGTGAAAAATTCTTGGTAAATAATTGTGATAATTTCCACTCTGCTGTGGCTGGATAATGCAGGATACCCAATTTCAGGGATCATTCTTGTTTGGAAACTGAGACTATAAATGCAGAGTTCCTAGGGACTTGTTCTTTGAGTGTATTCAGTGTGTTAACTCGAGGGTTAACAGTATTCATAAAGATCCTACACCACTGATATTGTTATTATTCCTAAGACCACTGCATGCAGGATCGTGTCGATTGTGATGCAAATATATTCTTGATGAGAAAGTGAAATATTTTATTTTTTAGTTATATTCAAGGCTCTTTTGTTTTATTTTCCTGAAGTTATAATTCTTGAATACTAGTCACCTCTATCATAGATTAAAGTGATGCTTTCCTACACAGAAGCCTGATGAGCAATACAAATCTCTGAAGAGTTTTACTTCACTCTTCCTCCAAGGAGGTGCCTTTGCTTTTCCTTTATTCTCACGATCCATGCTACTCTTTTAAGGAGACCACAGTGCTCACAGAAATGCCCCCTCTATGGTGTGCAGGTGTGAATGGCAAGTAAATGTCTTGAAAGATGCAGTGCACAGTGATAAAGCAAAAACCGAGCAACAAAGCTACCAAAATTAGTGATGTTTAATCCCTTGGGTATTTTTGACACTGACATGAAGATGTAGATTTCTGTTAAAGCAGGAAAACACAAGCAGCAAAAACCAGAAGGAAAAAAAAAAGGAGAAACATCCAACTCCTGGGTAAATCTAACAAAGAATGATTTATGAGCAACTACAGAAACGTCCGTGACTGTACTGATTTTTACTGATTATGAGGTAAACATATGCAGGATTCACTAAGAGAAGTATCAAATGCACATCTTCCTGTCACACTGCTTTCTTGTGGGAATCATTTATGGTTTATGATATCGTTTTCAGCTTCGCCTGTCTTTTCAAGAAATACAGATTATTGCAGTTATACTGAAATCATACTGTGCATGAAAGATTATTCTCTTACTGAAATAGCAAGTGTGAATAACATATGCTATTGCAAGTGCAAAACATAGGTGGCTTGACAGATGTATCCAAAAGTATTAATTCTTATACAGCTTTTGAGGGTGATCTCAAACTGTCCAAACTAGTGATAGGGTCTACATTTCAGCTACAGCAGTGAAAGAAAGCAAGGTAACCAAACCAAATCTATCTAAAAGTGGTTTCCTGAAAGAGTAGCAGGCACACAGAACAAGCTACTTAGTACAACAGCTGACTCACAGAGCATAACTAAGCTTAAGATCTGGATACATTTGTTCTGAAAGTGACTTGGAATTCACAGCAAGAGGATAGATGGTTGAAATGGGATGTGCTAACTGGACTTATTGTCCTAAGATTTTTATTGCTTTGGTGTTCTCCCCCTTTACTTCAACTGAGGCCAAGCAACGAGATTTCCTAAGCATTTCATAACGATAATTCATTTGCATGAATTATTGCAATTCATTCATACATTCCACTTGTATGAATGCTTATGAGAATCATCAGAAAAAAACCCAAGATTGGTTGGAATAGAATCACAGAATCATAGAATCATAAGGAACTGGAAGGGACCTCAAAATATCATCTAGTCCAATCCCCCTGCCCTAGCAGGATGACAAAGACCAAGCCCAAGTGGGTTTCAAATGTCTCCAGAGAAGGAGACTCTACAACCCCCCTCCCCAGGAAGCTGCCTCCAGTGCGGTGCCATCCTCACTGGGAAGAAGTTATATAACCAGTCAGGGTTGGAAGGGACCACAGGCTCATCCAGTTCCAGCCTCCCTGCCGTATCTGGAGACACTTTCCTTGAAATCAAATCTTTTAAAAGTAAACTTACGAGGCTTTAACATCCACTTGTAAACTGCTTGCAAACAAGCCTGATTGCCTCTCATACCCTGCTGGAATCAGATGTCTTGTCAAATTAATCTTCCTTAAAAATTCCTCTATCTTTATTACTGATAGAAGCACAGTTGCTGTAGCATTGCTGACACCTTTTTTGTTTGTTTCAATATGACCATTTAATTTTCAAGCTGTCTAGTCCAGAGTTGCTAAGAACTGTGTGTAAACTAATAGCACTGTTTTCATTATCACCATGGAACTGGACCTGTGACAACAGCGATCAGAATGGCATCCAGAGGATGGCAAACTCAGACTTGACTAATTTTAAAATGAGGGATGCTAAACTCAGACTCAAATAATTTTTAAATAAGGAATCTCAGGTCAAGATCCTGAATTTGCAGTTAATCCTGATCATTTCTCAAAAATGCCAGGTCTAATAATTAACACTACTCTAAACACAGAGAATGTATTATACCCCCCTGCTGTGGCAGGGCGATTGGGCTGGATGATCTTTCGACGGCCCTTCCAATCCCTAATGATTCTATGATTCTACGATTCTATACCCTTTGACAATAACCAAGCCTGCAACTCGCCTACTGAATAGCAAATTCCCAACCCCACGCACAACCCAGAACGATAACAGAAGCACAACTTCTGATACAGCTTCAGGCACGGCCATAGACAATTGATTTTAGTAAGCTGTCCGTTGCCTTTTCCTGGAAAACAATTCTTCTCTAAAGAAAGTGCAATCCGTTTTGTGTCCTAATCAAATCTATTGCGTTTCTCACCCTCCTGCAACTTGGCTTATGACTAAAGACAGCAATTTTGTTTATCTTCCTTCAAAACAGAAATTTTACTTGTGGCTAAGAGCCCTACTCGCGCTCAGTTCAGTGACAAACAATCGTTGATTTCATTGGGAACAACGCATTGCACCGCATTTGTTACTGCAATGATCTGTAACCCTATAAGGAGCTCCCTGTAGGTCCAGCTTTCATAACATGGCAATGATTTGAGGTTAGGAGGCTTGAGATGAAAGAGTTCTTACAAGTAAACAAACGCATCGTCCTCGTTTGTAATTATATCTGGGGGGATGTCAGTAGAGGATGGATGAGGGGTTGACTGAAAGCTTGTGGTTCAAGATTAAAGGGAGAGCAGAGACAGGTGACATTATAGTCGGGGTCTGCTACAGGCTGCCCAACCAGGAAGACCATGTGGATAAGAAGCTGTACAGACAGACTGAAGCAGCCTCATGGTCACAAGCCCTGAACCTCGTGAAAGTCTTCAACCAGCTCAGTATCTGTTGGAGGGACTGTAAAGCTGGGCATAAACAATCCAGGGCATCACTTACATGTGTTAATTTCCTTTTCCAAGTAATAGAGGTGCCAACAAATAGACCTGCTATGCTGGACCTTGTTTCCACCAACAAGAAGAGGTTGGTGGGTAATGTGAAGCTCAAGTGCTGCTTGCCTTGGCAGCAGTAATTAACATGTTATAGACAAAGTTGTCCCTGCCCATGGCAGGGGGGATTAAACTAGGTCTTACAATCTTTTCCAAAGCAAACCATTCTACAATTCTAAAGTCTATGAAAATTCACGTAGACACCCACTGCCGCAGTTCAGGGGCTGCCAGTACCTAGCATTCACAGTTCAATACGTGTTTAGTAATTCAAGGAATTCATAGAAGCCACAGGAATAAGTTACTTCTTGATGAATAGGGCCCATCATCTAGCTATAATGTCAAGTACAATCCTCCCTACACCTCTTAGCATTGCAATGCAAATAAACACCACAAATAGTTGTACTAATCTACTTACTAGAGGTTTTATATTTTGATCAGGATTGGACTTGATGTTGCTGAACCAACTGCAGTGCTATGCACTCTGGTCATACCATCCTTTTTTAAAAAAGGCTCCTACTTTTTTCAATTTAATGAAATCTTTAGAATTTAAAATGCTTTCTCAGTCATAGTGGATAGGAATAGATATTTTCCCTTTTTCTTACAGAAAACTGAGAAAATAAGACACACATTCAACAGCTTCTTGAATTTAAAAAAACACCAGTCCAGTACTGCATCTTCATACAGATCAATGTCCAATTATAAACACAGAGCTGCTGTGGCAAAAGGTCAGCAAAAAAATGATCCTTCTGGCATTTATTACTTGGAAAATAATGTCATCTATGAGGTCAATCTTCAAATATATACCGAATAAATTACACTGCAGCATTCTAAATATTCTACACAACAGAAATAATATTACAATCTCAACGCAAGCAGAAAAATGAAGCTGAACCTGTGTTTCCTCATGACTGTACAGACCAGACGAGGCTAAGAGGCAAAAAATCCATGTCCAATTAATCAGCAATTAACGCAGGGCTTATAATGTTTTTCTGCTTCCTGTTAAGGCTGACTTATTTAATAATCTTTTAACTGTCTTTAACACTGAATCATCCTTTTCATAACCAATAGCAAACACGTAAAACATTTCAACATAACTGGTGTACGTGCCTATTGCTTATAGCTTAAAAGAAAAACACAAACACAAGCAATGCTGGAGTACCCTGTCCCACACTTTATAAACTGAGAGCATCCCCTTTGAAACAAATGATCTCGTAGTTAGATGAAACACCTCTGAAACAAAAATTAATTAACCACAGAGTCTGAGGAAACAAACAGGCTGCTTTGTCAGAATGAATGCATGCAGACAGCATAGGCATTGCTCTGGTCTGAGCCCTCGTAGCTTTTTCACGCTCACTAATGTTTGGTACCTCCACGGGATGCGATTGAAATTATACTGACAATCAGATTATGTGACACTCCTCGCACGACTGTTATTTGTGAAATCAGCATTACAAGTAGAAATATACATGAAATGAAAACAACCTCTGATCCATTTTGACTCTTCTCTGATATCTCAAGCCTCTTTTCCTCTTCTCCAAACTATGTGAGGAATGTAAATGACTGGTACTCTTTTATCTATTGCCGTCATGTCTAGTTTGAATTTCCAAATGATGCTTTGGCAGAAGGACTGTGTATAATATATCACAGGCAATACCAGTGGAGATAAAGTAGACTCTGATCATTTCAGAAAAAGTATTAATTTTTATTATTATTTTTTAATCTACTTTGCATTCTCGCGGTTTCATTTCATGTTCTTCTGAGAGATACTGAGTGTTCTTTGCTCTGGGCCAGCTACAAGTTATACGTTTTCTCTCTGATAGGATTATCAGTGGGCTATTCCACCCTAATAAACTACAACTGCAATACTAATAGGTTTATAAGGATGGCTTCAATTCTACGCTTTTGTAAGCTTTGGAGGCTTCACTCACCTTGTTCAAGTGGCTGGCTTTTAGTTGAAGTAGTTTTCATCTTGAGTGCCTCCCTAACAGACATGTCACAGCAGGAGCCTTTGTTAGTGTCTTGGTCACTGTCAGCCTGATCACTGTCCCCATGCCCGCTGTCCCTCAAGCTGGCTCTTTCTGGATCCTTGAACGTGGAGCTACTGAAATACATATTTAAAAAAAAAAAAGAAAGAGAAAGAGAAAAGAGAAAGAGAGTTGTATTTACTTGTTCTAAGTTGAATTGTACTCTCTGGCAAAGCAATTTTGACAAGAATGCAAATGGGGAAAGCCGAGAAAGTTATTTAATAGGCCTTACCTTTGAACAAACTGCTGCCTGCTGCCCATGTAATTGGGCTCTGCGGGAAAATTGTCTGTCTGTGAAAGAGAAGGAAAAAAATACGTATAGTTGTACACTGGACAAATCTCCTGCAGAGCAACAAGATTTCCTAGAGGAGAAATGATTAATAATTCAAAAATTCCCTTAATCTTCAGATTTGTACATTTTAATTAAATTGGAAAATGCTGGCATGTAATTATGTGCTCAGAACAATTAAATGATTCCGGTCCACAAATTACCTGCTAAAGTAAACAATGAGGCTCCAGTAAGCGGCATTCTCTGTTAGCAACCTGACAGATGACACTGTTTATGCTTTTCATTAGGTAGATATTAAGACTGATGGTTATTGAAAAGGAGAGAAAAAACCCGACTTTTGCATATTAGAAAAGTGAATTATTCAATAATACTAATGTTTAATCATAATTACATCATCTACTGGGATTCTGAAGCCTTTGCTGCTGTAATGCAATTTCATATATTGCAATATTACTCTTGAGGTGAAAGAAAAAAAGGCAAAACAATACGGAAAATTTGGGGCTGATTGGCTGTGGAGGTGGTTTTTTAAAAGCTACTGGAAAAGTGCAAGTATGAGAACGTTTGGATTTTCTCTCTTTAACTTTCATCAGTATTAATAGCTATGTCAGAATACCGAGACCCACACATGCAAACAAGAACGTAAAATGATTGTTGCAGACAAGCAGGTTTTAAAAGCATGTACTTTCATTAAGTCTGTCGTGAGTATATTTTTAGGAGCATGAGCTAAGTAAATGTAGAAACAGAAGTATTTACAGCATCCAGAACAACATGGAGTCCTGCCAAAGGGAACTGAATTCCCCTTGTATCATCAGATGAAGTTGCTCGGGAGAGAGACTGCATCTTTCACAAAACTCCATATACTGTACATTCACACACGTTACTTCTTGCAGCTGATCTAGTGACAGAGCTCCCACTGTTTTCTGCCTCACTTCATATCACACCACTCTGCTTTGCAGAAGCCACGAGCTCTGCAACAGCATCTAGCCTATCAGTATCGATAACATGGGCAGCACTCCATCAATGGAGAAGAAGGACAAGGTAAGGCTTGATGTCACACCACAAGTATTTACATGAGTGACTGGTCCCCTAGATCTTTGGGTTTTCCTGTCACTCCTCACTCCTGGGATTTGGGTTTTTTTGGCTTTATAGCTAGGTGCTAATTAGAAACCTTTGCTGCTTCTTGTGTGGTCAGAATACCGGACCCTAGAAAAGATGCATGAAGGTGTACGGTGCATAAATCTGTAATTTAACAGTCACTGCTGTTTGCAACAGAAAACAGATAGCCACCCGCTACTTTCAAGGTGCATGTGAAATAGATGTGCTTATATAGCACACATACCCCGTGTGATTTAGGGCAGAGATGACAGCAGATGAAGAATTATCTTCTGTTCAGCATGCATGAAGTCAGTTTACACTGTACTTCCTTCTCGTTAAATCTTTTGGTTTAAAATGAAATCTATAATACACATTTTGTTCACATTTTGAAGCTGTTTCTAATTTAAAGTGTGGATCACAAAGAATTGGATAAGTAATTCCGAAAATAACTTGATGATTTGATTTTTCAGTTAATTTTCTTTCATCAGAAACTGTATGATGGAATCAGTTTTTACCCATCTGTTTTAAAAATACAGCACAAGTATAGAATCATAGAATCATCAGGGATCAGAAGGGACCTCGAAAGATCATCTAGTTCAATCCCTCTGCCACAGCAGGATCACCCAGACCAAGTCCAGGAGGGTTTCAAAGGTCTCCAGAGAAGGAGACTCCACGATCCCCCCAGGCAGCCCCCTCCCATGTCCTGTCATCCTCACTGGGAAGAAATTATAGAATCAGTCAGGGTTGGAAGGGACCACAGGATCATCCAGTCCCAATCCCCCTGCCATGGGCAGGGATACCTCATCCCAGATCATACTTATAACTCTAAAGTATTTTTTCTCATATCAAAATCACACTTAATTTGGCTATCTGGGTGTTTATGGCCAACTAGAGACTTGTACTTGAGTAGTGGTGTTGAAAGAAGGGTCTATGAAAGCTGCTGAATGCTTCCTAAGAAATGTAAACCACATGCTGTATTACAGAAGGAGAATTCTGAAGATCTGGGACATCAAACTGAGCACTGAATCTCTGCACTTCCAAGTCAGCATTTCAGAAGCAGATGATTTCAGCACAGGTATCTACATGATTTACAATCTGGCCACTTCAATTAGGGGGTAGTGCTGTATTTTGCACTTCAAAACAGACAAGCATTAATTTATGCGATTACAGTAAAAGCTTAACTTTTATCCTGTTTCAAGTTCTAAAAACAAACATGGAGACAAAAATAATGGGAAAAACAAAGGTGTAAGAATAAATATTTCAGATTCCTTATATGTGTAATAGCTTCCATGTAGCACATTGTACTCTGGAAGCAGCCTTAATTCTGCTACTTCCTCAGCTCTTGATGCAAATTCTAAGCTAGTCTCTCTCTTGCTTGCAGCAAATTCCCTCGTATATAAATACATATATATGTATATATGCATACAATCATAATGACACTCACATAACCCAATCATTCTCAGCCCAAAGAAACTACTACAAGTGCAGAATTGCAGACCTATTTTCCAGGTCTGATATCTCAGCTATAGATGCCCAAGAAAATTGACCTCATGCTTCTACTTACGTAAGACATCTGCCTCCTCCTAGGCACAGCTGCTGCTAGAATCAACATTTCCATTTTTAATGCCATTGTCTGGCAAAATGACTGCTCTAAACTGCCTTTTCATCAGTCCTCTGCCTTTAGAAAAGTCGGACTTTTGCCCAGAAATTAATTAGAGCACCTCCTTAAAGATGATGCTATGAAATTATCTGTAAGCTGGACCACAGTAAGAACTGGTCATACTTTTGACTTCTGCTTTCGCATTACAAAAAAAAAACCCCAAACCCTAAACCCCAACCATTCTGCACACCCTGGACTAGCCAAGATATAAATTTAAAAAAGAAGTTATGACCACATCTTAGCTGTCGTTCTAAAAATGGGAGCTGCTTCTGAGAAATTCTGTATTTATGGTAATCACTGGTGACCTTTAAGTCTAAAATAATTTCACCAATTTCTTTCAGATTTTATTTTGCAGCAATACAAGCAGTTGGGTGCCAAGTTACAGCAAGTTCATTGCTGCAAAAGAACAAATGTTAAAGACTTGATAACCATATACAACCACAGAGCTCAGAGCTGAGTTCTTTTCCCTCAGCTCTAAAAGCACCAGACCTTTTTATATTAACTATGGAAGTGTGATGCTTTTGTTGAGCTCTAACAGATCACTTGAAGGCATCGAGAGACACAGAATTGCTTCAAGTAGGACAATATCTATCTAAAAATCTGGATGATAAACAAACATTTAATTTTAACATTAGGCAGTTTAGAGGAATTTTATAAGAAGGTACGCATCTGTTTCACCACATATTACAAAGAACTACAATGTCAAACTCTCTCAAACACTTCTGGGCTTCTTTTTATCCCCATTGAAGTGAGAGGTGATATACTTAATATTTTGGCCAGTTTCACATCTGTGGAAGTGATGCTACACATTTCAGCTCAAGCATTAATTATACCTCTTTAAACTGCAAAGCTGTAACTCTAAGAAACGAGTGCTACTTCAAAAATCTACTACCACTAAGTAAACCCTTTGTTCTTCTCTGGGTGTGCAACTCTTTCCAGGAAACCAAAGCCACTGTGTGTCTTTCTGCCTCCAGTTCTAAGGCAGGTTTCAGTTCACCTGCAGATAACCATGTAAAAGCAACTCATCTACTCTAAGTTAATCAGCTAAGATCACTCTAAAAGCATTAGAGAAGATAAGATAATTAATCCAATTTTGGGTGTCTAGCTTTAGGTGCATACTGCTCCTGGAAATGACTTTCACCTCTAACTATAAGGGAACGTAAATGACCGGCAAGACGCTCAGTGCAATACCTAATGCTAAGTAAGATGCATCAAATCAGAAATGAATTGCATGTAATCCTTAGTTACCTCCTGATAAATAACCAAATCTTTCTTTTCTGAGAAATAACAAAAAATGTACTCAAATCAAACTACATCACTTTTTATCTCCCAAAGAAACGAATAAAACCAACTGCAACCTCATCCACCCTCATGGAATCCTCCCTCCCTCCAAAAAATCCATTCCCAAAAGTTACCAGAGTTAAATTCAAGGTTGAGGGCTCAAATATAAATTAAGTCACCTACTACTAGAACAGAAGTTCTTGGTCTAGGTGATCCTGCTGTGGCAGGGGGATTGAACTAGATGATCTTTTGAGGTCCCTTCCAATCCCTAATGATTCTGTGATTCTTCTGTAGGATGGAAACACACTGGGACAAATGTTTCTAAAAGTAAAGTAAAAGCAGAACTGTCTACTTCCTTTGCTGGATATCAGAGAATTAAATTCTGTGGTGTCAACCTAACTGTCCCCAGCTCCCCTAGAGAAGAGATCCTCAATTTACGGTTCATTTTCACAGATAACTTGAACCAGTTCATTTCCAATTAGACACTGCTCTTAAACAATTCAACAGAGGTACTTTTTCACAGTTGCTACAAAGGCCCCTTAAACAATACTTTCTTCCTTCCATTTCTCCTAATAGGGGACCCTAGAGCAAATTCAAAATTTTATAGAATCACAGAATAATTCTGGTTGAGAAGGACCTCCTAGATCATCCAGAGCAACCATCCGCACATCAACAAAAAACCTCAATACCCGAGAGATTGAAAAACACAAACTAATCCCCTCCCTGCTGCCACTCGAGCAGGATGTGAAGCACCGTGGCTACAGGGTTCTTCAACACATCCAGAGATGGGGACTCCACCACCTCCCTGGGATGGCCATTAGGTAGCCTTACCACTCTGTAAAGAATTTCTTCCTGAGATCTAATCAATACATCCTCTGTCTCAACTGCAGACCATTGCTCCTGCTTCCGTCATCAGTCACCAATGAGAAGAGGCCAGCATCCACCTCTCTACAATCTCCCTTCAGGGAGTTGGAGAGGGCAGTGGGGTCCCCCTTCAGCCTCCTCTTCTCTTAGCTAAACCTGCCCAGATCCCTCAGCTTCTCCTCATACAACTTATTCTCTAAACCCCTCATGAGCTTGACAGCTTTCCTCTGAACTCGTTGCAGCATCTCCATGTCTTTCCTATCATGAGGGGCCCAGAACTTCAGGAACATTGCCATCACTGCATCTGAGGACTTCTGTACACATGTTCGGTACAGCTTTCTAACCAAGATGAAGCTAATAAAACCTCTCAAAAGCTGCCAACATTTTCCTTCAGGAAATCTCTAACAGTTTGATTGTGTTCCCTTGTTCACTGGGGGGTTGAGGAGAAGGAAGTAAATGCAAGCAAATTGAACCTTGTGCAAAAGACACTGGTATGATGTTTCAGATGTGACAATATAACTGCTATGGTCTAATTATGGTACTTGGAGGCATTTAAAAAGTGAGTAGACAGAGCACTTGAGGCCAGGGACTAGGGGATGGAGAGACGTTGGGATGAGGGCTGGACTTGGTGATCATGGAGGTCCTTTCCAGCCATGAGGATTCTATGATCTAGTGGCCAGTGCTTGCATGAACAACATCTGGAACATTCTTCAAGTGCTATAGTCAACTGTGTATAAAACCATCAGTTCTATGATACTTCTTAGATTTTTCATATTAAGATCACAAAGGGGCCTAGGTAAACTACAACTATAAGTGAATTTAAAATATTGAATTTAATAAACTCAAAATAAAACCACTTAGAAGCTTGAATGTCTGCTGTTAAGGTTCTACTGGCCATTCTAGAATGGCTGTGATTTCTACAGGCTTCATCTACAGAAAGGAATAGGAAAAATATATGAGAAAGAATAGTGTATCAGAATTAAATTCTGCACATCATTCATTAACCTTAAATAATCTCATAAGGAGAAATATAAAATAGGCAAAAACTTCATCGCTGGAAACAGTTTGAACCATCATTACGCAATGAATTACGAGAAGTATTGTTAGCAACGGGATACATCCATCTCTTTGCTTTTTTCTTTCCCCTAAGTTTATGTTTGTAAGATATATGTGTTTACTTCTTCTGAAATGTTTTGGTATTTTTATAAATGAAAAGGTGTTTCACAGTGGCTCTGCACACAAACACTCACCAAAAAAAAAGCTAGAATTAAAATACAGCCCCACATTAATCACTGAGATTTCAAGGACTCTGTATCACTCAGTAAGACAATGATTGAGGACTTGACAACACTTCTGTTTTCAAGAATTCTTATAAAAATCAGGCTGGCTATTAAAAAGTAGAGGTACCTAGTTCTTTCCTTATAGGTTTTTTTCTTTTAATCTGACCCTCTGTTACATTATAATTCAGAAGATTTCGAGCAACCATTACTGTTGGACTAAAACCAGAGGAAAAAAAAGTTGTTGTTGCTGATGTCTTGCATCTGGGCAAGAGCACTCAGAGGTACCAGTATAGGTTGGG
>VZRI01013859.1:585364-598771 GCA_013397515.1 Upupa epops | reverse complement strand
CTTGCCAGAGCAGGATCCCCTAAGCCAGGTCACACAGGAACACCCACAGAGAGCTTTTGAACATATCCAGAGTAGGAGACTCCACAGACATTCTGGGCAGTCTGGGCCAGGGCTCCATCACCCTCACAGGAGTTTCTCCTTACACTGAGGCAGAACCTTCTTTGTCTAAGTTTATCTTTGCTATTTCTTGTCCTATTACTGGGCAGCACAGAACAAAGACCAGCCTCTTCCTCTTGACCCCCCACCCCTCAGATACTTACAGACAGTAATGAGAACCCTCTCAGCCTTCTCCTCTCTAGACTAAACAGCTCCAGTTCTCGCAGTCTCTCCTCATATGGGAGATGCTCAAGTCTCTTAATCATCCTCACAGCTCTCCATTAGATTGCTGTCTCTCTACTGGAGAGATGAAGATGAAAGACTCCTACAAAGGTTTCATTGAGGGTGAATTGGGAGAACTTTAACTCAGAAGCATCCTTTATGGAACGAAGCTTATGCTTCAGGTACCCACACTTCTACTCTCAGAATGCAGCCCATCAGTACCCACTGTCTGATACTGCAGATAATTTTCCTGGTCTCTTATCTCTGGCCATTCCATTTCCATTCCTATTACTTCACTTCACTTCCAGATGACCCAACATGCAAAGAAAAGGCTGAACACTGCCTTTGTAATCAGGCTGTCAAACCCATCAGACCACTGACATTACATATGGCCACAGAAGATGACTGCAAAGAGAACTGGAGAATTACTGAGGCTGGAAAAGACCTTTGAGCTCATCCAGCCCAGCCCAGGACCTAACATCACCCCAGTGGCCACACCAGGGCACTAAGAGCCACAGCCAGACTGTTCTTCACCACCTCCAGACAACAGGGACTCCCCCACTGCCCTAGGCAGTCCAGTCCAGGCTCTGAGCACCCTTTCCATAAGGAAGGGCTTCCTAACATCCAACCTAACCCTCCCCTGGCAGCTTCAATCCCTGCCCTCTTGTCCCAGATGCCTGGGAGAAGAGCCTGACCCCCACCTGACTGCAGCCTCCCTTCAGGGAGTTGGAGGGAAGGAAAAAGTCCCCCTCTGAGTCTCCTCTTCTCCAGAGAGACAAAGCAGCATGAAATCCTATTTCAGAGGGGACTGTTTCTTCCCTCAAGCAGAGGGAGAGACACACAACATTTTTATTACATTAAATAAAAAAAATCATGTGGAAAACCATGCAAAATATGAAAATCATGTTTGGCAGATGTAGAGCAAGCGCTAGGACAAGGCATTTGCAGCATTTTTGTTGTCTGCATTCTTGAAAGACACTCTGCACTGAACCAAGAGCTCTCTTTTTACAGCAATAAAATCAATTTATGTTAAAAAAAAAACCAACAACCAAACCAACTTATAAAAATGTGGGCTGAAAAGGTTCAAACCCTCCAGAACAGGAACAGCACTTGGCTGCCATAAACAGCCTACAGCTAGACCCAAATTCCAAACAGGCTAAATATTTCCCTCCCTTCCTACCCAAAATATAACATGAGCTGGCCTTAACTGAACCGACTGGCTTTTCACACCAACACAAGGCCTTCAATAAAAAAACAGCAAAGAAAACTTGTAGGAAACACATCCCAGCCAGCCTCCATCTCTCTGATAGCTCCACCTACTCATCTTCACACTCAGTTCCAGGTCCCTCAATATTGTAACTGATTTTTCAAAGCCTGCAGCTGCCCACAAACCCTTTCAGTTCCTCCCAGCTGATTTCATCCACAACCTTAGCTGCAACATCTGTAAGGAGATGCTTTACTTTGTTGTCGTGAACGTTATCACTCCCTGGAAAAAAAAGTCTGGGCTGGAGTTAGAGCTGCAAGGATGATTCAGAGGTTTGGACGGGTGCCTCAGAGATAATTACATGCTCTAACAAAGTTAGTTTTGGAGTTAACTGCGAGAGCTGGGCTGGTTCAAATCAAGAAATACCAAAGGCACACGACCAGGATGAGATGTGGCAGGGATAATGCGGAGGAAGTGACTGCAGAGCAGGCAGGGGCAGGTCAGGGATTGCTGTGGAAAAGCAGAAGGCCACCCAGGACACCACTGCAATCCCAGCTGTTCTCATCTCCTTTCCCACTCACGCAAGACCTTTATGCGACATCTTCCCACATGTGCTATCTCAAACTTCTCTCTCCAGCAAGACTCCAGTGGAGACTAGTGGGCTGGAAATGCTTGTCAGCTTGGGACTCGTCTCTGTCAAGAGACACCCACCCTGTAACATCCAAACAATCAATATTTACACATTCTTTACAGGATTTTTTTTCCCCCAGTAGACAAAACAGCAAACAAAATATACTGGGCCAGCAGTCCCAGGGCAACAGTGCTCTCCAGCGCTGCAATCCATCAGCTTAGACAGGAACTGCTTCCTCGATCCAGAGATGCAAAACAAAGAGCAAGCAGAGGATTCTACACCTAGGTTTATTAAACAAGTCAGAGGTATTAACAACCTGTGGTAAAGTGAACACCACACAGCCCCCACCTTCCCTTAAGAAAGTCACAGTGAGATGGCTCTCTTCCACTCAAGCACTCAGAGCAGAAGTAAGAGGGAAAAAAACAAAACCAGAGAGATGGGAGATTTCAGCCTGGCGTCAGGTTCCCAAATTAAGCTGTTAAAAAGCAGAGAGAAAAGATCTCATGGCATTGATACTCCCAGTACTAGGAGGTTCTACAGGCTTTTCAGGCTAAGGAAAGCCAAAGCGGAGCTCACACAAGCTCTTAGTAATCTTGACAAAACAATTACACTGTGGCTGGCGTGAGAACAGAGAACGCAGCCAACAGGTTCACTAAGGAAATGTCAGTTAATCTCTACCACGCTCGCTCACTCGCCAGCCTATGTGCTGCCAGTCTAAAGGCTACTTGAAAGAGTTTAAAAAGCCTAAAAGGCTACTCAGGCTGTTAGAACAGCCTTAGGAGCAGCCAGGCAGGTGTCACAATGCTCCACAGAATACAGAGACCAACTACCAACAACTAAGAGCACAAATCTTACCGTTCAAAACAAAGATAAGTGTGGCTTGGCAAAGTGGTTTTAGAGAGGCATTCTGTCAGGGACAACATATGTAGGAGAGCTGCTGCTTTACAGCCTCCCCTGGAACACAGAGAAACAGGGGGAACATCTGTACAGAGTTCCTCTTGAAACCATTTTCAAACTCCCATTTCAAATTGATAGAATCACAGACTGGCCTGGGTTGGAAGGGACCTCCAAAGGGCATCCAATCCAACCCCCTGCAGGGAGCAGGGACAGCCTCAACCAGATCAGGGTGCCCAGAGCCTTGTCCAGCTCCCCTTGAAGATCTCCAGGGATGAGGCCTCAACTCCCTCCCTGGGCAACCTGTTCCAGTGTTCAACTCCCCTCCTGCTCATCAATATCTTCCTAACAGTCTGCCCTTCTCTACTGTGAAACCAGTGCCCCTCGGTCCTGTCACTCCAGGCCTTGGTAAACAGCCCCTCTGCAGCCTTCTTGTAGCCCCCTTCAGGGACTGAAAGGTCACTATGAAGTCCCCCAGAAGGAGCCTTCTCTTCTCCAGACTAAAGAACCCCAGCTCCCTTAGCCTGTGCTGATAGCAGAGGCGTTCCAGCCCCCTGACCATTTCCATGGCCTCCCCTGGACTTGCTCCATCAGGTCCCTGTCCTTCCTGTCTTGAGGTCTCACCAGGGCAGAGCAGAGAGGCAGAGTCCTTTCTCTTGATCTGCTGGCCATGCTACTTCTGATGCAGCCCAGGATGCTACTGGCCATGTGGACTGCAAGTGCTCACTGTCTGCTCATGGCCAGCTTCTCTACCACCAGCACCCCATGTCCTTCTCCTCAGGGCTGCTCTCTATCACCTCCTCCCTCAGCCATTCAAGTCAAATGGATTTACAGATCCACTGGGACACTGAATGAGTATCTTCCAACAAGTCTACCCGAGTCTGTATGAGGGGCTATGGAATACAGATTCCTCCAGGTTTCATGGAAACAGGCAGCCATATAGAAGAGAGAAACCATTCACTCTAGGCTGCTGTAGCTCAGCTCCAGACAACTAGCAGAAAAGAGGAACATTAGGAGCGTTCTAGCCACAGAAAGAGTTGCAGTGAGACCTCTACCCTTCTGAAACAGCACAAAACAAACACGAATGCTTAAGAAACTGGGTTTCAGCACCAACAACTGTAAAGCCCAAAGAGTTTATACACTGAAGTGTTTTATAACCTTATTTTTTGCTTAAAAAAACCCAAATAAACAGGTTTGCATCTCCTTACTCACACCCTGTTATTCTGGTGATGAAAAATAACCACTTTCTTTAAAAGGAAACGAGATCATTTTGGGGTGAGGAGGAGGAGGAGAGGGGAAACCACACTAATTCATTGCTTTCAGCATACCTGTAGGAATTTCTCCTCAGATCTGGCACTCAGCACTGTCCTTTGAAGGCTGGCAAGAACTTCCCTCCAGCCCACAAGTTCCCTAATTTCATCTTAGGACAAACTGCTTCATCAGGAGGCAGGACCTCCAGAACGAGCCAGCTGCCGCTATGTTGCTTTCACCTCAATTCCCTTTGCTCCCCATCAGCCAGACTTCATGTTAATCAAAGAGAAATATGTACTTAAAACTGAACTTAAGCTCAGTTCTAAAAAGACAAAGGAAATTAAAAGTGACTCTAACACAGTTTAGCAACTGGAGTTCAAGGGTTGCTTTCTGAACACACCTTCTCCCCTCATCCAAACACTAGGTTCAAACCCAGTTACCTCACCCAGTCCGGACCTCCTGCTATAGGCAGCCCCCATCCAGGTCCTCTCTCCTCCTCCTCCTCCTTTTCCTTTCAGGTCTGACTTGGCTTCCAGCAGCTTGGTTGCTCACTCATTCAAACACCCCACACCTTCTTCTGGCAGGGAGGTCCCCATACAAAATGCCATTCCACCTTTCTCGAGCTGCATCCGTTCCATAAAGACTTCTCCCTGCCATTCTGCTTCTGGCTCCTGCAGCCTTTCCAGGCAGGTTTTTTAATTCCTACCTAAGCCCACCAGTGCTACTAAAAGAACTTTAAACTTCAGACATGACACCAGTTATACTCAGCCATTAAGCTTTTGCACTCCAGGCAGTCCCAGCTCTCCAGAGAAACCAGCCCAACCATTTGCCTGGTACATCACACACAGGGGAAAGATCTGCTGCAACAACCCCATCCCCAGGGTGCTCTCTTCACCTGATGGAAACATTAAGCTTTGATTTTAGGAATCTGTGCCTAAAGGTAGCGATCAACAGGCACCTCCTAACCCTTCAACAGATCTGACAGGGTAAAAATCGACAGCGAATGCAGAGCTGACAGACAGGACCCCACAAACCCACCTCTCTGACAGCGATCGTGGGTCCAGCAGCGTTCAATGAAAATGCCGTTTATCACAGTAGGTGGACAGTTGCTCTTCCCTTTCACAGTTCCCGGACACACATCTCCACACTCTTCTTTATCATCCTTGTTAGCCACGATGTAGTTATCTTCTACAGAATCTAAAATCCTCGACCAGTCGATAGTGGACAAGTAACACAACTCATTGTTCTTCTCAATCCGCACAGCGCCTCGAGTGATGTTCATCAGGTTATAGAGGCCAATCTCCTTCAGGTGAACCATCTCAAAAATAACCAGCGCGTAATTAAAGAAGAGGCGAGTTCCTCGGATCACAGTGAGGTTGGGGAAAAGCCCCTTTAAGCTCTCGAGGCCATACACACGGAACAGCAGCAAGTAGTCAGTAATCATAGTGAGTTTGGGAAAGCTGATCTCCCGGAAATCTTCAGGCTTGGTTTTAAACATCAGCAGTATCTGCAGGTGGCCCTCGATCACGGTGCAGTTCTCCAGCAGGCTCAGTCGCGTCAGGTTATTACGAATGTCCATGCTTCTGCAAACTGGAACACAAAGAGCACCGTCAGCTGCTGAAGACAAGGTAACTGGGTTAGTTTTCTAAGCCTAACACGCACCTACATGCTGAATTCATGAGCGGGTCCTTGTCAGCAGAGCACGCTTCAAACACGGAGAGACAGACTGGGGATCTATGTTTTGGCTGCAATAACCCCCTCCAGCAACAGACTGGGGGATGAGTGGCTGGAGAGTGGCCGGCAATGAGGGACCTGGCAGTACTGGGTGACAACCAACTGAACAGGAGCCAGCAGGGTGCCCAGGTGGCACAAAAGGCCAATGGCATCCTGGCTGGGATCAGCAATAGTGTGATCAGCAGGACTTGGGACATCATTCTCCACCTGGACTGGGCACTTAGTAAGTCTCTACTCAAGTCCTGGGCCCCTCGCTTCAAGAAAGAGATTGAGGGGCTGGAGTGGGTCCAGAGGAACAATGAGGCTGGGAAAGGGACTGGAGGGAAAGGCTGGTGAGAACAGGCTGAGGGAGCTGGGGGTGTTCAACCTGGAGAGGAGAGAAGAGACTCAGGGCAGGGAGGGAACCTTCTCCCTCTCTCCAACTCCTCCCTGAAGGAAGGGAGGTTGTAGACAGGTGAGGGTCAGGCTCTTCTCCCAGGCACCTAGCACAAGGATGAGAGGGCAGGGACTGAAGCTGCCAGGGGAGAGTTAGATTAGCTGTTAGGAAGCCCTTCATTCCAGAAAGGGGGCTCAGAGCCTGGACTGGACTGCCCAGGGCAGTGGGGGAGTCCCTGTTGTCTGGAAGTGTTGAAGGACAGCCTGGCTGTGGCCCTGAGTGCCCTGGTGTGATGTTAGGTCCTGGGCTGGATTAGCTCAGAGGCCTTATCCAGACTCAATCATTCTGGGATTCTGCGAATGTTCCTCGGTAGCTGGTTTCACAATAGGATGGAAAGTGTTTCATCATTATCTTTTCTGCCATCTTGAGTTTCTGAGTATCACCTCCAGCACAGCTACGGTTGGAACCGCAGTCCTCAGACATCATTTGGCATTTACAGAAGGAAGAGATGTCTTTGCAGAGTCTGTTTGCTTTAGATAGTTGCCAGCGACACACCTACCTCATCTCAGGTTGTGTAATTAATGCCAGTGGATTAGAGGAAGTCATTTGGAATGGTTGCAGGGAGGGGAAGATAGGAGAAGAATGAAGCTGGGAAATGGCAGTGCTCAGGAAGAGAGCAGAAAACCCTGGGAATACACCTGTGCAACAGCACAGCCGATACTCCTGCTCAGAGTCTGCCGACACGAGTCCTTTGCTACCCTAGAAATTGCTGCTCTAAGCAGTCTGTTCAGATTGCTTGGGATTTTTCATTGTCTCAAGGCTGCAAATCTCCCAGCCTCTACTACCCAGGCAGTTTATTTAACAGAAGCAGTAACCAAGAGAACAATTACAACCCAATACCTAGGGAAGAGCATCAACTACAAGAGAAATAGAATGATCTGCACAAGGAGAAGGGAGAAAGAAAACATTACAGTGGGAACTGTATTTTTAGCTTGAAGCAAAGGTAAGAAATCAAGAAGGAACCTGAGATCCCTCCGTAGGGAACAGCCAAAGCTCCTGTGATAATCCTTTTAAAACCAAATTTCATAGCAACAAACAGCCAGACCTTAACGTTTGACTCCGCATGGTTTCAGCCATCACAGCTCTGTGGGTTAAAAATCAATCCTATGCAAACATCCTCATGGTTATTCAAAAATTTGCTTCACTGCAGTAAAAAAAAACCCAAAACCCCACTAAATCTGGCAGCACCGCTCCAGGATTTGAAGCAACGCTATTGCCCAACGGGATTTTTTGGCACTCCAGCCAAGTCGTTTCATAAATTGCTCTCTGGAAGACAACACTACTGCACACAAAGCCTTAAAGATCAAGGATGTCTTTTTAGAAGTGGGAAAGAAAACCTGAGCACCAGCGAGCAGCAACCTCTTTGCCCCTAAAACCCTGCAGCCAAACTAAGGCAGCCCAAGTCCACCTTGCTGAGCATCCCCGCCACGGGCTGCACAGGACTGACAACAGCAACAGACTGGAGTCTCTAAATGTTTCCAAGGGAGCAAGTGTGTGACAGGTCACGCCAGTGGTTTCCTCGTGAAAGAAGAGCCACGGATTGAGACTTGAAAGGATCTCCAAGACCGTCCAGCCCAGCCCAGCCCATGACCTAACATCACCCCATTGAGCAGACTAGGGCACTCAGGGCCATAGCCAGGCTGTCCTTCAACACCTCCAGATACAGGGACTCCACCACTGCCCTGGGCAGTCCAGTCCAGGATCCGATCCTCCTTTCTGGGATGAAGGGCTTCCTAACATCCAACATTGGGAAATGTACAAAGATTCAAAGGGTTTAGTGGATCTTTTCCCAATTTAAGAGAAAAATCACTCTCAAGAACTACTTCTCCTGTTCTACTCCAGTTTAGTTTCAGTGATCAATACTCCATGGTATCTCAGCTCTCTTTTTTACCACCTCAAGGATTGGGAGAATAAGGAGTTAAGATTATCTAAACCAGAATTTGCTTTTCTTGTTGGAGAGTTCCATCTTACAGACTGCTGAACAGAATTTACATCTTCTGTTCATGCAGGAGCTGCTTAACTCACCCCATAAATGTATTGTTACCAAGACAACAAGTAGGAGCTTTAACCAAAGTAACGTGTTCTTCTACAGCTTCTCCTGACAGCATCACTTCTGCAGGGAGAGGGAATTAATCACCAATGCAGTATGAATCAGTGAGANCAAAGTAACGTGTGCTTCTACAGCTTCTCCTGACAGCATCACTTCTGCAGGGAGAGGGAATTAATCACACCAATGCAGTATGAATCAGTGAGAATGAGAGGAGACCTTAGTGCTCTCTACAGCTACCTAACAGGAGGTTGGAGCAAGGCTGCTGCTGGTCTCTTGTCCCAAATTCCTAATGCTAGGACAAGAGGAAGTGGCTTCAAGCTGCATCAGGGGAGGTTTAGATTGGATCTTAGGAAGAAGCTCTTTGCTGAGAGAGGGGTTGGGCACTGGACCAGGCTGCCCAGGGAGGGAGGTAGAGTCCTCATCCCTAGAGGAGTTTAAAAATCAAGTAGCTGGAGCACTTGAGGCCATGGTCTAGGGCTTGAGGAGATGTTAGGATGAGGGCTGGACTTGGTGATCCTGGAGGTCCTTTCCAGCCATCATGATTCTATGAAAGCTAGTCAGGTCTGATCCCAGAAGGAGAGCCGAGCTGAGCAATCAACTATCACAGAGAACCCGGTTTCAAAGAGGGATCAATGAGATTTCAGGGAAATAAAAATCTCACTGATTTTCCAGAGCAGTAGCCCCAAAGCCACTGCTGTTCAAACCACTGGCAACATCACTACAGAACATCAATTCCTAAGTATCAGCAGAACCAGGCTCCCTGTCCAGCAGCGCAGCACTACACTGCCAGAGAGGAAACGCTGCAGCAGCCCTGCTCACCGAGCCATTCCAAGGAACATAAAATCCTTACAGACAGGTTCCATCAGGCTCCCAAGAGCAGAGCTGCCCAGCATGATTTTAAAACCAAACAACCAAAGCCTCTTGAACAAACTCATTTGGTAATGATCTCCAAGCACTGACTGATCTGATGTCCAGGGTTAGTTTCCAAGATAGTTCCCTGGTCAGACTCTGCCTGCAGCTTAAGCCTTGTTTACAGCCAAACTCATGGATACAAAACCTTACTGATTCACCGGTGCAGAGCTCCAGCCCTTGAACAATCACAGCCAGAACGATACAGCACTGCTGGAAAGATCACCAACCTCTTACAACAACTACTAGTTAACCCTGCATCTTTAGGGTCTGGTAGTGCCTGCTTCTCCAAGCACATTCTTTGAGAAGCCACACTCGCCTGGGTCGAGTGAAAGGCTTTGCAATTCTATACAGGGCTAACTTTTAGGAGTGGTATCAGGACATGGGAAAAGGCACTTTCAGGTTGTCTCCTGGAATAGCAGGATGTTTTCCAGTCTGGTTAGCAAAAGGGAGCACAAGAGAGAATCACAGAATTATTGAGGCTGGAAAAGCCCTGAGATCATCCAGCTCAGGACCTCATACCACCACAACCCAGACCAGTGCACTAAGTGCCACATCCAGTCTTCTCTTAAAGACCTCCAGGGATGGGGATTCCACCACCTACCTGGGGTGTTCATTCCAGGGTCTGATCTCCGCTTCAGTGAGGAAACATCCTAACATCTAATCTAACCCTCCCCTGGCACAGCAGGACAACTTCTAATCTGCTTACTCAGGACATCGCTGCTGAACTGAGGGCAAACGTCTCACGGAGGTTGCTTCTTTCACACCAAGAGCATCCCCAGCCAGGCCCATAAAGCCTGCTCTGCTCTACTATGATCCTCTCCTCAATCAACCCAACCCAGCAACACAAAACACAACCATACTGCTGCTTCCCATGCAAAGATCAAACAGCAGCCCAGGACCACGGGAGATCACTCAGGGTAACAGACAGAAGTAAATACTAACAGACCGCAAGATCCTCATTACTTCAAAGGCAGCAGGAACAGGTTCTGCACGTCCCCAATACCAACTCAATTGATTTTCCACAAGACAAAACTGACCTCCAGAAAGCTGACGGTGTTTATAGACCCTTCAGAGAGACGGTTCAGGTCCTACCTCTCTTTAAAATAGCGCGAGGGCACACCAGGACAGCTGCTAGCCACAGTTGCCTAGTACTGATACAGCTCTGCCCTGCTGCCCCTCCTCCTTCTACTTTATGCTTCTGGGAGCAAAATTTCATTCTAGGTTGAGTCTCTCAGCATCAAAAATTAACACAGGGTTGAGGCAGAACAAGGGACCAGTCTCTTAATGAGTTTAGAGCACAAAAAGATCTCTCCGAGCCAGAACTTATAGAGAAGCAAGTCCTTTTCACAGGCTCTCACTACAGAAATCCCAAGTGAAATCTGTCCCACCTGATGATTCAGGCAGAGGTGTCAGCTGCATTTGAGGCGAAGTTTAGAAGCGGAGGAAGTGCAACCTCAACTCGAGTGACTGCATTGATTAGTTTTCTCCTAATCAAGGAGCCTGAAGTGAGTTGCTCATGCAGCAAATGCCTAAAACTAGGTGAGGTGAACAGCCCAGCTCATGGACCAATGTTCCCATGTCATGTGGGAGATTTCAACAAGCTGCACTATGTCTACCCAGCAACAAACACCCCCCAAACCTGCTCTTCTCCACAAAACAAGATAGAGGTTATCTTCATTCTATGCACAGGTCAGAGATCCTTTTCTTAACCCTCGCTTCTACTCCTCTAAATAACTTCTGAACTCACCAACGTAACTCGCACATCAGAGGGGAAGAGAGTTCTCACTCCTCCTGTTGCTAAAAGATTCATGGAAACAGGGGATGGGTTAAGGAGGAAAAATTCAGTGTCTCTATCCAAAAGATGCTTCATGCCTGAACTCAAATCACCCACCCAGTCTGCCTACTGAGCCACCTACAGACACACACACATGCTCCATGCTGCCCGGCCTCTCCGCAGAGCCTGTAACAGAGGGAAGAAGACGACAGAAGAAAAACTGCAGATGTCTGAACTCAGAGAGGGGAGAATATTGTCACCGGAGAGCAGCCTTATCACAAAGCATGTTTGTGGAGAACACAGGACACAGATCTCCAAGAAAGCAGCCTGCATTAGTTCCGTTGCTCAGGGAACAACTTGTTTGCTTACGCAACTATTGTGCGTGCATTTACCCTTCAAGCCATGCTGATGCAGGCCTTCGTGTTACCGCGTTGTTTTCCGTCCGCGCTGTAGTGCCCTAGGATCTAATTACTCTCAGAAAATGGAATCAAACTTCAAAGTATTGAATTAGGGACCCTGTCATCCAAAATAAAGACTGCAAAATATTTTGCTGCAACAAAATACTTGCGCTGCACGAGTGCTCTAAAAATATTCCACCCCAGACTTTGCTTCGACATCTCGTGCATCGCTGCTGTTTCTCCATCCGTGAACTGCAGAGCATATTTTCCCACCACGCCGTAATACAACAAAGATTAGGGACATAAGATAAGGAACTTGTGACTCAAAAAGCAGGATATCACTGAAACACAGATGAGAAACTTCACTGTAGCGGTAATAACCCTGCCTTCCAATTAGGGACCAAGGTTGTACTGTATTTATTACTAGTGCTGTAATTCACAGTGATTGAGGCTGGAAAAGACCTCTGAGCTCAGCTACCCCAGCCCAGGACCTAACATCACCCCGCTGGCCACACCAGGGCACTCAGGGCCACAGCCAGGCTGTCCTTCAACACCTCCACACACAGGGACTCCCCCACTGCCCTGGGCAGTCCAGTCCAGGCTCTGAGCACCCTTTCCTGGAGGAAGGGCTTCCTAACATCCAACCTAGCCCTCACCTGGCAGCTTCAGGCCCTGCCCTCTTGTCCTGGCACTGGCTGCCTGGCAGAAGAGCCTGACTCCCACCTCCCTTCAGGGATTTGGGGAGAGGGAGAAGGTCCCCCCCTTGAGTTTCCCCTTCTTCAAGCTAAACACCCCCGACTCCATCCGCCTCTCCTCATCAGAATTCCCTCCAGTCCCTTCCCCAGCCTTCTTGCTCCTCTGGCCCCGCTCCAGCCCCTCAATCTTGAAGTGAGGGGCCCAGCACTGCCGCCAGGACTCGACGGGCAGCTGACTGCTGGAAGGAGGACTGGGGGTACTTCATGCTTTATTTCCTGAACCACACACACGCTCCCGAGTGCTCATCACTGCACTGTCTGCACTTGAAGCGATTCTCTTCCTGTTGCTTTTCTTGATGGGAAGAGAACAGGCTGACTACGGGACTGTCTACAAGGCAGATGATCTGTGTGTCCTGCGGGTTCTCTTTAAAGAATCACTTTTTAAAATAAAAGTCTGCAAAAATCCCCCCAAATTACCAACACCTAACTATCAGAATTTCCCAGGTGAGTTTCTTGACTGTAACCCATCAAGCTTTTAAGCCTTAAACTTGTGTCAGCCAGGGATTAACAAGACTGAGAGCTACACACACAACATCTCTATCCCCTCGTGTTTTCCAAGACCCTGCTCAAACACTGACGGCTACGTCTGAGCTTCTATCCCCTTTAGCACCAATGTATTTGAAGGACTTTGAACGCCTGAAAGTGCTCCTGTGGTTAAAGACAAACCCTCCCGGCTCTCTCCCCCACCACGCTACAAAGCCTTCCGAACCCAGAGCCAGACCTGAGCCCGGCCGGGTAGAGTCGGCTCAGGGCTCATCTCCCTTCCCCTGGCTGGGCCGGGGAGGCCGTGCCCTCTGCTACCAGCAGCCCCTTCCCGGCTGCCCAACCCAACCCGACGCTGAAGCTCAGCCGAGCAAACCGCCAGGAGAACCGAGGGCAGCTCCAACCCTTCCCCAGTACCGTCCCGGCTCCCATCCCGGCCGCCTCCGGCTCCCCCGTCGCGGCCGGCCCTACCCTACCGCGCTGCAGGGCCGAACGCGGGGATGAAGGTGACCCGCGCCGCTCCCCGGGACGCTGCGGGCCCCGCTCCCCGCCCCGCAGGCCCCGGCG
>VZRI01013859.1:440849-585295 GCA_013397515.1 Upupa epops | reverse complement strand
CAGCCGCCGCCGCCGCGGTTCGGCGCGTCCCTGCGGGGGCGAATCAGAGGCCGCGGGGCGGGCGCGGGGGCCGGGCTCGGCTCCGCATGGTCTGGAAGAGCCCCCGGAGAGGCGCCGCGTCCTCTGCTTTATAGCGCCCGGCCCCTCCCTGCCCTGCGGTGGCGGCCCCGGCGGCCCCTTCCAGCGCGGGTCGGGCCGGCTGCGGCTACTGCTTCCCCGGGCAGTAAACAAGGGGCTGCGCTCGTCAGCTGGGAGCGGAGCGGGGCGGCGGCAAGAGGCGGCGCGGAGCCGGGAGGGAAGGGACGGGACGGGGGAGGAGCAGAGGGAGGCAGCACCATCCACCTGCCAGAGCCGGCCCTGCGGGCTGTGGGCTCGCTGTAAAACCGCGGGGGAGCGGGCGAGTCGCCCCCAGGATGGGTTTTGGGCCTCGGTAGGGTCGAACGAGTATAAGCAGGGGCTACTGTCCCAGGCGGGATGGGCGAGCAGCTCCACTCCCACCAAGAGAGGTTTTGGAGAGGGTGAAGTGAGGCAGAACGAAGCCTGGGGAGAAGGGGGGACCGTCCTCGGCGTCAACACCGATTTCCAGTTTCACCCTGTCTTTTCCCAGCAGGATTTGGCGTTTGATGCCTTTGTTTTCCTCCTTTTTAAATCCTCTCGGTGCTGTCGTCACCCGAAGCCACGACAGCTCGTTCCCTGGCAACTCGCAGTCATTTTATCTGGCGCTTGGCTTTCACCTGGTTCTGCGGGAGATCAAGTTATAAGCTGCTGGAATAAAGCTTCTTTAATTCAGAAAGACTTGGTAAACAGCCATCCTTTCCAATTCATCTTCACGTGAGATCTTCAGATCTCTTGGGATGCTCTTCTCGCTCCATGGGCCGGTAGCCGATGGGCCAGTGTGCACCCCCTGCTCCCTCAGCACTGGCTCCTTTTCCTGGGCTCTAAGGCAGTTCACACTGGTTTAGGTGCTTTGTGTGGTTCTCTTCCACTTAAAGAATGCAAACTGTATGAAGCTCAGCAAGGGCACCTGGGTGGAGGCCATCCCGTGCACAGGTACAGATTGAGAGGAGATGGGGTTGGGGACAGCCCTGAGGAGAAGGACTTGGGGGTGGAGGTGGAGCAGGAGTTTTCCAGGAGCTGTCAGTGTGAGCTGGCAGCCCAGAGAGCCAACTGTGTCCTGGGCTGCAGCAAAAGAAGCAGTGACAGTTGGGTGAGGGAGGGGATTCTCTCGCTCTGCTCTGCGCTGCTGAGACCCCACCTGCAGTGCTGTGTCCAGTTCTGGAGTCCCCGACAGAAGGACACAGAGCTCCTGGAAGGTGGCCAGGGGAGAGCTACTCAAATGATCTGGAGCACCCCCCCGTGAGGACAGGCTGAGTGAGTCGGGGTTGTTCAGCCTGGCCAAGAGGAGGCTCCCAGGTGCTGACTGAGCAGCTTTCCAATCTGTGGAGGGGGCTACAAGAAAGCAGGGGGAGGGCTTTTGACATGGGAGTTAGCGAGAGGACAAGGGGAAAGGGTTCCAGCCTTGAAGAGAGGAGATTGAGGTTGGCCATGAGGCAACAATTCCTTGCTGTGAGGGTGCTGAGATGCTGGAACAGGTTGCCCAAGGCTGCTGTGGCTGCCCCATCCCTGGCAGTGCTGAAGGCCAGGTTGGTTGGGACCCTGAGTACCCTGCTCTAGTGAAGGTGTCCCTGCCTGTGCAGGGGGGTTGGAAGAGGATGATCTTTGAGGTGCCTTCCAACTCTGGCCAGGCTGTGATTCTGTGAATTGCTGCAGTTGTCCGGGGGATATTAGAAGGGAACGGGAGGAGGGCTGCTCTATAAAATCACAGCTATTTCTGTATGGGTCACTCTTCGAGCTTTCCCAGTTGGACAGGGTAAGGCCAATGGCTCCACTAGACAAAACCACCCCCAGGCATGAGCAGCGCTGGTACCTGTGTAACAGTCACTGCCTCCTAGCATTTGCAAACTCAACCTGTAGATGAAAGGCCTGGCATAAGCAGGGTGAGTTGCTGTGTGACTGTGCAGCGCGTTGGCTGTTGATTCAGCCTGTTGATTGTCAGCTGCCTTCATGGGAACAAATTCCTTCCTCCCCCCTCCACCCTGTTACTGTTCTCACTGTCGTTTACTGAAAGCTGCACTACAGCCTGGAACTCACAAGTGCAGGAGAGACTCAGAACCCAGCTCATTTCTAAAAGCTTCAGGAAATGAGGGCAGGTAAGGAGTGGAAATAAACAATGAGGGAGGGGAGCATCTCCCTGCTGAGGAAAGGCTGAGGGAGCTGTGAGAAAAGGAGCCTGAGGGGTGACCCTGTGACTGCTGATCAAGATGGAAAGGGTGGGGGTCAGGAGGAAGGAGCCAGGCTCTGCTCAGGGGCACCCAATGCCAGGACAAGGGGCAGTGGGTGTCAGCTGGAACAGAGGAGGTTCCACATCCAGAGGAGAAATGACTTCTTCCCAAGGAGGGTGCCAGAGCCCTGGCAGGGTCTGCCCGGGAGGTTGTGGAGTCTCCTTCTCTGGAGACGTTTAAACCCCACCTGGCCTGTTCCTGTGTCACCGGATCTAGGGGCTCCTGCTGTGACAGGGGGATTGGACTGGATGATCTCGTGAGGTCCCTTCTAATCCCAAACGCTCTGAGATTCTATGACAAAACAAGGTGTTCTCTGCTCACAACTGAACCTGCTTTGCTTACAACAGACAGAGCCAAACAGCACCCAGACAGCTCGGGCTACGTGGAATTAATACCATGACTGTAATAGCAACCTCGTTCTGCTTACTCACTCAGGTTCTCGTGGCCTTTCATGTAATAATGGTATCAGCTTACAGATTGGCACCGGAGGATTAAAGGCTACAGATTTATTATCTTTCTCCTAAAACGCTATTTTTAGTTTCTAATTACTGATTAAGAACATCAGGGCGCAATCTTTCCAGCATCTTCCCCACACGCTCGCTGCTGCATGTGCATGGTGCTACAGCGCGCTGCGTTCGCAATCAGATAAACCAGCAGCAGTGATGCGGGTGCTAGGAAACAAAGCCAGCACCTGCTTACTCGTGGTTTCTTTCTCCAAGAGCTGCACTGCAGGCTCTTCTCTAATTGTTGATTGAAGGAACTGCTAAAATAATCAGTGGAAGGTATTAAATCCGACTTCAACACCACTCACGTTACGGTGTAACCAGCAGGAGGAAGGAGGTGGCGGTGCCCCTGTACTCTGCACTCCTGCGACTGCACCTTGAGCACTGGGTCCAGTTTTGGGCACCACAGTACAAGAAGGACATTGAGGGGCTGGAGTGGAGCCAGAGAAGGGCAACGAGGCTGGGGAGAGGGCTGGGGAACAGGGCCTGTGGGGAGCAGCTGAGGGAACTGGGGTTGTTTAGTCTAGAGAAGAGGAGGCTGAGAGGAGACCTTAGTGCTCTCTACAGCTCCCTAACAGGAGGTTGGAGCAAGGCTGCTGCTGGTCTCTTCTCCTACATTCTTAATTGTAGAACAAGGGGAAATGGCCTCAAGCTGCATCAGGGGAGGGTTAGATTAGATCCTAGGAATAAGTTCTTTGCTAAGAGAGTGGTTGCAGGCTGCCCAGGGAGGGTCCCCATCTCTGGCAGTGTTTAAAACCTGAGTAGCCAGAGCACTTGAGGCCATGGTCTGGGAGTTGGGGAGCTGTTGGGATGAGGGCTGGACTTGGTGATCCTGGGGGTCCTTCCCAGCTATGAGGATTCTATGATTCTTTGTCCTTTCTACAGACAGTTGATGGTTTAAAGTCACTGATGGCTGTGAAAGGTGTCTGCTGTGATCTGCAACATCCACAAGAATACTGGGGTTCGCTTCTGAGTACACAGAGACTTGGGGTTTGAGGCTATCTACCCGTCAAAGACCTGTTGTGGTTGTTGTTGATTTAGTCTGTTATTTAATGAAATAACTCTCATCAGTATTAACTGCCAGGAGCAGCAGTTAGGAAGGGCTGCAAGCAGGGCTCTGGTTTTGGGCAGCCTCTCAGTGTCGTCTGATTTGATTTACACAGATGATGTCTGTAGCCTCAGAAGGGTCAATCCTCACTGACAGCTGCTTTCAGCAAGGACTCACCAATCGCTGTGTTAGGGAAGGATCAGCCCCACCACAGCACGTGCTATCTGCTCTTCTCTACTGTGAAACCAGTGCCCCTCGTCCTGTCCCTCCAGGCCTTCAGCTACCAGTGCCCCTCAGCCTTCTTGTAACCCCCGTCAGGGGCTGGAAGGTCACTATCAGGTCCCCCCCCCAAGCCTTCTCTCCTCCAGGCTGAACAACCTCATCTCTCTCAGCCTGTCCACACAGCAGAGGGGCTTCAACCCCCCGATTATCCTCATGGTCTCATCTGGATCTGCTCTTGGGTTCCTCCATTGGCTCTGCAGAATAACCACCACCGACCCACAGGACCGCTTAAATCAGAGCAGGGTTGAACTTTCATACAGCAACGGGGTCCATCACAGGCGACTTCATCCCAGAGAAGCCCCTAAAGTGTTAGAAACACCCTCACAGCCGAGCCGACTTAGGCTCAGACTAAGGGATCTCAGCCTAACAGCTTCGCGCGGTGGCGGTTGCAGTGGCAGGGGCGCCCCCTGGTGGCTGCGTTGAGAACTCGCGCTCAGTCAAGGCAACGGGAAGCGATATCGAGTCTGCCTCCCCGCACTAAACCCGTCCTGCTTCCGCGTTTGCTGGGACTTCGGGCTCAGAGCCGAGCCGACCCCTCTGTGCGAATAAGCTTCCAGAATAGATTTCCCGGGTTCCGTGATAAACCGGCTGTTCTGAGTGTTTAAGCATCTTGGTCACCACTGCAGGAATCCTCCCCCTGTCCTGGGCACTGGGGAAGCCTCCCCTCCAGTCCTGGCCCCCCCCCACTTCAAGAAAGATGTTGAGGGGCTGGAGAGGATCCAGAAGAACAATGAGGTTGGGGAAGGAACTGAAGGGAAAGGTTGATGAGGACAGGCTGAGGGAGCTGGAGGTGTTGAGCCTGGAGAGGGGTTGACTCAAGGGGGAACCTTTTCCCACTCTCCAGCTCTTCCATTTTCTTCATTAAAAAATGACCTCTCCCAAGTTTTTCCTGGACTGATCCCTACCTTCCCCATCTCTTGCTGCAGAATGTTTCTTGTTTGCAAAACACAAGACAAGCTGGGAATGTTTTACTCTTTGCAAAAACACAAACCAAGGCTCCCAGGGGGCCATATGGGACTAAATGGGTTCTGTAAGGAGCTGCATGCAGCAGAACGGGGATATACGGAACCGTACGGGGTCAGCCAGGGGTATCTGGGGCTGGATGGGCCACAGGAGGTGGTCTGGGGACACAGGGGACCATATCAGCCTGTATGGGGCTTTGGGGGTACTGTATCGGGGTGTAAGGTGCCACACGTGTAGGGGGATGTATGGGGCTAGATGATGTCACATGGGACTGTTATCACAGAAACAGAGTGTTAGGGGCTGGAAGTGACCTCAAAATATCATCCAGTCCAACTCCTCTGCCAGAGCAGGAACCCCTAGTTCAGCTCACACAGGGACATCCAGGGGGGTTTGGAATGGTTCCACAGCAGGAAACTCCACAACCTCTCTGGGCAGCCTGGGCCAGGGCTCTATCAGCCTCATGGTAAAGAGGTTTCTTTCTTCTGTTTCCATGGAGCCTCCACTGCTCCAGCTTCTTCTCCGTTGCCTCTTGTTCTATCACTGGGCCCAATGCAACCCCACCTCTCACCAGAGCAGAGTGCCCAGTGCCCCATTCAACCTGGCCTTGGACACTGCCAGGGATGGAGCAGTTACAACATTCCCAGGCAACCTGTTCCAGAGTCTCAGCACCTTCACAGGGATGGATTTCTGCCTCAGATCTCACCTAAATCTTCCACTCCCCTTTTAGTTTGAACCCATCCCCTTGTCCTGGCACCAGAATCCCTTGTAACAAGTCCCTCTCCAGCTTTCCTGTGGCCCCTTCAGGTACTGGAAGCTGCTCTAAGGTCCTCATGGAGCCTTCTCCAGGCTCAACGGCCTCAGTGCTGTGGGAACACCACCACAGCCCCAGAGGCAGTGACTGCGGGTGCTTGTGCTCTTCCTTCATCTCACCATAGAGCATGAACAGACCTGGAGGTTCAGACCCGCTCTGGGAAGAGCTGGTGCAAAAGCTGTTGCTATGAAACATTAAATGTGTGATGGAACCTCATACTCAGGGTTCCACAGCACTGCTGTGAAGAGCAGGGAAGATGAGGCAGCTCCACACAGCACAAGCTCCCAGTGCTGTGGCTCCATTTCTGGGTCTACATTGGACACCAAAACACCTTGATGCAAACCCCTGGTGTCACCTCAGGGAGTGTCAGGAATCAGAAGGGACCTCAGCAGATCATCCAGTCCAATCCCCCTGCCACAGCAGGAGCCCCTAGATCCAGGGTCACAAGAACAGGCCAGGCGGGGTTTAAACATCTCCAGAGAAGGAGACTCCATAACCCCCTGGGCAGCCCCTTCCAGGGCTCTGGCACCGTCACTGGGAAGAACTTGCCTCTCCTCTTGATGTGGAACCTTCTCTGTTCCAGTGCCGCTTGTCCTAGCACTGGGGGCCAATGAGCAGAACCTTATTAATCAACAGTCACGGGGACACCCCTCAGGCTCCTTTCTCCCAAGCAAAGCCCTTAGCACTTCCTCTCTGCAGAGAACCTTTCCCAATGATTTATGAAGACCAGAGACCCCATAAAGAGCAAATTCCTCGTTCAAGACAGACATGGATAACCAACCCCGTGTATTTTTAAAAAGTGCAATGTATTAATGAACGTTTTACATAGTTTGGTCTCAGTTAAGGCTATGACAACAGTAACAGGTCTGTAAACCACAGAGTTGTCGTAAAAACATACAAAAACCCCTTAAGGCAACACACAGTGACCCAAACGCACGGGGGGGTCCTGTTAGAGTCCGTCGTAAGGCAAATGGAAAAGGCATGGCAGCAGAATCAGGGGGATTTCTCTATCCTGTACACTCAGCCCCGTGTGATTCTACTCCACACGGGGTTTACCTTCTGCTTTCTCTGCAGGGTTTTAATTTAAAGTGAAAAGGATTTGTTTAAACAGCCTTGTTTAACCCTGACAGTGCTGTGGAGTTCACAGCCTTCACAGGGTTAAAGCCAAAGCTGCAGTCAACTTCGACAAAGTCCAGAGAGGGGAAGCGTTTCACTTCTCCATATAGGGAATGTGAGAGTAAGGGTCCGAAAACCTCCGTTTTACTTTAGCTGTTGGCTCGTAGTCATCCAAGAGTTCCTGAGCGAGGGCCACCGCAGAGCCCTGTGCAATGTATACAGAGTGAATCTGATCCGTTCGCCTCGCTGGCTGCTCCCTTCTTCTCACTGGTAGTTGAGACTCTTCGGTAGGTGAAATCCTGCCCTGGGACTCTGTACATTTGAAAATCCCAGGAGGAAGTTTTATGTTTGCCGTTGGCATCACTGGAGTTCGACGGGGCACTTTAATCTTGGGCAGTGTTAATGATGATCTGTGTCTTGAAGCCAAGGGTGCAGAGTTAAAAATTGAAGAGGTTTGCAAAAAAGAAGGCACTTTGCAAAGGTCTTTGGTGGGAGCAGCGGAGCTCTGAGCGCAGCAGTGGGATCCAATAATTGCTTTAAAGAAACAAGATCCTTAGATACTGAAAGCACCCAGGGAAGTTTCACTTGATACAAGCAACCAGGACCAGATGATGTCCGGTCACCTGGCTGTGTGCACTGAAAGGTGTAGAATAAATAAAAACACACACTACCTTAATACTGACCTTCGGTTTCCACCCGTCCTGTTCTATCTTCAAGCAGGCTCTCTGTGCTTGCTGAGGTCTCAGAGTCGACGTTTTCCTCATCAGAGCCTCGCTGATCGAGCTCAGGTAAGCGGTAAGTTATATCTTCCCTGCAACACAACGGGGATTGGAGTGCTCAAGGAGGATCACGTCTCTGATACGAGCAGCTCATATCAAGAAATAAACCTTCCTCCAATTAAAAACTAACTCTCCTGGTCTTTCTCTCAGCGAGTCCTTTATATTTCCCTTTTCACCTTCATAAAGGCCTTTAGACAGAAATAACTAGGCAGTTTGGATTGAACTACACTGAGGCTGAGGAGAGACCTCACTGGTCTTCTACAGCTCCCTGAAGGGAGGGTGCTGTGAGGAAGGGTTTGGCCTCTTCTCCCTAGGGACTGGCCATAGGAGCAGAGGAAATGGGGCCAGGCTGGTCATCTTAGGAAAAACTCCTTCCCAGCAAGAGTGGGGAGGCCTTGGCACAGGCTGCCCATGGAGGAGTGGGGCACCATCCCTGGAGGGGTTCAACAAACAGACAGACAGGGTGCGTGGGGAGATGGGGCAGTGGTTGAGGGTTGTAGGGCAGGTGGTTCGACTTGATGATCTTGAAGGTCTTTTCCAACCTTGATTCTAGGATTCCCTGTCTGTATTGCCTCCAGCTGAAGAAGATGAAGGGTGACTTACTTCTCTTCCTTTATTGACTGGATGCGGTCGATGAGAATCTCCTTTTCCCGGTTATCAGCTTCAGAAACATCCTCCTCCTCGTGCAGTGAATCCAGCTCTGAGCTGCCACTGTCATTTCCTTTGGCCTGCGAGCTTTTGCTCTGCAATACAAATTTACACGTGACTCTTCCCAGTCTTATGAAGTAGCTGTCTACTAGTTGGAAGGTGGCAAACAAACGCAAGGGCGATGGAATTGGTGAGGTGCAGTTAGTGATCCACAGAAGTGTTTCCCAAAGGAATACAACTGGTTCTGTCCGTCTGATCTCTGGGGTTTCATTATCTTTTTTTGAAGGAGCAATCTGTTCTGCCAGCCTCCTTCATTTCAGTAGTCACTTAGGAGGAGGATTATTACTTACAAGTAATCTTACATCCAATACAGGTTACAGTCACAGAGGTCTATGAAACCCCAGAGTCACAATGGAACAGGTGAGCAGGCCTGCATGCAGTGAGCAGAGCAAGTTTCACCAATACATGCAGTCTGACAGCTCAAGAGAGATTTAAAACCAGGTTACAGTGTGGGTAGTGAGTGTTTAGTCATGCAGCAGGACCAGAAGTAAAAAAAACCATGCGTCCAAACACAGGCAGTACCTACCAGCATCCCCTCGTAAGGGGAAGAAAACCCAAGTTTTACAGGCCAGAGCTAGAGAGAGATGAAGATCACATTCACTATAGGCAACTGCCAATCAGAACCTGGTTTGTTTTCATCAGTACAATAAAAAAGACAAAGGAGAACCATATGTTTGCCCTGCTTTTGTCCACAGTCCATCCCTGTAGTGAAGGAACAGCCCTGCCATATAACAGACTCAGAGATTTCAGTTCTCCTGATTGCACAGCAATAGATTTTGAACACAAGAGCAAATCCCCACCCCTGCACCCTTCACTTACTAGACTCTACTGCAGCTGCATCTTTATCTCATACCCAGAGCTTTGGGCAACATGAAAAGGACTTTGGACTTATCGTGCAATTCATCTTTGATCTACTGGATGGGATGGGCAGGATGAACAAGCAGCACATCCCTTCCTGAGGAGCTGGTCTGATGCTTTCTGCTGGGTGATGTGGCTCTGCAGTTTATTGCAACACTTACTGTATTCTGCCGAAGCAAGGAAAGTCGGCGAAAAGCGATGCTCTCTGCTGCTTCCAGCTGATTTATTTCATCCATTTTTATCTTGTACCTCCGTATCTGCTCCTTTATGAGCATCTCGACACACCTGGACAAAAGGGAGAGAGAGTTTCTTGAGCAGCCTCACGCAACAAAAGCTCTGGGGACAGCCATGGTTGGATGAGCCACCTCTCCTGGCCTGGGGGTTTGCGGATGGCAAAGTATCCCAACCTAGGCCAGGCAAGGGGTAGCCCTGCATGGGAACAGGGTAAAGCAGCACAGCAAGTAAAGCAAGACAAACTGTTAATGGCATGTGTTCCTCCTGGGACAACCAGAGTAACCAGAGCTGCTGGAGAACAAAGAGGAACCCAGACAGAAAGAACTTCCTTTGATTCAAGAATCACAGAATCACAGAGTGTCAGGGATTGGAAGGGACCTCAAAAGATCATCCAGTCCAATTCCACTGCCAGAGCAGGATCCTCCAGCTCCAGTGGCACAGGAACAGTCCAGGTGGGGTTTAAAAGTCTCCAGAGAAGGAGACTCTGCAATTGCCCTAGGCAGCCCCTTCCAGCACTCTGGCACCCTCAAATGCAACACAGAAGAAATTACAGGGGGTTTCAAAGTACTCAGGAGACAGCTTAATGTTACATCCTACTGTTTCTGATGGCTGGTATCCAAGTAAAAATACATCTTACAGTGTAGAATCCCCCCAAAGATTGTCCTGGTGTAAAATCAAACCAGATATTTACAATTGAAATCATCCTACTTTGTGTTTTATAAATGAGAGAGGTGGAAGGATGCAAAGAGGGGCTGAAGAACTGCACTAGCAGAGCCAGAACCGAGCAACTCATAACCCTCAGTTTCTTAGCTTGATATGAACAAGGCTGTAGCAGGTGCAGGTAGCAGATAGGAAGCAGAACTGTCTCTCCACTGTTATTTCCAGTACTACTTTGCAGCACAATACTAAAACTTACATGGTTGTTTTTGAAACATCCTTCATGCTGGTTAAAGGGTCAGAGGTATCAGGACAACGCAAGAGGCATGGAGCAAAAACAATGGCCAAGGCGTTGGGTGACATACGGTTGACATCTTCTATCAAAGCCACTCTGAAATTCAATATTCACAGTAAAAATAGGCATTTTTTTTAAGCAAACCAACAGCACAATCCCTAAACTGACACTCCCAGGGTTTAACACTTTATGAAGCTTCCAAGACTGACTCAACGAAAATCCCGGAGTTTCTCTTCAAATGAAGTAATAAAACTCATTACTTGACCAGATGGAAGATGAGTCGCTCCAAGGTATTGTGATTCGCTTGGGGAAGCTGCTCCAGGACACTGTAAATGGCACAGAGCTGCTCCTGTTTTTCAGGTAGTTCTGCACAAGGAGAGAAAGCACAGGAAGGTAACTGCTGTGTGACCCCAGTGAAAGGCACCACGTGCTAAGTGAGATTGTCTCACACTGTCTGCGACAGATAGAAATGAAATTCTTAGAAGACACTGTCATTTCATTTACCAGTTGTTCTAACTGAATGTTAAAACATCCCCATGGCACTGCTATCTTCCTGCTTTTTCAAGTCTTACTGATGAAGTGACACAGAGACAGCTCCAGTAACATTTAGGGTGTCATACTCCCAAGGAAGTTAAATCATACAATCACAGAATGGTTTAGGGTGGAAGGGACCTTGAAGATCACCTAGTTCCAACCCCCTGCCGTGGGCATGGACAGCTTTCTCCTACCAGACCAGGGTGCCCAGAGCCCCATCCAACTAGGCCTTGAACACTTCCAGGGATGGGGCATGCACAAGGTCTCTGGGCAACCTGTTTCAGGGCCTCAGCATCCTCCTGGTGAAGAATTTCTTCCCAAGATCCAATCTAAATCCACCCTCTTACAGTTTCAGGCCATTGCCTCTTGCCCTGTCATTACTCAGCCTTGTAAAAAGCCCTTCCTCCAGCTTTCCTGTAGCCCCCCTTCATGTATTGGGAGGTCACTATTAGGTCACCCCAGAGTCTTCTCTTCCCTAAGCTGAACAACCCCAGCTCCCTCAGCCTGTTTTCACAGCAGAGGTGCCCTAGGCCTCTAAAGAGGGCTGAATGTATCTAGAGATCAGCAATCTGTCTGGCTAGCTAGATCTGGTCCAGGACAACAGAGGGAAGGAAAAAACTAAGCTTCTGTCAACTGTTTTACGTAAAAGATCCAACTTTGTTGCACTAAGTGCCCTGGAAGGAAGCTGCTTTGCCGACACAAGCGTTTAAGAGGTTCTTTACCTAAGAACAGAGTAACTCAAAGAAAACAAATCAGTGCTTCAAACATTTCTAAAACCTACCTACAGCTCGGAGGAAATCGTTGTACTGTGCAGACGTCATGAGTGGATCTGGTAATTCCCGCAGCCACTGCTTAAGGATCCCGGTGATAGTGTGAATAGGGTAATTCTCCAGTTTCACCGAGTTTGGATCTGGAAAGAAATGGGTTTATTTCCTCTGATGCACACAATGGAACCCCCAAGGAATAAGATTAGCAATACTCAAATCTCCTTTCACAGGATCAAAGTTACTACTCAGAAGACAAAGAAGGCTGCTGCCAGTTACTTCTATGGAATGAAGCAGCTTTTTCCAGCCAACAAAAATAAGACGATCCTGCACGGTCACCAGGAAGCTGCTTTTATAACACTACAACGGGGCAGATGCTTCCAGCTAAGAAAGAATTGCAGGGAAAACTGGTATCACACAAGGACAACACTGCCTGACCTGCTTGCAGCAGCTGTTTCAGCTCCTTCATACGGTTTGCTGATCCTGATTTCCTGTAAATGCCTTCTGTGTAGAGGCCGTGCATCTCCACGTACTCCAGCAGCTTCTCCATGACAATGGGGACTGAATTTCTCTCACTGGTCAGGGCACTCACACACACTCCAAAATGGCCTGGTTCTGCATCCTGTTCGTTCTGGAATCAATGCAAGGCCAACACTGTCAGTACCCATTCCAGAGCTAGAAAATGTCACTGTTAGGTGCTACAATTGGCTGCCACAAGCAAAAATCAAGTGTCTTATTCCAGCTTGCTAAAAGCCTTTGATCATGAGGCAGATTCTCCTGAGCTGCAGCAGTAAAGAAACCATGTGGCACCCATCAAAAGTTTTCTTTAACACAACAGAGCTCACACAGCCCAGAGGAAAGTTCCCAAATTATTCTAGGTGGAGATATTTGAAGGCAGCTTTCTGTCCTTATCACCTGCAGTATCACAGCACAGCATGTCAGAACCACAGCTCTAAGATCCCTTTCAAGCTAACCCACTCTGTGGTTCCATGATTCTTACCTTTTTTCCACAGGACGTGCAGCTGCTCTGGATTTTGGACATGCACTTCTTGTGACAAGTCAGCTTGCACACTAGGGAGAGGAGCAGCTGTTAGAAATGATCGCAGGACAATGCCAACTGTCTTGTCCTGTCCTGGATCACAAATAGCAGGGTCAGCAGGAGAAGTCAAAGTCTCGTGGCCTTGGAAGGCCTCATCTCCAGTACTGGGTTCAGTTCAGGGCTCCTCATCATAGAAGATATAAGGAGATGCTGGAAGGGGTCCAGAGCAGAGCTACCAAGCTTGTGAGGGGTTTAGAGAACCAGTCATCTGATAAGAGGCTGAGGGAGCTGGGCAGGGTTAGTTTGGAGAAGGATGAGGGGGGACCTCCTTGCCCTCTCCAACTACCTGAAGGGAGGTTGTGGAGGGGTGGCTGTTAGCCTCTGCTCCTTGGTGATTGCTGACAGAAGCAGGGGCAATGGTCTGCAGTTGAGGCAGGGGAGGGTTAGATTGGATCTGAGGAAGAAATTCTTTCCAGAAAGAGAGGTTGGGCACTGGCAGGGCCTTCCTAGGGAGCTGGTGGAGTCCCCATCCCTGGAGGTGTTGAAGAACTGTGTAACCATGATGCTTCACGCCCTACTCGAGTGGCAGCAGGGAGGAGGTTAGTTTGTGTTTGTCAGACCCTCAGTTACTGAGGTTTTTTGTTGGTGTGGGGATGGCTGGACTCGGGGATCTGGGAGGTCCTTTCCAACCACCATTATTTTGTGAGTCTGTGATTATATACAACCTGTATGTTCTGTTTATTAACACTCCCTCTGTACCAGCCACAGCTACAAACAATCTGCACTGAACTACATGATAAGCAGGAGGGGTTTCTCTTACCACTGCAGAGACAGGCCTTTTCCATGGGCCAGATGTAGGAAGAGCAGTGCTCACACGACTGCCGAATGCTCACTTGGTAGTTTGTGAACACATGGCCATTGTGTTCTTCAATCTGATGGGAGACAGGAAGAAACAGATGGACTTGTTTGACCCTTAAAAATTATTATTCTTAATAAAATTATCTACTTTATCTTAGATTTTTCTGCTTTTATTCTACAATCACAGTGGATGGCTTTGACCTTGAAGCCAGATTTCACCCTATCTTCAGGCCATAGGGTTTGGATCATCTCACGACTTGGTTCAAGTCCATCAGTGCAATACATGAGCTAGAGTTTGTTATTAATGATGTTTAGCAGCTTGAGACCCGTATTGAATAGCTTGTTATAAACGTTTAGGAGTTTGCTATTAATATTTAGGAGTTGCTCTCTTTTAAACAGTCCCATTACTGAGGAAGCCGTTAGGTGGTTTCCAGAAGATGCTGCAAACAAGCAAGAAAGTATTTGAATATCCCCTATCACTGTTAAGAGAGACCTCTGGTTTATGGAGAACAGTTTTATATGGTCACACCTTCCCAACAGAGATGATCCAGCATGCAATACAAAATCAAGCCTTTACAGGAGTGCTCTTCTCTGTGAGCACCATGACCCCTGGATTACTGCAAAAGTAAGTACTTACTGCACGGTCTTGTTTTCGTTTCTTCTTCTGGGCTTTAGTTTGCTGCAATGAAAGAGAAAACTGATGTTAGCCTTTGAAATTCAGATATTCTGTTCCCTCTCTGTTCCTTCTACTCAGGTTCCCAGACTCTACTCCATTTCCAAACATTTGAGATATTACGCTGCAGCTTCAGCCTTGTAGGAGCTTTGTCTGAGCTCACGCTGCCAACCGGCTGAGCTCCCTGCTTGGTGACAAAGCAATCCCATCTCTCAGACCTTCTGAGACCAAGTCAGTACGCACAAACACTTTAAAATTCTGAAAATATTAAGAGCAAGTTAAATAGTGAACAAGTCCACAGAGGTAAATCGGCATTGCCACTCTGTTCTGTGCACGATTTGTCTATGGAAAGTGTTCCCAAAACAATGGGAAAAACACTATGGGAAAGGTCTCTGAGGTAACACAGGCTTCTCATTCCAGGAGAGTAACACCGTTCAGTCATCGATCACCCAGCAAAGAGGAAGTTCTATACCTTGGGCTGCTCAGATTCCTCTTTTTTCGTATATCCTCTGATGAATTCATCCAGAAGGGATTGAAAGAGATTCAAAACCAGCTTGACCTCTTTCTCTTCCCTTTTCTTGGCCAGATTTGTAACAAGAAGCTGGTAATTTTCCACCAGATCTTTGTAACCAACATGGATTTGCCCATTCTAGGGAAGGAAGAAAAGACTACTGAGAAAAGCCCGCAGAGATAGCTTAATATTTTTAGGTGTTTAAGTTCAGAAGTGAGAAGAGCTCTTGGCTGAGAATGATACTGAAACAGCTCCTGGCTCCTCTCTTTAGTGTTTAAACAGCAACACGAGGCTGAAGACAGCAAAACCCATCCATTTCTACAATTAAGGCTTGGTTGAGGGGAGAATCATATAGCAGCCTTCCAGTATCCAAAGGGGCTACAGGGAAGCTGGGGAGGGGCTGTTCCCAAGGGCTTGGAGTGGTAGGATCAGGGTGAAGAGTTTCAAGCTGGAAGAGGGGAGGTTGAAACTGGAAGTCAGGAGGAAATTTTTCACCGTGAGGGTGCCGAGACACTGGACCAGGTTGCCCAGGGAGGTTGTGGCTGCCCCCTCCCTGGAAGTGATCAAGGCCTGACTGGATGGGGCCTTGAGCAACCTGGTCTAGTGGGAGGTGTCCCTGCTCATGGCAGGGGGGATGGAACTGGATGATCTTTAAGGTCCCTTCCAACCTGAACCATTCTATAAATCTATGAATGAGAAAGAAGAAACATAACAAGCTGCTTTAAGATGACAGTAACACTGTAAAATGTTCTTTTTCAAGGCTAACATTCACGTTTAGATGAATTCTACGCTAAGAACTGCTGAATTGCTTTGTTAAGGAGCTGCAGCTCAAGCTTTTAGATTGCAACTCAACTCTGCTACCCACCAACTTTTCAAGTTACTGAGACTACTTACAGGAGCAGAGTACATGGTTTTGATGTTTCCTCGAAACTTTTCTGTTGCCTCAAAAAACAAGCATTCCACACCAGACTTCTGAGAGCGTAAGTCATTGATCTGGAAAACAAAGATCTGCATCACATTTCATTAAACAACAACATCCAACCAGTGTTAAGGATCAGTTGCTGGTCTGGGTCATCATCTAAGATCATTTCAACAACATAAACCAACACTTAAGTCATTGTCATATGAAGAATCATTATTTCTGTTTTTCAGCACTGGGGAGGCCTCCCCTCAAGTCCTGGGGGCAGCCTGGGCTCCTCATTTCAAGAAGGGATGGAGGGGCTAGGGGGGGTCTAGAGGAGCAATGAGGCTGGGGAAGGGACTGGAAGAAAAGGGACTAATGTGGAGAGGCTGAGGGAACTGGGGGTGTTTAGCCTGGAGAAGAAGAGACTCAGGGGGCCCCATCTCCCTCTCTCCAACTCCTCCATGAAGGAAGGGAGGTTGTAGTGAGGTAGGGGTCAGTCTCTTCTCCCAGGCAACCAACACCGGGATGAGAGAGCAGGGCCTTAAACTGCCAGGGGAGTGTTAGGTGGAAAGAGGGATCCAGAGTCTGGACTGGACTGCCCAGGGCAACGGGGGAGTCCCTGTGTCTGGAGGTGTTGAAGGACAGCCTGGCTGTGGCCCTGAGTGCCCTGGTGCAGTCAATGGGGTGGTATCAGGTTCTGGGCTGGAGGAGCTTAGAGGGCTTTTCCAGCCTCAACGATTCTGTGATGAAAAGTAGGACAGTCAAACAGAGAACTATTTCATTACAACTGAGGCTTTTTTTAACAGAGCTTTTGCTGCCCAAAGAAAGAGCATACAGGTCACAAGTATTTAATGTAATATAATGCATTCAGAGACTTAAAGTAAGGGCCTAATTACATCACTCTACTCAATCATTTCCCCTTTACTTTAGATCATAATAGAAACTCACAGCTAGAAAAGCAATTCTTCAAATTCCATGTTATTTCACAGCCCTGAAATTTATCACAGGAGAGTGATTCTTACCTTGTTTAGGAGGAACTCATCAAGATGTTTCAGTTCGTTGGCATTTGCAATCTCACGGATCATGGAAGCTCTCCAATTCTGAGAGACACTTGAGATCTTGCTGATCTTTATAGTCCGGTTCTTCTTTGTCTTACTGCTTTCTTTCACATGGCGCTCCCCTCCCTGGAGGCGACTTGGCTGGCCAGAAGAAGCTGAGAAAGAAATTCATTTGTATGGTAGAGCAGAATGAGGGAACTCTGCAGTATTTGTTTCTATGCAAACCATTTCAGAAAAGACCAGTATGAACAAGCAGGACTAGGGATGTCATTCTCCCCCTGGACTGGGCACTGGGAAGACTTCCCCTCAAGGACTAGAGGCAGTCGTGGGCCATTCTCTTCAAGAAAGAGAGAGATTGAGGGGCTGGAGCAGGTCCAGAGGGAGCAACAGGGCTGGGGAAGGGACTGGAGGGAAAGTCTGATGAAGAGAGATTGAGGGAGGAGACCCATGCTCTACAACTCCCTGGCAAGAGGTTGCAGTCAAGTGAGTGTTGGGGTCTTCTAGCACCAGGATGAGAGGGCAGGGCCTGAAGCTGCCAAGTGAGATTTAGGTTGGATGTTAGGAAGCTTTTCCTCACAAAAAGAGGGATCAGAGCCTGGACTGGACTGCCCAGGGCAGTAGGGGAGTCACCATCCCTAGAGGTATTGAACAGCAGCCTAGCTGTGGCACTTAGCGCCCTGAACTAGCTTATTGTTTTAATGTTAGGTCATGGGCTGGGCTGGATGGTCTTAGAGGTCTTTTCCAGCCTGGGTAATTGTGTAATTAAGTCACACAAACTCACCTTCTGAAACTTTTTGGGTTCCTCCTGTTTCTGGAAAGAGGATGCAAGATACAAGCGAGAGGCCCTCTCCTTCATCAATCACATCAGGACTCTCCTTTGGGATCTTCTTGTCTGGCTTTTTCCCCAAAAGTCGACGCAAAGGACTTTTAAAAGCAGACCTGAACATAAAACCAGACACAGGTTTGTCACCTTAGGAACCGCAGCTGGCTCTGCCACAAGGAAAGACTCTTCGTACAACAGGATTACCCTCTGCTGCTCATGTTTTCCCTAAGGTCCAACCTGCAGAAAAGAACTGAGCAGCAGAAAAGAGGAAAATAGCCCTGACACCACATCTGGACATGGGTGTTTACTGGATTAGAGCTCAACCTCCAAAATGCACAGAGACAACAAACACATCATGTGTCCAAACAGCACCTCTGGCTCAGGGAGTCCCCATGGTGCAGAACACCAGAAGCTGGAGGAGCAGGACAGGGAAACAGCATCACCTGCTTTTTGGGTTCCACAGCTTTTGTCTTGGTGTCTTATTTCTCAGCAGGGACAACAGACACTACACAAACGTTTGACCTGAGCCAGTATGGTGGTTCTTAGGTTAAAAAGAACGAGTTCAAAGAATTATGCAAGAAACAGCATCAGCTCCTCAGCAGGGTCAGATACTGGGCTAGCATCAAGATGAAGCAGCATCACAGCCATTCATGTGGCTGATGTCAACATGAGTCTCTCCACAATCAGTTCTAAGATGTCCAATCCAAACACCAGTGGAAAACCCCCTTTCAGATTGTTTCCCTAAGGGCAGACCAGGCACGTGTGTGCACGCCCCCACCCCCCACTTACTTGGCATCTATTTGCTGACTTGGCTGCACAGGAACCACTGCATCTGAGGTAGGGAGGAGGTCACTGGGCTTCTTGTGCACAGGATACTTCCTGTTGCTTTTTTCTTCTTCTTCTATTGTGTCTGGTGATTGCTGCAGTAGGGAGGAGGAGTCAAACTACATATTCAGTGAAATAGATTCTTTAAATGGTTTTAGAAATCAAAACGCTGGAAAAATTTTGCTTCATCAGGACAAAACACTACCCAAAAGATATCAGCTAACTAAGATAAGATCCAAATACATTTAATGCTTTGATCAAGGGTCTATTTATTAAAAGAACATCAGTACCTGACTCATGGCAACAGACTGGGCCAGCGCCGAGAGGTCACTCAGTGAAGATGAACTCCCCTTCTTTCTGTAACGGTACAAGCTGAGTTTCAGAACATGTGTGTGTTATAGAAAGCTGTAGCCTCTTCATCTTTACCACCTTTTACATAACTCCCTGACTGGTTACAGCCAAGAGAGGATCCCAACAAACTCCTGCAACTCACGTTTGAAAGGAAAATGCAGTGAAGAAGTAAAAACAAATGGGTACATCACGATCCCTGCCACAGCAGAGGGACAACAGCAGCTTGCAAACTGCAGGTCACCAAAATCTTGTTTTGAATGGACAAGAGACACATGAAAATCAACTCCAGGCTCCACAGTTAAAGGCCTGACTCTTCATTTCAATTCAGCAAGGCTGGCTTTGTGTCTTTTGTTAGCTTCCTCAAACATTCTACCCATACAGAATCAACTGCAGGACTGGGAGCCAAGAAAAAGCAGCAGGTGTTCATAGCTGTTTTCTCCCATAATATGGCTGAGTGTACAGGCTCTCAGGAGTTCTCCATCTGTTTTTTAAATATCAGTGATACCCATTTTCTGACATCAAAATAATAAAGAAGCTGTCCTTACTCTAGTCGTTCCTGAGGAGACTTATCCGCACGTGTTCTTTCATCCAAAGACTGACTCAGTACATCACTGTGCCCAGCATCAGACTGTCTCTTTCCCTTCCACTTCTCCCTCTTGTACCTCAGCTTCTCCGGGTCATCCACATATCTCTGGAGTGGGGAAGATGTAGGACTATCCAAATCTTTGGCTGCCCTCTGACCATGACGTCTGTTTCTATCTGCCCGGCATTCAGCTGGACTTCTGAAGCTCCCAGTAGCAGACAGAGCATTATGAAGATTCAGTGCAAGATTTGTTGGCCTTTCAGGGCAGTTAAAGCTTTGACTGCCTTTGATCTGATTACTCTGACTCCCTTGTGGTTTTGTTTGGTCAACTGCTTTATCATCTACTTGTGATACAGATGGTTGCTCAGTAGTACAACTACTTTCTTCTATCTTGCTTGACTGTGGGGTGTCTGAAGGAGCTTTTTCTTCACTTGGACTTTTCTCTCTGTCAGTGTTTCCCTGAAGGGCAGTGTCTTGTGTTGTGGATTTCTCTGACACTGGATGAGGTTCCAGGGCCTCTCCAGAAGCAATTAGCTCGTCATGGAACAGCAGAGAAGGTCCTTCGAAGGAAAGCATGAAGTGCTTGTTCTGTAACTCGTTGTGTTCCAGCCCCCTCTGCCGGCGAGATTCCCGTTTCTCCCGGCTGTTCGGTACCTTCTCAGAGCCCTCTGGGATGTTCTTCTGGGGCAACCCGGCTTTTTCAGATGAGCTCAGGTTCTCAGCTTGCTCTGTTGGAGTTGGATCTCCGTCCCCAGCACCTTGTTCCTGCTCTGAATTGTCTTTCACTGGTAGCTGCTCTGTTACTGGTTCACCATGCTCATCCTTGCTTGTATCGTTCTCTGTTTCTTGTCCTTCCCGTAGTTCTCTCTGCTTTTCTTCAGCTTCCTGCTTTTCTAGAACCATCTTCTGAAATCTGTTAAGAATTTTTGAGATGAAAACACATATTTAGTGCCCAGCGGACAACAAAAAGTACCCAAGTGTTTAAATACAGCCTGAAGAGCAATACAGACACAAAACACCTGCATGGAGGAGTGCACCTAGGAGCAATTAAGTGTTTCATCCACCTGATGCACACCATGTTCAACAAATCAGGCAGAAACCAGGCTGGGCAGGTGAAGCAAATAGACAAGCGGTTACGGTGTGTGTTTCTATGTCTTATCACTCCTCTGCTGTTACCTCTTACGCTGGAGGTGCCCTCTGACCATGGCTTGCAGGAGACAAATTCTCCTCTTCTGCTGAAGGTAGCATTTTCGCTCCCTGTACCTTCGCCACGCTGACTGAATGTAGACAGCAGCGTTGTTCCTCTGCAGTGCCATCCTAACACAACGGGAGCGCCAGCATGCCTAAGGAGAGACATTGCTCCAGTAAGGGAGGGTTCCTTGAAGCTGGAGAGTGTTACTGGGGGGGGGATGGCTGGTTGGTTTGTTAGGAATAGAAGAAGGTAATTCTCAAAGCCACCTGTAAGACAACAGCTGCCTGCCGTGTTCTGAGGAAGCGTCTCCTTTCTAAAACCATCCTGAGCCAGCTCTGAAGGAGAATGATTTTCCTGATCACTTCTTTGTGTAGTGTATCCTGTAGTTTCTGCCGTTCAGCCTCTTTCATAAAGACCTGCCCAGTTAAAGAAAAGTTCATCAATAAACAGTTAAAAGGAACCTTTCAGCTCCCAGCTGGAGGTCTCTCTATAAGCTACACAAGAAAAACTGCACTAAGTTCTGCCAGGCATGTTGGTATCTCATATGGAAGGGTTCACAGACCTTGGTCTTTCCTATTTGATAGTAGTTTTCATCCAGTTTTAGTTTATTCAAATAAATACAAATGTCTTCCTTAGAGGCTTTGGCATTTTTGGGAAGTAACACCTGAAATTGGTCTATGAATTCCTGTGAAACAGAGACAGCAAGAGCACAGAGTTAGAAGGCAATTCACAAGTTTAGAGTTTTAGCTTTATTGTAGAAATCTAGTTAAGGTATCCAAGCTAGAGGGTTGTCAAACCACTCACTTCTCACGCCAAATTGAACCACTTTTCCTACTGTGCAAGCCATAGGCTTGGTTCAGCCTCCAGTTAATGGTAAAGATCACCTCTAGGTGATCTCCGAGCAGGTATTTCTGGAAAGCTTAACCCACCGCCACTTCCTCACGCACCTGAAATGTGTATTTGGCACTGTAGCCAGATCTCCTGATTCGCACAGTTTCTAACATGCCAGTGTATCTCAACTGTTGAAGCACCAAGCTTTCATCAAACAGCATCTCTTTCTGAAAAACACAAGCAGTCACAGCTGGTAAATGCCTCACAGAATCACAATGTTAGGGATTGAAGGGACCTCGAAACATCACCCAGTCCAATCCCCCTGCCACAGCAGGATCAACTAGATCCAGAAGCACAAGCATCCTATTTCTGTCCAGTAGAGAAAGCACGTTCTGTTTTCACACCTTCACACAGGATGACAGTGAGCAAGACAAAAAGAGACATGATGGGGCTAAGAAGACTCAGATCCTCACCAGTCAGCTCGGCTCTTGAGGCAATCCTTACCTTCTCAGCATTGGAGCGGATGCAGCGGATGAAGAATGGCTCAGCTTTACTCAGCGTCTCCAATAACTTATTAAGGGAAGTCTGAAATGAAAGATTTAAACGCATTTTTCTTCTTCAGATCCCAGTGTGATTTGCCATTTGACAGCTTCTTCCCCAGCAACTGTTATTTCAGATCTGATGGCTATGTGTAATTCTATTTCACCCAGAACGGGGGTCCCTCACGCTGCACTGCAGAGCCCTGTATTTATTTTCACCTTTCCTTAAGACAAAGGAGTTTGCTCATGCTCCAACAGCAGCACTAGACCTGTGTCCATGGTGGGGCTGACTGGTGCCAAGAACTAACATTTCATAGTGTTAGGGCAGTTCTCTAAATGCAGTCTAGCTTTAATGGAGTCATAAACTCCAGGGCTCCACTGCTGAAGTCTGGTATGTTTGAGATCAACCCCAGAACCTCCCTGGGGCACTACACACAGTGAACAAGAAGCAGAGGCTCTTGGAATCAAGGCTGTTGTTCATGTCCTCCTGATTCTACGCACATTAACTCCATGGTGTAAGGAATGTATTCATTCTTGTATTTATTGTCTGTCTTGTATTTATTCTACAAAGGACCACAGATGGGTTTTCTTATACACACAGAGGGGTGCACATGTAATGACTCTTAAACCAGGAGTAAAACTGGTGCAGAGAACTAACATTTTGCAGCGTTGGGGCAGTTCCTTAAACGCAGTCTAGCTTTAACGGAGTAATAAACCCCACTTGGGACAAAATCCAAGAATAAAACCCACTGTATTTTTCAAATAAGCTCAGCCCTGACAGGTCTATTCCTAAGAGGTCTGGGTGCACCCAGTGGAGGGTCTCACAGTAGTCACCTACCTGGAACTGGGCACTTATGCTTGGAGGTTTCTTCTTTTTGTGCAAGTGTAAGAGGGACTTTGTTGTTCGATCATGCAGGGTCATGCTTACTATGAACTTCAGAGATTTGGAATCCAGCAAGTTCTAAAAGAAAGTGATCATAATCAACAAAATGTAAATCCCTGAACCAAAGGGGAAATACTTCTGTCTGCATTGAGACAATTCAGAATGAAACCAATGACACAGAGCTGTACATGCAGCCATGGATTACACTTCACAGAACATACATGGCTGGAAAGGACTTCCAGGATCACCAAGTCCAGCCCTCATCCCAGCATCTCCCCAGTCCCTAGACAACGGCCTCAAGCGCTCTAGCTACTCAGGTTTATAAAGCCCTCCAGGGATGGGGACTCCACCACCTCCCTGGGCAGCCTGGTCCAGTGCCCAACCACTCTCAGCAAAGAGCTCTTCCCAAGATCCAATCTAAACCTCCCCTGATGCAGCTTGAGGCCATTTCCCCTTGTCCTATCATCAGGAATTTGTGAGAAGAGACCAGCACCTCAGGAAGTTACAACCTCCTGTTAGGTAACTGTAGAGAGCACTAAGGTCTCCTCTCAGCCTCCTCCTCTCTAGACTCAACAACCCTAGTTCCCTCAGCTGCTCCCCACAGGCCTTGTCCTCCAGCCCTCTCTCCAGCCTTGTTGACCTTCTCTGGCCCTGCTCCAGCCCCTCAATGTCCTTCTTGTACTGTGGTGCCCAAAACTGGACCCAGTACTCAAGGTGTGGTCGCACGAGTGCAGAGTACAGGGGCACCATCACCTCCCTATGCCTGTTACTCTGTTCCTGATCCAGGCTGGTTACCTCCAGCATAAGCCAAAGTTTAAACTTTCCCAAGCCCCATGTGAAGGGTGAACAAGGTGTATTAAATAATCTCTCAGTTTGTCTTTGTGACAGGATTAGTTTGGCTTTGTGCATTCCTGGCATCTCCAGTCTAATTAGACAGATGTCAATGCACAATCTTTTCCCATTCAGCAATTCTCATGAAGAGCATTTATCCTTCAGACGGTCAAAAAAGGAAGTTTTAGGGATACAACTGCCTTCCAGTATGAAACAGTTTGTCAGAACCAGCTTCACAAAATAAGCAATGTTTGCAGTGAAAAGAGACCCCCAAAAACCCAGCAAACAAGAGAAATTGACATTTATTGAATAACTTTACCTTGGGAATGATCTGCTTTTGTTTGGTACCTTTACTTTTCCTGTTAAAATATTAAAGATCATTTAAGAAAACTGAAAATACATGTGATTTGTGGTTATTTCAGCAAAGCCACAAGCTGCTGCAGTTTATGAAGCGAGATAAAGGATGACAGAAGACGAGCATCAAGCGGTGTTCGTGCACACCTCTTCCAAGTGATCAATGCATGAAATGCAAACTGCTTCGCAACACAATTCCAGTTGCTCTTGATAAATGAAGCTCTGGAGGTATGGTTGCTTTCAAAAGTGAACCTTCTCTCTGAAGTTCAAGCAGTGAAGCTGCACTGCTGCCCATGTTTGTGTGGCTTTTTCTGTTTACCTAACAGTCACTGAACTTTCATTGTAACACTGAGGCACTATCACACTTGATTTAAATGTTATTGCTGCTTGCACCAGAACCCCTGTAAAAGTACTTAGTCCTCACAGAAGGATAGCACATGCTCCAGGGTTTCACTGCTGAAGTCTGGTATGTCTGAGATCATCCCCAGAACCTCCCTGGGGCACTACACACAGTGAACAAGAAGCAGAAGCTCTTGGAATCAAGGCTGCTGTTCATGTCCTCCTGATTCTAAGCACGTTAACTCCATGACTTAAGGAATGTTTCAACTGTTTGCATTTCACAGAATCACAGAACTACTGAGGCTGCAAAAGACCTCTGAGCTCAGCCAGCCCAGCTCATGATGTAAATCACCACAATTGAGCTAGACCAGAGCACTAAGGGCCACAGCCAGGCTGTCTTTCAACACTTCCAGACACAGGGACACCCTCATTGCCCTGGGCAGTCCAGGCCAGGCTCTGATCACCCTTTCCAGGAAGAAGGCCTTCCTAACATCCAACCTAACCCTTTCCTAGCAGCTTCAGGCCCTGCCCTCTCATCCTGGTGCTCTGGTTGCCTGGGAGAAGAGCCTGACCCCCACCTGACTACAATCTCCCTTCAGGTAGTTATAGAGAAGGAGAAGGCCCCTTCTGAGTCTCCTCTTCTCCAGGCTAAACACCATGAGACTTTCCCTCTAGTCCCTTCACCAGCCTTGTTGCTCCTCTGGACCCACTCCAGCCCCTCAAATCTCTTTCTTGTATTTATTCTACAAAGGACCACAGATGGGTTTTCTTACACACACAGGGCTGCACAGGTAACTACTCTTAACCCAGGAGTACAACTCAGCATTAGCATCATGAACTTCAGGAAATCATTAGTTTTGACTTGTGAGGGATTTCACTGTCTGATATTTAGCAACAAGCAGCTTGTACTGTGCACTGAGGCTTCAAAGCAAGAAGTAGATTTAGCTACTAACAGCAGATTTTCAGCTAACGCAATGAAGCAACGCAGCACTGCTACAGCCTTTCTGTTTTATAGAAGAAATTATTCTTAATTGTCTCGTTTGGCTTTTTGCAGGAGAAAAACTTGGGACAAGGCTTGGTTTTTCATGGTCTAGAACAGCTCCTTGGGTATTGCTGCACTTTCAATGCAATACCCAGAGCGCCAGAACTCACATGAAGTGGGAGCGGTGTTGAAGTCGACTGAGTGACCGAAGCAGCTTACAGGGATCATCACCCTGCCAGGGAAGTCCTTTTATACTGGCGATGATTTGCTCATGCATGTCTCTACAATGATTCACAGCAAAACAAAGGTGGCAAAGAAAGAAACAGCCGTGAGAGGGGGAAGAAGAAAAGGAGTTTAAAACCCAAAAGATCTCATCCCAAAGTGTGCTCCAAACAGCAGCAGGTCAATCCCAGATTACTTTTTCTTATGCGTGAATGACAGTGATGCCAAAGTCAGCACCTTAGACACTGTGAGTGCCCTAAAATGTAATGATCAGGGTCTCACACCAAACTTACTCTTTAATTCTCTACCTTTGGATACAAATTCTTGAGTCATCAACTCAGACGACAGATGGAGCTTCGGTAAAATTCAGTCTCTGCTAAGCTAAGAAGCCTTCTCAGACAGATGCGAGTTGCTTTATGAAACAGTAAATATTTGAAAGTATATAAATGTTGCTATTAAAATGAGGCTGCTTGAGCAGAGTTACACCAGAAAAGCAAGTTAACAACTAGCTGTAACTGGAGCACTTGAAATGTTTGGTTTCATTTCCATTTCAAACTTATTCACACATTTAGTTTTGCAAAGTAAGCCTGGGATGGTCCCTATTTGGTGGCAGATTCCATTAAGCATGCACCGTGCTCGTGAAGTGATGTCCCTTAGCACAGAACTTACCTTCTTTACTCTCCAGAGAGGCACAAACCAAAAATAACAGAAGCGTTAAGACTCACTTCTGACTGTTAGATGCTATCACCATTCTGAGCTGCTCACTGAGGCAGCAAAACTACTACAGACAGTTACTTGGTTTCCTTGGTACGTCTCAGTATCAGTATTTTTGAGTATCATGATTTGGGGTTAAGATATCGCAAGGAAACAGATAACACTGCACCAATTCTTTCACCCAAACTGCATCTTTAGTTCTTAGTTGCCACAAGTGACAGAGACGGTCCAGGCTGAAGTCATTGAAGCAGCATAAAGTCACTACTTTGTGGCTTCTCTGTTAACACAGAGCATGCTCAGAAGGTCAGGCTCTACAGGAATGTGCCTCCCTGGCCTTTAAAGCCCAGGCCTATTTCTACTTACTTCTTGTTTTCATAAAAAGAAATGATGTCTTCAAAAGCATTTATATCGAAATCCTCAGAACAATCAAATGAGAAATCAAGCACTGAGCAGCTGCAAAAGGAACACGTATAAATCCTGAATACTCCAGAGAAAGGCAAATGCGCCCAGAGAGCAAACGTGGAGCTCTGTGGGACTTGCCCTGTCTCCTAATCATACCACAAGGCTGCTCTTATGAATCCTTCAGGCTGGCTGCAGAGTGCTAAAAGCAACACATACAATGTGCAAACAGAACACTCAAAACCCAATGGTAAACAAAACCAAGGCCATATCACTCGTGTTTGGTACTGCTGGGTCTTATATAAACTAAGCCTGAGTTCTGTTTGCATATCGTTAAAAAGCCAAGCAAAATAAGAAACAAGAAATAAAACTTGCTATCCTTCTGGCACGATCTAGCTGACATTCATACATGAAAACGCGACTCAGCAACTCAGGTCTGTTCCCTGACACGGGTTAAGTAAGCGTTTCTCACCGATAAACTTTTTCTACTGGTGTATTCGATCTCTGGAGTTCTCCAAGGGGAACTCTGGGTCCTTGACGTACTACTCCTGTTACGAAATAATCAACAAGTTGCAATTTGACAAAGATAGGAACGTAACAGACCAAGGAAAAAAAACACCCCACCAGCTGCAATGAGCAAAACATCCACCCCAAGGTCCCAGAGATTTTGTCTAGCACTTCAGTTATCAAGTAAGGTAAGTTTGTTTCTCAAACTCCCTACTACTAGGAAGCAAATTGCAGCTGCTCAGAAAAGGTTTTTAAAATCAGTACTTAACGCTGACCACTTCACTTAAAACTTCAGCAAGGTCTGAGATGATCAAACCCGGCAATGAGACAAGCACGTACACGACAACTGGCAGTATCTTTCGCCACTTTCCCAAAGAGGGCTTCAAACTGTGCAGAGCCTGCTAGAAACGGTGCACTCAGCAGAGGAGGAAGGCCGAATGTTCTCAGCTGAAACAGTGCCCATCCCTTGGGGTGTGAATATTAAGCCATTTTCACAAGTCACTTCAGTCTTCTGTACCAAACTAAGGTCTGGATGATAAGGCTTTGCTTTAAACTAGTTCTGTCAACAAGCACTAACCAACTGTACAGTACCGACTGTATCTGAAAGCGTTTCCAGAGTGTTTTTTCCTACCATACCTGCAGTCTTCTGAGCTCTCTGGCGTCCAGCTTCTGCAAAGACAGCCATCGCTCGGATAGCTGCTCGCAGAACCGCCCAGCGGAACACAGCGACAGGGTCCATCCCTATCAGCTCCCGAACGTAAGCGCTGTCACTGCTTCGTAGCAAAGCAACGATATCAGGCCTCATGTAATCCATATTTTTCTCTCTGAAATCCTGCAAAACAGGCCCGTTGAACCACAGACTCTCAGGAACAGTGGGTTTTTTGAGCCATGGTATTCATCACTACTCAGAATAATTCATTATTCTAACCAGTTCTCACTATAGTGAACACTCCAGTCTGCATCACCACCACCACAAATTACCTACAGTTCATCAGAGGACCCCAACCCACTCCAGCAGACTTGGTACAAGCTGACAAAACCCATCAGAAAGGCAAGAAATTCTTTGTGCCCCCATCAGACCCATCACGTACTTTTATCTGGTATTTAACTTTCCCAGCAAAGTGTCGAATAATAAAAGCAGGTTCCATCACTGGGGTTCCAACAAAAAACTTGTTCTCCTCATGCTGCTGTTTGAATTTTGCAAGTAGAGTTTGGTTGGTGGCATGGGGAAAACTAGGAACACAAAACAAAGGAGGTCAGCTGTTTTGCACATACACATGTACATTACCGAGGTGCAAGATGAAGAGCGAAGAAAACCTATTGATCTTTGTGGCAAGTATTGCACTGTCCAAGATCTCTACACTTAAACTGAGACTTACACCAGAGCTTTCAATCTCAGAGGTGGGCTTAATTTCTGGACTACACAGCTCCACACACAGCAGAATATTCTGAGGTTTCAAGCGTGCGTCAATGCCTCCTCCCACTTCACCAGGCAAGTTTATTTAGTACCATGTTAAGTATTTATCATACTTGCTACGTTATGCTCCAAAAGTTCTGTACATGTGTTTTACTTTGATTGGAATTCTGTGGTAAAACACATAAGGGAAAGTTTCCAAGCGTGCTTAACCCAGAGGTCCATTTTAGCATCAATTTAGATCACCACCATACTGGAGTCTTTAGAAGCAAAGCAGACTGCAGAGATCATAGTTGTAAGATGACCCTTTGATTCCCACGACATTCCTCTCTTGTTCCCTTTCACAGTCCTTCCCTCCTCCCTGCCACAGTTTTTTTTCCAGAAGATGTTTGTTGCTTACTTGCTTTCTTCATCCAGAAGATAGAAGAGGCCAGTGGGCTTCTTGCTGATTAAGTGAATGCAGGCCACATTATCAGTATAGTCAATATTGTGCCAAGTGATCCCTTCACTCTTATACTCCTCCTGTGTAGCTCAAGAAAATTCCCTCATCAGTACAGTGCCCTGCCCTTTGATGTCCTGTGGTCTAAGTGCTTAAAAGACATCCTTGAACAGCTACGGCAAGTTGAGTTTGTTAGTTCAGGCAGCAGAAACACAAATAAGGAAGGTTTATAAATAAAAGCAGAACAGCAGGCATGTCACGTCAGATCAAAAAGTCCACCTAGACAAGTCTCTCAGCAGCGGATGCTTGGGGTACAACTATTTCAAAAGCAAAACAGTGAAAAGAATGTTTTGCTGTGCCTTCCCAGCAATCTGTGAGCTTGGAGTTAGACATTACTTCTACATCATTACTGTAAAACTCTAACCACACATATGTTAGAGGAATTTAAGTCTATTTTTCTCTTCCACACTGCTTGTGTTACGGGAAATAACAAATACTTTACATTTTCAGATGTCCCAAATGTCAGTTGTAATAATAGAAGTTTCAAAAGAGGCAGTTAAGTCCTACACAACAACATCAGCACCACAACTTCCCTAAGGAAACAATGGATAACACTTAGGTTCAGAAAATTTGGAAGGATCTTTGACAGGAGAATCCAAAGCTCTTCTGGCTGAAAGAACAAGGCAGGACAAGCTTCCCATTAAAGAAAGGAACAAGATCAGTTTTTCTTAGTGCTGTAAATGCCCACAGGAGAAATAATACTAACTGATCATAACAACTAACTAAATAAATCAGTAATAATAATAAGGTACTTAATGTAAAATAACATATTGCCCAGAAAAATGAACAAAGCGTGTTTTAGATTTAACAAAAGACAAAGAACAGCTCTTGCTGCTCCAGATGCCGCTGCTGATACTAAATGGATTATTTCTAAGTAGGTAGAGTTCTGTCTGCCTAAGGACAGGCTGCTCAGGGTGAACAGTGCGATACAGAACTGAGATGCCATTTTCCGCAGACAAAAAAGCCTTTCTTTAAAGAGATATAGAGATCCCCCTCGAGGGCCTTCATGCTGCAAGAGATACAGGAAATGGGTCATTCAAGGATTAAGCTTATTTGGAAAAATGGCATTAGAAAAAAGAAAAGAGTCGAACTATTTACTCTAGTTAGCCTGGACAGCTGTGACTGTCCTAAGTTAAAACCAGAGACCTCAACACGATGTTTACACATGAAGTTCGTACATTTGGTAACGTTCTTCCCTTTAAAATGCTTGTTTAAAGTTATCTACATGTTGTTGACAAAATACCGTGTAGGACAGAAGGACTTCTGTCGCTCAGCAGGGACCTGGGAATATTTTAGCACAAAACAGAAAAAAAATCCAAGGGTAGAGCAAACCTCCCCCCTCAAACCTCAGACTAGAAACAGATCTGTTAGCTCTTGCAGCACTCAAAGAGCTCTGCAAGATACCATCTGTAAATAAGTAAATCAGCATACGCCAGTAATATCAGGATTTCAGAACTACTGCCAGCATCAACATACAGCTGTAGCCCCTAAACGTGTTCAGGTGGAAGAAGCAACTAAGATTGGTTACAAAATATTTACAGCCTGATGAAAATGAGAGCGAGGGGCTGCTTCTCAACCACAAAAACAGAACAAAAAAAAAACCCCTCACCTACAGACTTGCAATCCCAGTTTACAGTTTCTACAGTTTCACCTGATTTGTCTGGAATTGCCCAAATGTCTTTTAGTTTCTCTCAGTCAAGTAAAAATGCCAAGTCCCTGAAGGAAGATCCACTGTCATTAGTATACAGAGAGCACTATATGCTACGAAGCTACAACCATCAATTAATAAGCCAGAATAAATTACATAAACAAGACCTTTTGGAGTCCTATTCAAGCAATAATTCAAGTTATGTCAAGGGGTTTTGCAGAGTATGGGCTATGTTTGTATAACACATGCGCACTTGATTTTAAAAGCAGCTTTTGTTTCAGCAAACCTAATTTTCTTACCTGTTCCAATTTGAAAATGTGCTGATTGAAATAATACTGAAGCTGTTCATTTGCATAATTTATACAGAACTGTTCAAAACTGTTGGTTTCAAAGTCTTCAAATCCAAAAATATCAAGTACACCAATGGACAAACACTGGAAAATAAAGAGACATGGAAATCCAGTTAACCCATCTATCCTGCAGGGGCTTAATCCACCACAGCTGAACACTGTAATACTGAACACTGATTCATACATTCCTAGAATGGTTCAGGTTGGAAGGGACCTTAAAGATCATTTAGTTTCAAACCCCCTGCCATGAGCAGGGACACCCCCCACTAGACCAGGTTGCTCAAGGCCCCAGCCAATCTGGCCTTGACCACTTCCAGGGAGGAAGCGGCCACAACCTCCCTGGGCAACCTGGTCCAGTGTCTCAGCACCCTCATGGTGAAGAATTTCCTTCTGACTTCCAGTCTAAACCTCCTCTCTTCCAGCTTGAAACTCTTCTCCCAGCTCTTACTACTCCAACCCCTTGGAAACAGTCCCTCCCCAGCTGATGTCTGTTGTGAGAAATGATTAAATATTACACCCAGAAATTCACCAGAGACTGTAGAAGAATCAAAATTTATCACAGATATCTGTAACACGTCACTACAAAGCCTCTGCTTTGTGAGAAACTTACTGTAACAGATTCCTCCATGTCCTTCTTATTGAGGAGTGCATGATTAATTCGCAGAACGATCCAATCAAACAGAGCACTGTAGAGGGACTTTGCCATTGAATCACGAGCCGTTATGGCCTGCAGATGAAAGAATGTTCAGCATTTAGTTTTTCCAAAAAAGTCATTTCTATTTCAGAGCAGTGGCACCGAGAGGTTACAAACCCTAGCAGAGACAAATAAACCCAAAACGTTCCTTTAAAAGTTAACTTCTAGCTTCTCAAACACCCCTCACTCATTGTGAAAGTTGCCCATGTTTGATTATTTTTTAATCCAAACGTGCAAATTTCAGTTATTTAAGCTCATTCTACTGGCTTTGCTTCACTCACCTCATTGAGACTGTATGGCAAAATGAGTTTGTCGTTAGCAGTCACAGTTTTTCTCTTTGTTAGCACCTCTACTAGAATTTCTCGTTTAACCTTCAAAAGAAAGAACAAGAGCTGCCGTCACCCTCAAATTCCCCAATGAGTAAATTTGATAGCAACAGTGGATATGCAATTTCCTTAGAGAAGCCTGAGCAATCTGGCAACAGCTACATTTACCATTTCTCGATAGTTTTACGAAGTTCTTCAGTTTTTCTCATTATTCTCTGTTTAGACTCATTCATATGTTTCCCTATCGTGGTGAAGAACAGACCTCCACTAAATTTACTCGTATTCAGCCACATCATTAATGAGTACATTCCTATTTCCATGCTCTGAGTTATATTCTGTCCCTAACCCAAACAGTTTCACTAGTTTCATCTATTTCCCCTCCCGTAAGATGATAGAAAGCTTTAACAAACATTAAAGAGAAATACTCTACTTTCAAAAGCTGAGACAGGATGTCCAACACTTCTGGAGGTCCTACTTCCAAGCCTTCATCACGACCTGTAGCTTTCTTCTTGTATGTAACATTGCCCAAATAAAGGATAGCAGAAAGGATTGAAAAGATCCTAAGGAGGAAAAATTGAATGTTACAATAAATTGTTTTAGCAAGTTCACTGTAACAGGACAGCAGACTTCACTCTACTTCAATAATTTTTCTGGATGCCCTCAACTACTCAGCTGTCCTTGTTTCTTCCTGGATTAAATGTAATGCCAACACCTAGTTTACTGCAATTCATGAGCATGAAAAGTTTTGTGAAAAGAGGCTGAGGGTGCTGGGGGATTTTAGCCTGGAGGAGACTCAGGGGGGACCTTATCACCCTCTATAACTCCCTGAAGGGAGGTTGCAGTCAGGTGGGGGTCGGGCTGCTCCCAGGCAACCAGCATCAGGATGAGAGGGCAGGGCCTGAAGCTGCCAGAGGGGGGTTCAGTGGGATGTTAGGAGTGCTCTCCTCCCAGAAAGGGAGATCAGAGTCTGGACTGGACTGCTCAGAGCAGTGGGGGAGTCCCCGTGTCTGGAGGTGTTTAAGAACTGGATGAGGCACTTAGTGTCCTGGTCTAGCTGATGTGCTGATGTTAGGTCATAGACCGGGCTGGATGATTTCTGAGGTGCCTTTTCCAGCCTCAGTCTTTTCCTAGTATTCAGTAACAACAGCTGAAAGGATCCTACTCACTGTTTTTTTGTTGCTGAAAGGAAGCCCACCATTTCCATGGCTTGTTTCAATCTTTCAAAGTCATGTCGGAGATCCTCCTCGTCTTCAATTTTCAAGTTATGCTGTGAGAAGAGATCCACAATTACAATGAATGAAGCACCAACATCACACCAAAGAAGTCTCATCCACTCTGCTTTTAACCTTCCTTACCAAACCAGACGGACACACTTAGCATTGGTAAAGCCCTATCACACATTACCTGGTTGAGGTAGAAATAGTCTTCAGGTTGCTTGAGGTGAAATTCTTTACGCTCTTCCTCATTGACTCCAAGTAGCAAGTAATAAAAGACATGATAGTTCCTACAAAGTCAATACATTTATGTTTCATTAAAATATCACTGCTTTTCTAGTCTATATATTCTAGATGCTCTTCAACCCTTGCATTAATTAGCAAACCATAGTACTCTTACCTTTCATCTTTCTCTTGAGAAACGAGACGAGATTTTTCAAGCAGGTATTTTTCAACAACAGCCCTGAACAGCCATCAAAAACAGAACAAAAGCATGAGGGCAAAAGAAACGAGCTCCCAAAACATCAGACAGCAACTGCCAAGACAGCTCAAGTAATGAAACCCACTAAAATACACATGAGAGTAGCTTAGAGTCATTACTTTAGAACCAAAATTGAGATTGGAAGAAAAAGAAATACTCGAGAATCACCCAATTTCAGTGCTTCAGCAGGCAACTGGTGAAAGGTGTATGAACTAAAAAAGTGCTGATGGAAAACTGTAAGGAGAAATGAGATACATTATCTACTCTGAGATGAAAAATTACCTGACAAGGAATGCTAAAACTGCAAGACTCCCAACCTACACTGGGTAAACTGGCTGATCCTCAATCAAACAAATCTGTGGGTGTTTGTGATGTTACACACATCAGCTACAAACAGAAGCCAGCCAGCCAGAAAAACCCTCATGGATCGACTGACCTCCTACATGATAAATTCAACTCCTTGACATGGGATACAATCGATACGGCCAAAGTTTGAGTGGTTTTTTAACCATGCTGAAGACAAAACAAGTTACTCAGCTTGTACCCAAGTCCTCAGCTAGAGCAACTCCATATGAAAAAGTGCCAGCTGTGCTCAGACCACCACTCAAAGCCAGTGTGGTGCAGAGCTCCCGGTCATTTACATTACCGTGTGGGCAGTTTACAAAATGGCAGATGACCCAAAGGAAAGACACACTGGAGCTGGGAAGTTACAGCTCAGTGACAGCCCCTGAGGCCACTCAATACAAGGAGGACCTTGAGGAGCCGGAGCAGATCCAGGCAATTAATTTGGTGAAGGGTGTGGAGAATGAGCCAGATCACAGATGACTGCTGGACAAATTTCTTCACTTGAAGTGAAAGTACCCACTGCTAAGGAAAAGAGAAGCATGACCTCTGCTTAAGTCTCAGGGACTGCATACTATGATGACACCAGGTGAAAACTATTGCAAGACTCAGCGGTGCTTATCACATTAAAGAAATGAATGTACGAATAGAGCATCTGATGTTCGCCCTCTGGACAGAAGCACATCATTTCAATTAAATCCAGTCAAATCATGCTTTTATAGTGGTTCTCTCTATAACTGGTGCAAAAATGGTTTCTTTAGATGGCTTCATCAAATCTGTTTTGCTTCTCTCCAACCCCTCTTAACATTTCAGATCTTCTGTTCTTGCAAAATGGAGCTAACAACGCAAAAATGTGTCATGCTAAATTAAGACTCAAGTCAGAGCAGCAGTCAAGCTGTTCACTTGGAATAGGTTGTCCAGCAAGATAAGAATGTTGTGCATCACATGATTGTTCCGCAAAGTTTGGTTTGAGTCTCTTGAAAACTCCACAGTTTTCTCTCATGAGAAGAGCCTCAACACAGCAGAACTATTATATCCAGCAGTCTTCAGCAATTCCTAAAAGCCCGGAAGATCCTCACGCTATACTCACCCTCGAACAATACCAGTCTCTAAATAGTTGACTTGAATAAACTTTCCGAAGCGACTGGAATTATTGTTATGTGCTGTTTTTGCATTTCCAAACGCCTGTAACAAAGCAAAAGGAGTGAATTTTCAATTAAATGAGACACACCAACGCATACCTTGTTAAGCTCTTCTGTTCAGTCCTCAACTTCCCAGAGCATAAATGCAAAATACTTCAGAGAAAAGGCTGAGGGAGCTGAGCCTCTTGAGCTGGGAAAAAAGGAGACTAAGGGGGGACCCCATGGATGTTGAGCACAATGGAAAGGGTGGGTGTCAGGAGGAAGGAGCCAGGCTCTGCTCACTGGCACCCAATGCTAGGACAAGGAGCACCAGGTGTCAGCTGGAACGGAGGAGGTTCCACATGGAGATGAGAAGCAACTGCTTTCCGGTGAGGGTGCCAGAGCCCTGGAAGGGGCTGCCCGGGAGGTTGTGGAGTCTCCTTCTCTGGAGATCTTTAAACCCTGCCTGGCCTGTTCCTGTGCCACTGGATCTAGGGGCTCCTGCTGTGGCAGGGGGATTGGACTGGATGATCTCTTGAGGACCCTTCCAATCCCTGACACTCTGTGATGCTGTAACACTACAGAAATGGCAGCAAACACAGATAGCAAAAAGACAACTTTGGAAGCCTCCAGTGTTCCTCACAGATTATTTATTTGCCCAGTGCAATAATACTTGCGAGAGTGAGGAAGGGGAACACCACATTTAGCTATTTCTAAGTGTACAAGAAAGGTAACTGCAGCTCCAGAGCACAAGTTACTCTCAATCATTAACAATTATGACCACAGAGAGGACATCCAGGAGGAAGAAAGCAGTACTACCACGATGAAATGGTCTCTTTCACAGATAACCCACAAAATCTCCATCCTATTCCCTAATGCATTGTTCCCATTTACTTTCACATTAAACACTATCTTTCTTTAAGTGAGAACAGAAGATTAAGGACTTCTGTAGATAGTAGCCTGTGAACTATCAAAGTCGGGTATTCAAAACAAAACCAAAACAAGAAAAAAACCTGCTTTACAGAGCCATTTCAAATTCCTTGGCCAACTTCACACTGACAAATGGATTTTATTACAAGGTGTTAGGAAAGGAGATAACATGAGTATGGCTCAAACCCTGATTCTGTCCCATTTTTAATGCTTCTGCCTGTATCAGGAGCCCTGTGACAGCTGCTAGTAGACACTCCTAACACAAAACATCTGCATGAGCCACACTTAAATACTTACTACTACATATTGACTTACTACAGCTAAAAGTCCAATAGAATTAGTTATCGGGAGTTATCCTTCACTTTAACAACTCTTAACTGTGTGTTGTTTAATCAAGAGAAACCTGTCATGCAGGAGGCAGTCCAGCATGTAGAGAAACCCCAGGTAAAATGCAACTGCTTGGAAAAACATGCTGCGGTGTAGGCTATCACAGGCAACTCCTGCCCCAGATATTTCCTCTTAAGGCTCCAAGCAATTAAAGGGCTCCACTAGGAAATCCGCCTCCCCTAATATAGAAACACTCGTGGAATGATTTCACAAAACTGCCAGTCTCTTCCTCCACACACACACACCCGCACACATCCGGATGATGACAGGCATGTGCTCACTGTACACAGCACGGAACTCAACTGCTCAAACACAGAGCTGCCCAACTGTGAGGGGCATCCTAGGGGAATCCATGTCTCCAGATTGAAACTCTGCCCTTTTCTCCTTTGTTCTTAAGGGTTGTGGCTGCCCTGCACTGAGACTGGGTTGCTATTTCCATAACTGGTTCTCCAAGATCTCCTACAAGCAGACTTCTATTGTCAGTTGCCTGGTGTTCAGAGAATCACAACAACTTCTTATAGCCCCTAATTCTTCAACTTTTATTTCTTACGTAAAAGGAGAAGCTGTAAGAGTAATTCCAAGTCAGGGTGAAAAGCCAGGGTGATTCTTCAGGAAAATCAACGGTCCTGTGAAGTAATAAGAGGGCATCTAGTGCTAGGCTAAAGGTGGTTGGGTTCAAGCTAAAAGAGGGGAGATCTAGATGAGATCTGAAGCAGAAATCCCTCCCTGTGAGGGTGTCGAGGCCCTGGAACAGGTTGCCAGGGAGGCTGTGGCTGATCTATCCCTGGCAGTGTCCAAGGCCAGGTTGGATGGGGCTCTGCACAGCCTGGTCTGTCAAGAGGTGTGGATGCCCATGGCAAGGAGTTGGCACTGGATGAACTCTGAGCTCCCTTCCAACCTAAACCGTTCCATGATTCTATGATGTGTGTCTAGCAGCACTTACAGACAACCTACACTGAGTTCAGCCTCCATATTTCTCCAGCCCATGTTATGATGCCAACAAGCATCTTCACTCAGATGTTTCCAAGCAAGAAGTGACCAGAGTCATCAACACCTTTTCTACCATCCCACAAGTTCTCAGCCAGATACTTTCTCAGAATTCATTTTGCATGCATGCACACACACACAGGAACATTAACATTTGCTGAAAATCCAGGTCAGTTCCTTGCAGTTACCAACCAAATCAAAAGTGGAAGTCCAGTCCCACCAGCACAGCAAATCATCTGCTTTGTAAATCATGGACTTACTCCTCTCATACCGGCAGTGGCTGAGCCCTAGCTCCCTCAGGATCATCCAACCTCCCACTGAGTGTCCTGAGAAATCTGCTGGAGTGAGCTTTGCCAGGCTGCAGAAACAGGGGCTGTGAAAACTGATTCCATGAAGAAAAAACTCTAAAACAAAAGCTTTGAAACTTGGACCACTAGTTAACTATGAGTTTCCTGGATGTATTTGTAATGACAATGCAGTATTAGCGACATTCGCAACACCCTTTTTCCTAATAAATATTTCAGCATGATAGAGTTAAGAAATCCCATATTCCAGCCTTCCTGAACGACTTTTCCCAGTGATTACTCATGTAAGCAGTGAATACAGTTTAAAACTAAAGGCTCTTATGATCTCATGTGTCTGGTATTTAGTCAAAGCATACAGCAAATTCTTAAAAGCTGATCTAATATTATCAGTTTTTAGGAAAGTTTGCATGTACTGAATGGGTTTTTTCATAAAAGCCTTTAACATTCACAACTTTTTCAAGAACATTCCAAATCGCTTAATATTTTGGGTGGGGAATTTGTGTTTCTTTTCACATTTTGCTTTAAACTCTAATCACTGCTACCATATTGTTCAATGTACTTTGGTGAGTGACATTCTTGCCTAAAATCAGAGACAGAAACCATTTGAGATGTTAGTTTGGTGCTTACGGAGCCCAAAGACCCTGGTTTGCCTTTATAAAACAAATACAAAAGATGCGAGGGGACAAGAGATGATTTGAGCTATAATTTATAAAACTTATTGCTTTCCTGGGTGAGTTCAGAAGGAGACAGGTAAACATCTCTCCAATGCAAAACGGCAACTATAGAAAAAGAGCATGAGTCAAAAAACAGCAGACTGAGATCAGTAGGAATCAGAGCTGGGAAATCCTATTCTGGAAGTCAGGAAGTTATTCAACCCATCATCTTACCCTGGAATGCAAGAGGCAGAAACTGGAGGCTGCTAATCACAACTTCTACAGCAGGGACAGCTTTAAGAGCATCAGGGAAAATGCCAAATTGTCCTTTTATTTGCTGTAAAAAGCAAATCCCAAACCACACACCTGCTCCTAACATCAACCTCAGGAACATAACTGAAAACCTAAAGTCTATTATGAAAGAGCTACCAAAAATCTCAACTAGTAATTGGTGTGCAAATGATTCTGATCCACGGCATAGCCATCACTGCCCAAACCAACCTTCTATTGTGCCAGATGACAAGAAAGAGGGGTGACTTTGCGGCTCTCCATGCTCTACGATGTCCTGAGGAAGTCAAAGCTATCTGTGAGGTCAGACTGTATAAAGGACAAGGTGATTTTACCCCTTGAGGTGTGTGCAGCAGGGAAAAGGATGCAACGACACGTTATTACCAAAAAAAACTAGTAACGTCCAAGCAAATGGAAAAAGGAACTTCCAGTCTCCTCTGACTATGATGCTTAAAACAAGCACATCAGAGCCTCAAAACAACTACTTTCCCTTAAATAGAGCTGACTACACCCACTAAATATATATGCAGGCCTTTACAGCAAATACAAACAAGAACCAGAGTTGAGCACTACTCAGCTTAAGCCCAGCCTATACCAAAACCACAAGCACAATGGACTGTAATAAAGAGCACACAGTGAATTATTTGACTATTTTCCACAAAATGGTAAAAGCACAGAAGTTTAACTTTCTAGAGTGAAGCTTAACAAGATTTTGAGTTGCAGAAAATCTCATCTCCCCACCCAGCTGTGGTGTCAGGACTGATTCACTCCTGTCTTTAGACAAATCATTCCGTGAATGCATCCTGTCAGACTTTCCTTGTTATTTGGGGCTTAACTCCCTTCACAAAGGGTTTAGTGCCATTAAGAGATCTTCAAGAACATATCCAACTGGAAAGAATCAATGTTTTATGAAATAGTACATGAACAAAAATGACAAACTCAGTATTTCCATGTGTCCTCTCATGCCTCAACTTCCATTTCAGAGGGAAAGGAACTTCCAGGACGCTAAAAAAATACCATCTGTAATAAATACTAAAGGTTACACTTTACCAACAGACAGCCAACGGAAGCTTTGCTGCCATTAGAAGAATAGAGCCCTATTCCCTCTAAATCCCTCGCCACATGATCCCACCCCCTCGCTCAATCTTCTACCACTTCACTAAACTGATTGGCTTGAAGAATCTGAAGAGTTAACTTTAGGTCTCCAAAATAAATTCAAAGTCTTAAAAAACTGCACAGTTTGCATTTTTAAGTGAAACATATGTCTTGAGACATTTTTCCCCCTGATGAAAGAAAAACACAAATTTCTTGGAAATTTGTGAAGTGTGTATGGAAAGGTCTAATTATCTCATTTGAGACTCTCTAAGAGAAACAACAGTTTGATTCACCATTCCCAATCTGACCCAAACAATGATTCCCAAATGTAAACTCTGACTGAGGACTAGAACTCTAAGTGAACTGAACTTAGCAGTCAACACGAGAAGGCAAAACTCCAAGTCAGGAAACTATACTTTAATCACTAAATTTAGGAGAAGCTGAAAAAGTCAAGGGTATTTTCAAAATAGAATCTATTCTCCTATTCCCACTAGACTAGGTTGCCCAGAGCCACCATTCTACCTCTGGCCTTGCACACTTCCAGGGGTGGAGCAGCCTCAGTCTCCCTAGACAACCTGTTCCAGTGCCTCAGCACCCTCACAGAGAAGAGTTTCTCCCCAAGATCTGACCTAGATCTCCTTTCTTTTAGCTTGAAACCATTCCCATTGTCTTACTGCTAAAGTCCCTCATGAAAAGTCTCTCTCCAGCTGTCCTGTAACCCCTTCAGGTACTGGAAGCTGCTACAAGCTCCCCCTGAAGCCTTCTCTAGGTTGAAGAGCCCCAACTTCCTCAGCCTGTCCTCACAGCAAAGGGGCTCTAGCCCTCTGTCCTTGTGGCCTCCTCTAGACTTGCTCCAACAGTTTCACATCTTTCATGTATTTGAGACTCCAGAGTTGGAACCTTACAACCAGCTCAGTCTCTGGTGCTAAGATTGAGCAAGATGCATCTGAGGATCAGAAACTAACCAGCTGTGCTTTCACTAATCCATGTGACAGCAGTTGTGCTGCTACTACACTGAATTGTGAACTCTGATGTCTGGGTATCACGTACTTTATATCTGAGATGTCTGAGCAGGTAATATGGAGCAGCATTTAAAGTCAAACCTTTCATGATGCAGCTGTAATTCCACTCTTCAAACTCTAGAAATTGTGAACAAGGGGCTAATAATTAACAATACTTTATCTTCCAATTACTTAGAGATTTGGACATTGATCAGTCAACAAACACAGAAAGAGGATTCGGTGAGAAATAAACTTCCAAGCTAAGTAGGTGCTAAGATTAGAGCTCCACCTCCAGTACACACTACCAGTGCTCACCTCTGTGAGCTCCCAAAGCTGGCTTCAACAAACTTGTACAAAAGGTCAGCCCATGAGCAGACACATTTTACTAAGGTGTCAGGAAAATCAGAGGTCAACGAAAAGGGGAACTTCTGAGCCAAAACGCAACCATACTCTACATAATAAAAAAGTCAGGAAAACAGAGGCCAGTCAAAATCACATTTTCATCTTCCCTGAGGACTCAAATGTTCAGAATTTAGCAGAATGTCCTCAATTTGTTTAGGCAAACTCCAAAATGGTTTGTGCAAAAAACCATCCCCTGAAACATCCATTTAAGAGAAATTCCCTTTTACCACTTCAGTTCCCTTCAGTAAAACCCCAAATGAGTCACCACAGTTGGATTTAGAAGTGGCCGACTCTAACAGAACAGTCTGTCGCTGGTTTAACTTCCACAAAGAAAAGGAAGCTCTCCCTGCATTCCTCACAGAACAAGATTTGACTTTATTTTTATGTTAAATTACACTCAATGACTGGAACTGCACAAGAGGATCCATATGGGAAAAATGGAAGCTTCACCGTCCACTGAATCCACAGGGCTGTGGATTCTGAAGTCAAGCAGCTTGGTTTTACTTCTTTGTATTCTAAACCTAGCACAGCATCAGTTTTGGATGCACACTGAGGTTCCATGAGCCTACTTTAAGCAGAGTTGTGATGAAATCATGGGTACCCCAGTCATGTATGTCAGCCTGCACAAATCTTAGCCTCTGCCAGAAAAGTTTATTTCTCCATCACTTCAAGAAATCATAGAATAGTTTAGGTTGGCATGGGCCTTAGGGATCATCTAATAACAGTACCTAGCAAATTTGTGGATGACACCAAGTTGCAGGGGAGTGTGGATCTGCTGGAGGGGAGGAAGATGCTGCAGTGAAATCAGGACAAGCTGGGTCAATGGGCAGAGGCCAATGGGATGAGATTGAACAGGACCAAGGGCAGGGTCCCACATTTTGGCCACCATAACCCCCTGCAGATCTACAGACTGGGGGATCAGTGGCTGGAGAGAGGCCTAGCAGAGAGGGACCTGGCAGTACTGAATGACGACCGGTTGAACAGGAGCCGTCAGGGTGCCCAGGTGGCAGGAAAAGCCAACGGCATCCTGGCATATATGGCCAGCAGCACTAGGGAAGTCATTCTCCCCCTGGACTGGGCACTAGGGAGGCCTTCCCTCGAATCCTGGGGACAGGGCTGGGCCCCTTGCTTCAATAAAGAGATTGAGGGGCTGGAACAGTTCCAGAGGTCCTGGAGCTGGTCCAGAGGAGCAACAAGGAAAAGCTGATGAGAGGCTGGGGAGCTGAGGGTGTTTAGCCTGGAGAAGAGATTCACACAGAGGGGGACAGGGAGCACCTTGTCCCTGTCTCCAATACCCTGAAAGGATGTCAGGCAGGTGTGGAGCTCTTCTCCCAGGCAACCAGCACCAGGAAGAGAGGGCAGAGCCTGAAGCTGCCAGGGGAGGGTTAGGTTGGATGTTAGGAAGCTGCTCTTCCCAGAAGGGTGCTCAGAGCCTGGACTGGACTGCCCAGGGCAGTGGGGGAGTCCCTGTGTCTGGAGGTGTTGAAGGACAGCCTAGCTGTGGCCCTCGGTGCCCTGGTCTCGTTGATGGGGTGATGTTAGGTCATGGGCTGGGCTAGGTGATCTCAGAGGTCTTTTGCAGCCTCAATAATTCTGTGATCCACAAACATATATTCAATTGTAAACAATTTTTTAGGATTCAGATGTTCCTACTTGACTGTGTTGTCATAACCCCCTTTATTTTTTTGCAGTATCTGGGTGGAGTAAGTTTATACTGAAACCATTTGTGAATGACAAACACGCTAAAAGTAGAGTAAGAAGTTTCTCTGAGAATTTTAGAGAAGAGCCTCACATTTCTGACCATTTGTACCTCACCAGTCATGTTAGAATCCCTTTCAGCAAGGCTGCCAGTGAAGCTTTTAGAAGCTCCTCGTATTTCTAGCTAGCAGGACTGTTTTCTCAAGATGCCATCACTAAATGCTCAGCAGCAGCCTGAAGAGCTTGCAGTCCTTATGAAAACAAACCATAGCGCATAAAATCACCAGTGTCTCTTCAAGAACATTCCCAGACACTCACAGCATCTACCTGTGACTCCAGCAATGTTGTTAACTTGCATTGGTAATCTCAGGTTTCATGCATTTCATGCTCTCTCAGTGCACAAACCACAACACAACACTGCACACTGCTTTGACATGGCTGTATCGCATCTGGTGTGTAGGACCTGAAAGAGTTAATTTTATAAAGGCAGAGAGATCAGCTGATGGCACAGGGCTTTCCACAGTCACCCCTTCCTGTTTTCTGTTTAGAACTGCAAACTTCAACTCCAGCAACCAACAAACCTCAAGCAATTTTACTTCTTCTTTTAAACAGCAGAATATGAGGCAAAAAAGAACTTGCATATAGTTCTTATTCTGTAGAGGAAAGCTGTCAAATCAAGCGGTGTTACACTCACAAATGTAAGAGTTGAATTTCATTGCTTACTCACATTTTATCTAAATACTTTAAAAGAAGGGGTTATATGAAAGCATTTTTAGCAGTCATAGGGATCAGAAGTGACCTCTAGAGATCATCTAGTTCAATCCTCCTGCTCAAGCAGGTTCTCCTGAGACAAAACCCAAAGGAACTTATGGTTGAGAATATTTAAACCTAAAAAATTACACTGGCCACATTTGAACTCCTCGATGCTGAAGATTTTAATCTGGGTGACCACTCCATTCATCTAAGCTCTTAGAGGTTTTCTTTCAGATGAGAAAGCCAAAGGTAGAGGCTGAAGACTGAAAGATCAGTTAAACTTTGTTCTGCTGTTACTTAATGCAAGACCAGCTGTATCTCCTCCTTCTCACATCTTTAGTTTTGCTTTCTGTTGGAAATGCTGCAGTAATTAAAAGCCAAAAAATCGACTCACACCTTCTCCCCAAATAACAACGTGGCTCTCTTCAAAAACAAACAATTGTAGAAAGGAAAAAACTGCCCCAGAAAGCCAGTTCATTAAAACTACTGCTTAAACACACACCAGCCTGACTACACCAAGCAGTTAATGTTTCACTGGAATAAACTTTATATGAAAACATTTCCTTACGATTTGATTCAAATGCCATCAAAACTTTAAGATGGAAAACACAGGTAACCTCTGCCCCAGAACTCTTAGCCTTTAATTGGTGGAAAGTAAAGTCAAACATAAACTAAAAGCAACGGGAAGTCAACTGAACGGAAGGATGAATAAAGGAAAATCAATTAGAAGCAGTCGAGCAACGCAGCCCAATGCCAGTTACAGTCACATTTAAAGCCAAAACCCAGTAGGGGAGTCGCCAAAATATTATTCAACAGCAGTTACTTGGAAGTTTTCAAGCAACAACTTTCACAGAAGGCAATTTGAGCATAAATTTACCTCCAGAACTGGTCCAGCTCCTAGAATCGTTCTCTCCACACCACTCGCGTACCCTTTCTGGCTCAGTGCTGTCAGGCAGTGAATTAAGAAGTTTGTGCTTTGAGTTTTTCCAGACCCACTTTCACCCGATATCACAATGCACTGATTCACGTGTTTTTTTAGCATGGCGTGATAAGCCACATCAGCAATGGCAAAAATATGAGGGTCCAACTTCCCGAGCTGATGATTCTCATACATCTTGACATATTTGGGATTATAAATGGGCAGGAATTTGAAGGGGTTAATTGCAATCAGAATACTTCCGGCATAAGTATAAATTTTGTGTTTTAGAAAGCGGCATTTGAGATTCTCTAGGAGCGTTGCCTCTGTTAAGTTGGGTAGATTGCACAGGTCATCAAAGTCCTCCTGATGCCACGGGAGAAAACCCCGTTCAACCAGTCGTCGAGCATCCGTCTCCTTGGAAAGCAATTGCATCTGGACGTATTTGATGGTCCCATCAGTGTTCTTTTCTTGCAAAAGAAAGTAGTACCCATCCTTTTGTGGATGCTCATCCTGAGCACGACGAGGCCAAAGTAAAACCCTATGAACAGGAGAATCATTTATATCAAGTACCCATTCTTCACCACCCGATTCTTTTACTTCCACGAGCACGTAATGTTTCGAGACATCCAAGTTTAAGATGTTAATAACATCCTTGATGACATCTGAAGATGTGCTGTCTTTAGTTGCCGTCACTTTGCAGCAGGGAGCATTTTCTGTTGAGAGTTGGGGGTAAATATGAAGGTTATAGGCTGCCTTTGCCTGGCAAACTGCACTGTCAGCATCTTTTAAACTCATTCTGTCCCCAAGTGGGCTTCAGTCTTCACCCCTGCTTAACAAGCAGTGCCCATTGTCTACAAAAAGAAAACACCAGAAGAAAAAGGTCAAGTTTTAAAACAGACTGTGTACAAGAGGCAGTAGGGCAAGGTGCTGTTTTCTGGAGGATGAGAAGCATTTGTACAGCCACAAAGCAAAATGAACCGAGATAAACGTCCGAGCTAAAAACTTCCTTGTTTCCCAGGTTAGTTTTAACCCAGATAATTTCTCTGAACTGGTTGACTGTGTGGCTATTCATCCTCCTACATCAACCCTCCCTTAAAGCTGCATGAGCAGAAACAGTTTGATCACTCAAATTAGTTTAAAGCAGCCATGATCCAGGGCAGAAGAAGCTGCAAGGAGGAAGATGGTTCTGACACTGAGATCCACACATGTTTTTTCATTTCCTCCAAATGAGTTCTTCATGTAAAGTCCAGGGTAGTATTTACCTCCAACTCAGCTGAAACGATGCAGTGGCTTTAGCTAAGCAGAGCAAGTACTGCTGTCAGGTCTTTCTAACCCAACACACCATAGTGCGTGATTTACCCAACAAGAGACTGCAAACTTCACTTGAGCGAACCACATCCTTGTTACACAGGGTTACAACAGGCTTTTCAGCTTCCATTTTAGGCAACAACATAAAATTAGTCTTATTGCAACTACCTCTCTGCTCCAAGAGCCCGAATAACCTACCTCATGCACAAACCTTTGTACCTACAGTGACTCTTTCCTTTCAGTGTTTCTGGAGCCTTATACCTGACTCTTCCTCTGTTCACTCTTGATCTAACTTCACAGAAGTCGACCTCCTCCTTCTGCCAAGTTAAAAACCTCAAGATTTAGTAACTGTGCCCTTGCTGATGATTTTAGGATTCTATGATTTTCTTCTCAACTGTGATTCGGTACCTCCAGCTCATCAGGTCTAGGCTTGCTTTGGGTCAGCAGTTTATTAGCTCATCAAAGGGTATTCAAAAGAGAAGGACCACAAAGTATGCCTTTCGTTTTAACCATCTGCAAAACTCCATAGCCAGAATATAAGTTCCACTTTTGTTTCAAGAACAAAGTGTTCTAATTATACACTCAGATGCTGAATATATATTTTTTAAAAAAAACCAAAAAGGCAGAGAAGTGCCAACAAAGCTGCCTTCTGCCACTGAACAACTGAACAGGAACTTGCATCAGGCCACGGAGCAATCATTTCAAATGAAAATCAGTAGAGTTGGAAGCATTTAGCTGCCGCTTCCACTGCAAGTCATGAATCACTTCACAGAAACATATGACATAGATCTGCCTCATGAACAGCCTCTGAGCAGAGGGCTGTGCTTTAAGGAACTGAAGAAAGAGCTTACAGAAGACAGTGTTATGCAAGGAGGATCAGTTTTCGTGGCTACTCATCAAAAGGAAGGCTGAGCAAGCCACAGGGAGCAGGACAAACCACAGCACATCTCTGGTCAAGCTGTACAATCCCTTTGAGAGGTTTTTTTGCCTCATTAAATATCATTCTTCCTTCGTTGAAGAGAGCTTATTGCAAGAGTCTGGTCATAGAGAAGTATGGATGAGTGAGTTCAACATCCCCTCTCCATTTCCTACAATTACCATTGTCCAGTAGTTAGTAAGTCTGAATAACCTCTGATGTAATTAAGCATTCTGAACTCTGTAGAAGTCCAAATGTCTTCTCACAGAGTAGGAAGAGTAGGAAGTCCAGTAGACTGCTGCACATGAGGAAGATGAATCTGGAGCACAGACTGAAAACCCTAACACAACAGTGACCATTTTACTCAGCAGTTAACCTCACCAGCTCAAGGGAAACAGTCTTGTGCAGACTTCCTTTTTTCTCCACCCCCCAGCAATTACTTTTGGATACACAATCTGGTATGAGAGAGGAAGTCCCCTCAGTAAGCACTTTCACCAAAACAGCACCCTACGAAATGTGGTGCCAGCATTTTGCCCACTCAAGAGCTGAACCTGGGTGCTGACCTCTCTGACTTGACTAACACTTCTTCACTCCATCTCATGTCAGCTACAAAGGTTCCTGGCTACAGATTCCCATACCACACCTTCCAAAGAGGAAATTGGTATACAGATGGTCTCCGTGCCAAAGATTGGTGACAGAGCAATATACAGACATCAGCATTTATCACAGACTGGTTTAGGATGGAAGGGACCTTAGACATCACCTAATGCCAACCCCATACTATGGGCAGTGACACCTCTCATCAGATCAGGGTGCCTATAGCCCCATCCAACCTGGCCTAGGCTACTTCCAAGAATGGAGCAACCACAACCTCCCTGGGCAACCTGCTCCAGGGTCTCAGCACCCTCACAGGGTAGGGGTATCTTCATCATACAACCTGATGGAAGTTCAAATAGTCATCTATCACTCTACAGGAAGGATTTGGAAGATAGAAGGAACTTGTTGAAACATGGTTTCGACACACAGTCCCATTAGCAGTAAACAGAGTCAGCAGAACTCTGCCCCATTTTAACCAGATCTGAAACCCAGACAGTACTCCCTGTCAACAGCATTGAGTGTTAAGGTTGCTCTTTCACCCAGCAACTTAGTAACACATTTGCTGCTTAAAATCATTTAGTACTGATTATAAGGCTTTAAGAAGGGGAAAAAAAAAACTAATGCTTCAAGTCCTTTAGGAAGAACAGTGTCCAGTTACTGTTCAAGGCTTTTAACTAATTCTTTTAGCTACAGTTTGTCTGTTAGAAAATAACCCCTTAGGGTAAAATATTCTTGAAGCTTTGTCTGTGAGAAACACAAGAGGCAGACTGCTGTAAGTTAAGTCCTTTTGTGGAGAACTAGAGCTGGGTAACAACCACCACTCAGGAGGACAAATCTGTAAGGTCAGTGGCTGGAATTCAAAGCTAGACAAGCCCGAGCTAACCCAATGCAACCAGTTGTCACCAGACAAATCCCCTGCACTACAAAAAATTACCTTACTGATTTGGAGGACTGACTGTTGAAGTTCATTTCAGAGCATAAACCAGTCCCCAGTTACAGTTGTGCCTCTTAATTAGAAAAGTTCACCGAGTACCAGCCTCTCATTTAACAATCAGAGTGGTCTGAACAGATGACTACAGTGATTCTTTCTAATTTTATGATCTATTTAAGAAAACTTTTAAGTAGTTGACACCACTGTAACTGGCTCAAAGAAGCTCCATCCTTAACTCAGGTGCAAAGAACACTGGAACTAGAAAGGAAAAATGCGAGAGCAGAAGGTAATAATGAAACCAAATAGCAGCCTAAGCACCAGCACTGAGCTCTTTCTGTAGAAAAGCCATGAAGTTACACGAGCTTTTTACCCTTTCTTATAAGAAACTCCTTTCCCTGCATGGGAAAAAACCAAGCTGTGTGTTAGGGAATTTAACAAGTGGGAGGCAGAAGCTGGCACTAGGTGCACATCAACTAATTTTAGACTTCACATTCAGACTCCTTCCTGTTTTCCTTAAAATGTTGGACTTTTTACAAGCCTGTTGCAGCATAAGAATGCATCTTCAGAGCACCTAAAATTCACTAATAACAGCCACCAGCAACTCCAAGACCCAGCACAGGATTATCTTTCACCACAGCCCTGTTTTACAGGCAGAAACACAGAGTTGGACAATCCAGGGTAGACCAAAAAAAGGTCAAGAGTTAGACATGAAAAGCTTCTGATTTTAACCTTTGATTCCAGACTGCAGTCAATCTGTGGGTGTGAGTGGGGCGGCAGCTGCACGGGTTTCAGGTGTTAAAGGATTTAGTGATATATGATTTTTACCCCAAGACAGTGGGTTCATTGTGCCAGTATAACATACAGCATTTAACGATAATATTTCAAGGAAGATTGAAACGAAAGATAAATCTGAAATAATGCTGGACAAACTTCAATATCAGTTAGCAGTTTCAGACTTCCTTTATTTAACCCTCCTGGAAAAATAAATGAAAGCAAAACAATCTAAATAAATCCGTTCAGATGTTGTGACTTTCCCTGCTCCATCCTTTGCAAGTACTACAAACAGTGCATTTGTTACTGCACTAACCTAACAGGTTTCTAAAGCTAACACCATATTTTTTGTTTATATTAGCTATTAATTAGTACTTTTGATTGCTTATAAAAAAATAAGATCCTCCTGGGCTTACCAAACAATCTCAGAGGAATGTGAGGCCATATAATTTAGTCCCTCACAGGAGAACTTGTTATACTTCCCACTTAAATCACTGAGTAGGGCAACATTTCAGGTAACTGCTTCAATGCTTTGTAGAAGAAACACAGTAGGGTATGTAATTCATCCCCAGTCTGTTAATGAAAACCCCAAAATTCCAGTTATATATGGTAATTTTGATGGTATTTCCTAAGTGTTCTCAAGTCTCCATTAAGTCAATTAACTCTTTAATACACATTAAAGCCAACATTGTCCACTGAACCATGTACTGAACATTTCTAGAAGATAATTTCGCCCCAATCGGTGCAGGGTATTGGTTTAGTTTAAATAAGGCCATAATTTGAAGTCACATATTTAGCCAATGAATCATGGTTAAGCTAAAAAGGGAAAGCTGCCATTACAGCAAAAACGTTGAGGATGAACTTTATAGGATTCCAGTTCTTCACATTTTCACGGGTATTTCCAGGGCAGCGTTCCTCACACTGAAAGACTCAAGTTTCTCCCATCACCCATCAAGTAATTTTCAGCGTGAGCAGAAACATCACGAGTACTTGGCCCCCAACATATCTGGTTTGCCAATGACCCCCAGAGGGGATTCATCCCTCTCTCTGATCAAACTGAAAATACTTAGCCATTTCAAAAACAATCCAGTTATTATTTATTCTCAATTTCCAAAGCAAGGAATTTCCAGCAAGATAATGGGCTATGGACACACCCTACAGTTTCCACAATTCACTGCCTTACAGGTAAGGCAAAGGCCTCGAGCCCTGCTTACCCCACATCACAAGGCCATACAGCTGCTGTTAGTAGAGCATAATTAACTGTAATTATTTTCCAGATATCCATAAATTCCTGGAATTGTTAACAACTTTCAGGTAACACTTCAGTATTTTTCTTGTTTGTGAAAAAATTTCTGCTGGACTAAACATCTTTAGATGGTTGGTATCCTTTAGCTGAAAGCTTGTGGCTTTTTCTGTTCCCAAAAGGGGCAGCTCTGAACAGAGTGTACAAATTTACATCATGTTTCTTAAAAACTACTTTTTGTAATCAATCTTCTGAGAGAAGTTACTGTCTGACAAAGGAGAAGCTGGGCTGCAATGCAAACACTGAGATGTAATACAGGAAAAAGCCCAAGAACTTACTTTTCTTACACAGTTCCTTCCCAGTTATCTTCTCTCTACTCCCTAAGGCCCTGATCCCAATCTACACCCTTCAAATACAGACCTCTACTTCCTTTTAATGACTCAGTTTAACCTCAAGACAAGGATACCTAATCAGTGACATCAAAGGTCTATAACACACAGCCTTACAAAAAGTGTGATGTCAGAGCTCCATGCATGACTCAATGAAAATGTGGCCCCTGTTGAGAAAACAAGGACTGAAGGCAAAACAGCCCAAAGAACCTTGGAGGCTGTTCTATCACCTTTCTTAGTTTTCTTAATTTCATCCTTAATAACAACGCAGCCCTCAATAAAGGAAGTAAAAAAATACCTGGTTTGACGGAGTGTTTATGCTGCTAAGAAATTTTCTTAAGTTCAGGTTGAGCTTTTGAGCTGATTCTGTGTAATATATGTGTACTAAAATACCTTTGCAAACAGTTTTACAGTTCAACTTTGCTGGTCTTCAAAGAAACAGCATATTTTCCTAGGATCTGCATCGAGTTTCATTTGGTAACTAGATACAAACAAGACAATAAGCCCTGATAAAAACAGCTCTGCAAGCCACACCAAGTCATTTGATACATCAAGAAAACACGATATACTAGAGACAAAACCTCTGAAATTTCCTTTTCTGAAACAGAGGTGCTTTGAGCCCTTTCAGAATCATTATCTGCTAAGAGAATTCCTTATCAGCATCACAGGCTTCCTTCTCCTTGACAGTAAGTAGGTCTTGTTACTTAGAAATGTAATTAATAAACAACTTCAGCCTTCAAATTCACAAAGAAAATACTGAAGCACAGCATTGGTTTATTACTGGCTTTCCTTGGCTGTTGCATCTTTTAAGAATTTTTCCTTTTTAAATGCCTGAGCTATGTGAATCATGGAATTTAATCATGGAGCTAAGGAAAAGCCATATTTAGCTCAAGTGGTATTGAGCTACGTGTATCTGAGTCAAACGGATAATCCTCTGTGTGAATAACCAAGAGGTCTAAGGTTTGAATCACTATTTGTCAGAAAACCCAGTCTGGACAAAGCATCACTTTCTAGGTGAACCCAGTTTAAATTTTTCATTGGATGCATTTACTCCTCCTAAATTATTGACCTCCATAAGCGTTTCGGGTTCCACAGAAAAACACAAACTGATGAGTCTTCCGGCTCCCATCAGACCCTCTACTCTCACAGTGCTGCTCTGTCACCACAAAAACAACATTCGACTATTGAAAAAACTTTTTATTGAGACTAATGTTCAAGCAGACAGACCATAAAAACCCCAAACAACTAACCCAAACCCTACAGTTATACAAAAGCAGCTCCATACCATTACTGCAGTAACTTTATGCTAATGAATAAGCACGAGTGATTAAGGAAATTGTTCCAGATGCATCATCCTCAAAAAGCACAATGTTACTTCACTTATATGCAGAGCAGGTAAAAAACAGTCATTGTTAGTTCAAAGATAAAAATAATCAAGATTAACTCTTTTTACAAAAGAGCCACAAGGGACGTTGAAGCCAATCTGAACCCACAGGAGCATTAGGAATTCCCAAAATTGCTTCCCTGCATTAACTGACAAGATTCCCAGTTACAGGCTCCAAAGACTTACTAAAATTTGATGGGTGTGACAGCAACACACTTAACCGGAATGTAGGGTTACCTCACAGTTTTTTTTAGGGCTAGTACTTCAGTCATGTATTCCAGCTAACAGACCTGAAATCAGAGAACTTGTAATTACCCATGACAGACTCTTATTTGCAAACAGCTAGGAAGACAAACCGATACCAGGAGTTCCGTGGGAGGATGCTGATGACATCTTTGAAAGGCTAAATGCATTTTGCCAGGAGCCTGAGATCATCTCCAGCCTTTTGCTAAGCTGCCACTCATCTCCAGAGGGTGAAATCAAATACGGAACTCATTTACATCCAAAGTATTTCTCACTTTTCATAAACAGGACTTGCACATAAACCTGGGCAAGAATTTTGCCAAAACATTTAAGAGAGTAATAGAAAACAAGGCATAAATTACACTGGGAAGTCAACTTACATTAGGATCACACATACCAAAATCAACTGCATGGTCACAACAGTCACGAATCAGGATATTACTCTGTTACAGACTGCAAAACCAAACTTACCAAGATGACCCACATCCACAGGACACAGCTAGAAGCACACGTCAACCAGGCAACAATGGACACCACAATAAAGTACAACCACAACACAGTCACAACACTGATATTCCCACCTAGGGGGCTGGCAATGGGTGGACTCTGAGGTGCTTTCCAACCGATGACACTCTAATACTATAGATTTTCGCTAAGGCATCTAGTGATAAGACAAGAGAGACGGCTTCAAGCTAACAGAGAGAAAAGTGAGATGAGATCTTAGGCAGAAATTCCTCCCTGTGAGGGTGCTGAGGCACTAGAACAGGTTGTCCAAGGAGGTTGTGGCTGCTCCATCCCTAGAAGCATCCAAGGCCAGGTTGGATGGGGCCCTGAGCAACCTGGTTTGGTCAGAGAGCACAGGGTTGGGATTGGATGAGCTGAGCTCTTTTCAAACCTAAACCATTCTATGAAAAATAAAACAAAGAAACCAGAAGAACCCAGAGAAGTTTAACGAGATGAAGCCCATTCTTTCCCTTCGGGCATATCCAGTTCTGGGGGGACATCAAATGCAAAACAAGTCAGCAGCAGCACATCTGCCACCCCGTCCGTTAGCAACCCACGCAACCAGACACGGAAAAAACACCGTCAGACACCGCCTCAGCCTGCTTCGCACCGGGCCCCGGTACTAGTACCCGCCACCCCGAAAAGAGACCTCGAGGAGCGGCTCTCCCAGTTCCCGAGCTCCTGAGGGCAGCGGCAGAGCCCCACAACTCCCACCCGCACCATCCACACACGGAGCTCCCCCCCCGCCTCGCCGCACCAGCCCTTCGGCTCGGGAGGCTGCGCCGTCCCGGCTCTGTGCGAACCCCGCTCCCTCTGCCGCCAGCACAGGGCTCAGGCACCCACCGGACTGGAAAGGGAGGACCGAAGGAACGATGGAAGAAAGGGAGGATGGAAAGAGGACAGGAGGAAGGATAGGACTTCACAAGACACGGGGCCGCGCTTTACCGCAGTTTACCTCAACCGGTGGGTGACGCTCTGCCTCCCGTCCCCGCCGCAGGCCCCGCTCGGCCGCTTCCGGGTGTGAGGGGAGGGCTGAGGAGAGCTGAGGAGAGGAGGGGAAGGGAGGAGGAGGAGGAGTGGGGGGGCGCAAGGCGGAGCCCATTGAGGGCTGCGCGCCCACAGCGCATGCGCCGAGCTCTGACAGAGTCGCGCGACGCANCCCCGCCGCAGGCCCCGCTCGGCCGCTTCCGGGTGTGAGGGGAGGGCTGAGGAGAGCTGAGGAGAGGAGGGGAAGGGAGGAGGAGGAGGAGGAGTGGGGGGGCGCAAGGCGGAGCCCATTGAGGGCTGCTCTCCCACAGCGCATGCGCCGAGCTCTGACAGAGTCGCGCGACGCACCGGGGCGGGAAGCGCCAAGCGTCGCCTCAGGGCTGGGGCAGGCGGAGCCCGGAGGCTCCGCGGCGGCTGGAGCCTCGGGTGGTAGAGACTAATGCCTGGGGCGATTCGCTCTCGCATGCGGCTTTCAACGCAGCACGGCAGCAGGTGCTTCCTGAGATGCGTCAGGGAGCGGGGATGGGTGCATTCATGTCAGAACCAAAGAGCCGCCGGTGCTGCTCTGGGCGCTGTGAGGTCGTCAGTACTGCTAGTACTCACTGGCTGTAGGGCACTGAGACGGTGTCGCTGCCAACAGTGGCTGCCTGCAGGCAGAGACCTGGGGAAGGAGCAGTGCTGAAGGCAGCGGTGCTGTAGGTGGTGTCAGACGGGCTGTGCTCAGAAGCTGAGGGCGGAGCGCGGCGCTGAGGGGAAGGGGCGAAACGCTGAGGCGGGCGCTGCTTTCGTTCCTCCCCGCCGCTGGGGGGCGCTGCCTCCACTGCGCCTGCGCGGGGTTCGAAGGGATGGCGGGAGTGTAGGATCCCGGGACAGGGACCGGCCAGCCTAGGGCTACCCTTGTCGTCGCTGGCCGACCCTTGGTATCTCCCGCTGTCTCTTTGCAGGATGTCTTCGCGGCTGACGGACTCTTCGGGCGGTGGAGCGTGTGGGAAGACGCAGAAAGGTAGCGGCGGGGTGAGGGGGGAAGCGCGGCCCGGCTGAGGCGGGAATGGTGGCAGTGGGCCTGGCTGAGCGCTCTGTGTTCCTTCCTCAGGGGAAAGAGTCGTGGCGTCTCGCTACCTGAATTACGGGAAGAAGAGTGGGAAGAAGTGTGTCAAGAAGGTACTTGGACATCTCCTTGCCGAGCTCGACAAAGCACAGAAATGGTGTGAGGGGCGGCCGGGAGGTGGCGGTGAGAAGTTAATAAGCAAAAAATGCGCTATTAGGGTTCTGAGAGAGTCGTCGTGTGTTACTGGATGCAGACTGTGATGGGCACTTGGGGCTGGACTTAGGTGACTTGCAAAGCACCAAGGCAAGTTCCAAGTATAGGAAGCACATTTAGGTGCTGAAATGGATCCGGAGAAGGTAACAAGGTTAGGGAAGGGTCCAGACAAAAACGTTGTGAAGAGCAGCTGAGGGAGCTGGGGCTGGTTACTCTGGACAAAATGGGGTTGAGGGGAAACCTTATTACTGTCTGTCTTAACGGAGGTTGGAGAGAAATGGCCTCAGGTTGCACCAGGGGAGGTTTAGGTTGGCACTGGGGAAAATCTTCTTGGAAAGGGCCATCAGGCCTTGGAAGAGGTTCCCCGGGTGGGGGTTGAATTGCCACCACTGGGTGTATGTAGAGTTGTAGAAATCTAGAGCTTAGGGACATGGTTTCATGGTGGGTTGAGACTGTTTGGTTAATGGTTGGACTCAATCTTAAAGGTCATTTCTGACTTAAATGACTATGATTCAAAGATGCCTTCAGCATGTATTTGGCAATTACCAGCATTCAGGCTGGAGGTATGAAATATTACTGATCACAGTTACTTCTCATGCTCAGTCTTACCTCCGTCTTCATTGTCAGAATGCTTCATCAGATTCTGCTTCAACATCTACTAAGTCACATCTTTCATCTAAACCAAGATCAGTTATACCTCAGAGAGGTAAAACTTCTGTTGGTAAGTTTTTAACTATAATTATTATGCTGTTCTTTTGTGAGTTTTTATTTCCAGCCTAAGGAACTTTAAAAGCTCTGTAATGTCATTAAGAAATTATATTTCTTACATCACTGGCTGCTACTATCTGTATACAAAGGGATTTAAGAAGCTTAATGTGGGATTAAGAGGTGTACACTCAAGTGCATTGTCTGGGTGTTTAGATAGAAAACCAGTCTCAGATAGGTTGTCTAAAACAAACATATCCCTTGCCTTCTGCACAAGGCTGTGAACTGCTCTTTCACTGTGCCATCACCGTTGCTCTGCTTTTTTATTTAATCTTTTTGTTAAGCCAAATGTGAATGACTGCAAATCCCAATCTGCAAAACCAACAGTTTTTATTTCTTTTGCAAGAATTGAAGAAGAATTTTCTGGTAAGACTGTAACTTGACTTGAAAATCTGAAGGCAGTAACATTATTCCTTTTCATGTATGAGTGTTATCGTTGAGCTGGGAAAATTGGGGAGTTTGCAAACAGTTTATTGAAAGGAAATGTGCAAATGTTTGCCTTAGATGGCCACATATTAGTGAAAGCAGCTCTAACTGTGACCATGTGGACAATCTGTTCTAATTATTTTAGTCTGAAAACAGCTTCTCTCTCCAGGTGTTGTCCCTAAACTATTAGATCATGTTAAGAACAATGACTTACAGTCCACTTTACTAGATGGAGATAAAGCTAGTCTACCAGACCTTGATCTTTCAGCTATTAATGGTAAGTTTGCACCTATACTCAGTTTATTCTTTTAATGTTTTAACATACATGTGTCACTTTGTGATAAGGAACCCTTATAACCTTCTGTATCCACAAAAGGGTTTTATTACATAACATGAATGCTCCTTTGAGTGTCTTCAAGGTGATTAAGACCTTCTGAATGTCTTTAATTTAAAGTATTAAGACTTTTTAGGTTTAAACTAACCTCTTTGTATCCGTTGGGTATCCAGTTCTTTTTAAGATCAAATGTTAAAGAATTAAGTACTCTCAAGCTTGTGGCCCTTTAATGGGTGTTAGATTGTCAGCCTTGGAAGTTGTATCACATCTCCCTGTAATTGTCACTTAAACTAAATGTTTGTAAAATCCGTATCAGGTATCATCAAAGCCAGAAACAGTGTACAAGTTGCCTTTACTGGCACCTGTAACAGTTCTGAGTCTATCTTTGCCTCTGAACAACGCAGTCATATGTTACCCCACCCTATATACTTCAGTAGAAGAAAGCAATAATTTTTCTGTTCTGATACAGTTAAATCTGTCCACAAAAAGAGTTCTGATTCAGAACCTGTTTTTGAAGAAGAGACCTGGAAAGAAGTTGAGGAAGGGGAACAAGAGGTGAGTCTCTCAGCTTTCATTTGTTAAGCATGTTTATTTTGAAGTGTGTAAAATGAAGATGTACTGTTGATCTTTAGTCTTGATAACAGCTTTGAGATTCTGGGATATCTAAAGCCTTCTGACAGAAGGTGGAGGATAACTGTGTTTGTAGTGTTAGTGATGCTTGTTTCTTTATCAGGTGTTTCAGCAGTGACCAAAGCTTTGCTTCTGTTTCTTGCAGTAAAGAATCTGTTCCAGTCGGTCTCCTCAAGCAGATTCTTTCTGTATTCCTGGCCATATTTTTAAATTAATTACATTATTTTAAAATAGTCTGATGTTTTTGCTTAGAAAACTGATACTGATTCAGCCTGATTTGAAGGGCTTTCTTTAGGGATCTCATTTAATGTAGCTCTGAAATGTTTGTTTCACTATGAGCAGTACAAACATCTGCTGAAAATGTTACCAAAACCACTGGAACAAAGCTGTATATTTAATTAATATCTACTGTTTAAAATACAAACATTTTTCATCACGCAGTGATTGATTATTCTGAGCCCAAATGAGGATTTCAGTATTTAATTTGAACACTGAAAAAAGAGTTGTGTAAATACCAGAATTTATCTAGTATGTTCTTTTTTTTTTTCCCTGAAGGAAAATGGTTCTAACGAAGAGATTGACAGTCTGGACTCTCTGACAGTGCTTTTAACTTACCTAAGACTCAAGGTGAGAGTTTCTCAAGTATTTGGTGTTTTAGCTAGAAGAACTTCATATTGAGGAAATGTTTAATGTCTCTGTCTGTGCTCTCTAATCTGTAAATTTTTTGTGACTTCATGTGTTTATGGTTGTAAAACCCTGACTTGAAAATGGAACTCTCTCTAAAGAGTTTATTATGCTGCAGCTGGCCGTTCCTGAAGTTAGGGGTATGCAGTAGTTTAGGGAAAACTGTGAGTGTGACTGTTTGGAGTTCAAGGTTGTAGCAGTGACTTTACGGAAAATATAGGATGGATTAAGATGGAGAGATGGGCTGTTAACTATAATGTTACTGTGTTTACTGCATGAAGTCTCCGATTTGTTAACTGAAGCTGTTTGACCTGGTCAGAGGCCTACATGGGTTTATTTGAAGTGTTTTAGTTACTTAGAAGTTTCATTGCTCTAGCTGTGATTGTTTTTTGGATGTAATAGGCAGGAAAAAGTCTTGCTGAGCTGGAGAAAAAATTAGAAAAAAACCTGATGGCATTGTGTGAAGAAAAAGAAAGACAACAGGAGAAGCTCCATGAGTTGAAGCGTGAAATTCTGCTCAAGGAAAGAGAGCAGAAACTTGAAGAAGCACTAGACAAACAGGTAGGGTTCACCATGTTTTGTGTGTTTCCTGTGTTTACACAAGCTCATTTACAAAGTAGTATTTAGCCAGAGAAGATTTCTCTGATTCTGTGGCCTCTTGAGGAACCATTTTCTGCATTTTAAAATAAATATTTACTTCCTGTTGTGGCATGAAACGCTCTCCAGTAACTTAATAAATACCTTTGTCTCTTCTTGGATGTCCCTTGTGGACAGGCAGAAAGGAGTAGCTAGAGCTATTGGGCAAAGGGCAGCCAGAGCACTTTACAGCTGGTATGCAGGAGGTGCAAATATCTTAAAACCACATGAGCATCTGGCAGGTAAACCATTACGGTTACAGCTAGAGTGGAGATGCTAAACCTTAGATGAGAAGTGAGTGCTTTAATGTATTTGGCAGTGATAGTGCTGGCTTACTGGTCAGAAGGCAAGTTTCTAACAAAGTTCTGGGTAACACACCATCTTAGAAGCTAAGTCCTCCCCTCTTTGTCAGTGTTTTTACTACTTCTGTTGTGTTAAATAAGGCAGCACCTTTGGAATCATTAATTTTCAAAACCAAACCTATGTTTGCCTTTCATGAATATATGTTGCAAGACTTAATGGGGTTTTTCTCTTCTGGTGAATACACTAGTAATTGCAAAGTATAAAGCACTTTGCGTGCAGTGTTGCTAATACCTCTGAGCTACAGTAACAAGGAAATCAATGGTGCTCTAGGCATTTTGGGGTACAATGGAAAACTGATTAAATAAAAGCGTGACCACTTCTCTGAGGGATAATAAGACTTGTGTTTTGGTCACAACAACCCTGGACAACACTACAGGCTGGGGGATGAGGAGTTTGAAAGCTGCCCAGCAGAAATGGATGTGGGGGTGCTGGGAGACAGATAGTTTTGAATGAGCCAGCAGTGTGCCCAGGTGGCCAAGAAGGCCAACAGCATCCTGGCCTGGATCAGGATTAGCTTGGTCAGCAGGAGAAGGGAAGTTCTGGTGCCCTTGGACTCGGCCCTTAGGAGGCCTCATCTCGAGTACTGTGTTCAGTTCTGAGCCCCTCATGGTAGGAGAGACATGGTTATGCTAGAATGGGTCCAGAGCAGAGCTACCAAGCTCCTGAGGGGTTTAGAGAAATGGTTGAGGAGAGGCTGAGGAAGCTGGGCAGGGTTAGTTTGGAAGAGGCTGAGGGGGGACATGATTGCCCTCTCCAACTTCCTGAAAGGAGGTTGTGGAGGGGTGGGTGTTTGCCTTGTCTCCTAGTTGACTGCTGACAGAAGCAGGGGCAGTGGTCCGCAATTGAGGCAGGCGAGGTTTAGATTGGATCTGAGGAAGAAATTCTTTACAGACAGAGTGGTTGGGCACTGGCAGAGCCTTTCCCGGAAGGTGGTGGAGTCCCCCCCCATCCCTGGAGGCGTTGAAGCACTCTGTAGCCATGGGGCTTCACGCCCTGCTAGGGTGGCAGCATGGAGGGGGTTAGTTTGTGTTTGTCAGCTTCTCAGGTATTTGTGTCCTTTGATGTGGGGATGGTTGGACTTGGTAGTCTAAGAGGTCCTTTCCAACCAGGATTATTCTGTGATACCACAGACTCCTTTGTCAGTGAGCTGTTCACAGCAGTACATGGGGGGGGGTGTGAATTATTTTTCTTCACTGAGCCAGATCTGTGCTAACAAATTGGCTGCCTTTGGAGAAGTGTCAGTTCATCGTGTCTTTTTCAGATGGAAGTACTTTCTCCCCTTGTTCCTGTTTGTGAACGGTTGAAAGAGCAGTACAAAAGCTTTGCAACTTCCCTTGATGCCACTAGACATGAATTACCTGTGAAGAATATTCACATAGGAGATACGAAAACATTCCTTGGTATGAAATGAATGTGTGGGTTTGGTTCGTGAATGCTAAAGGGAAGGACTGTGGGGTTACTTGCCAAGAAGAATGTCTGCCTGTACCTGGCCAGGGAAACGTTAGGTTTTAAACATCTTTTTTTTTCTTTCATTTGTCTTTTCAAAATCCTTGATGAGCTCTGTATGAGAGCTGGATTAACAATGTTAACAGCCTGTTGCTGGTGTTAGTCTTTGAAGCTGAAAGTAACTTGACTTGCACAATTACCTCCCAGTGTGTTTTCAAAAGCTGGACAAACAGTAGTTTTCCATCATGGAGTTCACCTGTTTCTGTGGTTACTCCAGCTGTGAAGTCATTGTGTGTTAACTGGTGTCATCACATGTGTTTTGAATAACATCTTTAACATCTCATGTTGTAGATGAACTACAGAAGCAGTTAACTATCACACAGGAACTTCTCACAGATGTTACACCGAGCTGCTCAGAAGAGAATGCAAATGCGTGTAGTGTATTGAAAGAGCTTAAAGATGTCTCTCAGGAACTGGATAAAGAGCTAAAAAGGTATTTGCAACAATCAGATGAAGAGATGCATTGGCTAAATATTTAGAGGAAAATGTTTTGTATTGCTAAAATTTATCCAGAATATCAGAGGAGGATTGTCTGAGAGGACAGTCGCAACAAGTTTAATTCAATTATCTAGGTTTTTTCCCTACCTACGCTAAATGTAAAGATGTCTGGGGACTTTACTCTGCATTTTCAGTGAACTGCTTGCATGTGCCATTCTGAGAATCAGAGTGAGCAAGAATAGTTCCAGTAAATGGCAAATAGGAGAGTGGAGAATTCCAGGAGACAGAAAAGCAAACCGGAATTATTGTGTTTTAAATAATAACCAGGCAAATACATCTTCCTTTAGGAGGTACAGGGAGCACAGAAAAGGTTGGAGGTTCTGAGTGTTATATCAATTAACAGGAGATAAAGCATGATAAATGTCCTTTTCTTCCTACATTTTCCTAGACAAAACTACAACTGTAACAGAGTTTACAGCCCAAACCTTTTACGATAGGTAGACCATACAGCCATCTCCCTGTCCTGCAGACGACTTCTCTTTCTATCCCCCAAATTAGATCTTTTGTGTAGAAATTCACATTTCACAGTTTTCATTCTGGTAGCTTCATGGTAGACTGATGTAACTGTCCAGGCACAGTCCTTGGCATCAACCAGAAGTTGTTATTCTCCAGAGTAACTGATTTAACTCATTTCATTTGTTCCAGGAGCTTCACGCAAGTGCAGAACCTGTCATTCGAAGTTAGTAAAGAAGTTTCTCTGCATAACCAAAGTATATGTGAAAAGAACCATGGACTAGATGTTGTTAAACAGTGGTACTTCAAATAAGCTTTTATGCTGATCTACTATCAAGTACCGACTAAATCAAGACCAGCACACTTCTTGTGTGAATGTACAACTTGTCCGAGTGTTCAGTTGTACCAGAATATGGAACCAGCCCAGGTAAAGCTGTTGATGTGAGCAGTGAGGGGATCGATCGTCTGCACCTTGTCTCATAGGGAGGTTTATTTTTGTTTAACGTGAGTTTGTGATGCCTTTCATGTCGCCTTCTGCCTTGGTGATAACTGAGGTAAATAATAAGCAATGTTATGAGCAAATATACCTGTGTTTGTAAACTTCTTGATTTGGTTTCTTGGAGCTGGTTTCAAGAACAGTGATTTATATCTCTTTCCAGAGTAGTGTTCCTTAGAGGGCAGAGTATTGGAATGTAGGTATGGAGCTGTGTAGGTGGTTCTGTTCAGTTGCTGATCTTGTCAGGAGGGTCTGTAGGAGGGTATGGCATGGATGCAAGTCACTCAGTGAACAGCTTCTGGAGGAACTTGTAATTGCCCCTTGTTTCTGGATTTGCTGAGAGGAGAAGGTAGATGGGTAGCCAGCAATGAGGCTGGTGTGTGGAAAGAACCTGATCACTTGTTACAAGTGAAAAATTTTAGTAATGTGTTGCCTAATTGTCTTGAAAACAAATTGTTAAAATCATAAATGTTTTTGTGTTAACCTGACATCTTCTTTTAAGGGCTTTTATTTATTACTTTTAATAATAAAGACTATTTTTCTCTGCTGTTTGAATACCATCATGTTTAGATATCTTTACTCATCTCCTGCAGAAGCTTTTGTGTCCGTCAGGGCTTACGCAGGGCTAATTCTGCACAGTTTAAGCAGCAGTGGATGCACAGGCACTAACCAGGACCAAAGGCAGGTCTTGAGCTACCAGCACCCAAAGTGCTGAGGGCAGGAAAGCATGAATGTGGAGAGAAACGTCAAACCTGACTCCTGAGTGTGATCCTTCATGTTTTGCAGTGTACTTTTCATTTCTGTACATGGGATGCATTTCACGCTGGAGGATATGCTGCATCCTGTACTATCTGTGAACTCGTGGAACCTCTTTCTTTGGCTTTTCAAAATCTTTGCTTTGTGTTGTTGGCTGCTTGCCGTTGTGTTCCTGGCTTAAGCTGTGTCCATCTTGCTCTGGGTCAGGAATGTGCGCTGCATCTACAGAGTTGGCCACTGGATGGAGGGCTTTGCTAAGCAGTCAAGCCATGGGCTAGCTGCAAATTCATCTTCTGTTGGTGGATGGAGAGCTCAGTGGAAAGGTTCCTGTGTAATTTTTCTCTTAAGTTTGCACCATTCTTAGGATCTGCATTCTCATGCCATTTATCTGCTTATTCTGTGTGTGTCACTCAGAGCCTCAAAAGGAATCTTAAATACAAGGGGGGAGAGATGAAAATAAAGTTATCATGTCTTAATAATTCAATCTCTGCACAGGCACAAGATAAAATATCAGTTGCTATGATTTCCTGGTGGTGGATGTCAGTGCTGGTTATTTTTTTTTTAAGAAGCTTTTGAATTAAACACGTCCTCTTCAGTGGGGTGACTTTCTACTGTCGAGCCAGGAGTATTGTGTATGATTTCAATGTTGCTTCAGCAACAGACAGCAATACAAACTTTCTCTGATGTGGAATAGCACTCATTCTCTTCTTTGAAGAAGGATGGTGGACAAAGATCCTGCTAGCTGTGGTCACAGGATACAAACTGTGTTTGAAATAGCGTAGCCAAGAGAGTAGGGATGTGATTGTTCCCCTGTACTCAGCACTGGTGAGACCACTCCTCAAATGTTGTGTTCTGTTCTGGAACACTCTCTACATCGTTGTGCTGGAGCATGTCCAGAGGACAAGTAGTCTCATGAAGGATCTGGAGCACAAGTGCTCTGAGGAGCAGCTGAGGGAACAGGGTTTTTAGCCTTGAGAAAAAGGAGGCTGACGGGAGACCTTGCCTTCTACAACTACTTGAAAGAAGGGTGCAGAGAGGTAAGGGTTGGTCTCTTCTCACAAGAGGAAATGGTTGCAGGTTGCAATAGGGGAAGTTCAGATTGTACATAAGGAAAAACTTCATCATGGAAAGAGTCATCAAACACTGTCTCAGGGCAGTGTTGGAGTCCCCGTCCCTGGAGAGATTGAAACAATATGTAGAGCTGGTGCGTATGGACACTGTTTGGTGGAGATCTGCCAGTGCTGGGGCCAAGGTTTGACTTGATTTGAAAGATTGGATTGATCTTGGGATTCTGTAAAGGCTCAACATCTTTAGGGGCAGCAGTTTGTCCAGGCTGCTGCAGGTGGCAGTGTCTGCAGCAGACCTAAGGCAAAGCTGGAGCCTAGAGCTAAAGGGCCGCTGCCTGTACAGAACAATGAAGCCGTTGGGTATGTGCACTCTCTTGTTTCAGCAGAATTGTGGTTGTTGATCGGACTGTTGTAGCCATTCTCTTCCCTCAGCTGAACGCTTGTGTAATTCTTTGTACAAATGGTAGAGCAAGTGTTCGCTAAAGCAGCTCTGCCTTTCCAGGAAAGGGTTTTAAATTATTTTGAACTGCAGCTTTGTCATCACCTGAATGTTCTAAGTGGTTCTGGTTTGGCCCTTTACAAAAGTGTTTTAGGCTTCTCCACCTTGAAACAGCCACAGGATTGGATGCTGCTGTATTTAAACACTGTACAAACAACAAAAAAGAGCTGTAGAATCACTGGAGCAGGAGCTAAACAGAAGTGACAACACTTTATTTTGTATTTTCCTCTTATTTTCTGTCAACATCACATGCTCTCAATCAGTTGGAATCCTAAACATCTTAAGAGCTTCTTTTATTCAGGTTGTAAATATCTACTTTTTTATTTAGAATTAATAATGTTCTCCCTTCTGTAACCGTATCAACGCAGATTTTGTTGTGTTCTATCTGGACTTGTGCAGTACTTATCACCTACACATCCATTTTCTAGGCCAGAAGTCCTTACTGACCAGTTCTTTGCATTCAGGTGTCCTGAGGCATTTGGGATTTTCTTGTTGAGCATTTTTTTGACAGAAAGCAAAGTGAAATGAGCCAGCTAGGTCTGAGATCCTAGCTGGGAAGGAGGAAGCACAGAAATGTAAATTCTTGTTCACTGCAAAATTCTTCTCAAAGGCTATGGCCAAATCTAACTCGAAACTCCATTTGCACTGTATATTGCCCTGCCTGCATTCTGCTATGGCTCGAGGAGCTCTGACCACGTTCTCTTCAGTTATGTTGGTGTTGCCTGACTGTGTTTTGACCACCAGCTCAGAAGTACTGAGTCCAAGCGTTTTTGCTGTAATTCCCGTGCTCTCTGCGATAGGGTCACTGGGGGTCAATGTCAGGAGCATCCTTCTTGGCCTGTGGAGTGGAGCTGCAGCCTAGGTGACAATTGAGGCCTGTTTGTGTCTTTGCCACCATCCCCAACCCTGCAATTCTTGTTCACACTGGCTTCAAATGGAGCTGGTTCTTTGCTCATCAGCAGCAAGTAAGCAGCTCATGACCCCAGCAGATGTTTCTACATTTTACGCTAATGAGAACTTATTGGATTACTGCAGTCTTCCCTGCCTGGGAGTAACTACCACTGTGTTGGAGATCCGGAAACTCATACTGAATATGATAAACAAACCTCTGGCTGGACTGTGATTGCCAAGACATTGAAAGAGTTCCAGAGCGGCAGAAGATGTAACGGGTCTGCAATGCACCACTGAGCGACACCAATTAAGAGCATTTGCAGTGATTATGTGAGTATTCCTGTTCAGCTCACAGAAAATGATTTTGGGTTGTTTCTTCCACTGCGTTTGTGTGTGGTCTGCAAAGTAAGCATAGGAGTGGAGGGTGAGGTTTGCAGAGTGCTCCCAAATGCCTCCCATCAGTGTCTTTTAAAGTCTTCCTGTGATATTGCAAGACCTGCTGAAGTTTCCTCTTGTTTCAAGGTATTAAATTCCACATAAGGAAGCAAACACGATTTGCCTCTTAAGATGGAACTGATTTTAGTTTCTGTAGATAACATGTTTGGAGATGGCTGTTAGGATACAGAAGCATAGAATTATTGAGGCTGGAAAAGACCTCTGAAATCATCCAGCCCAGCTCAGTACCATAACATCACCACCATCAGCTACATCAGGGCACTAAGTGCCATATCCAGTCTTTTCTTAAACACTGCCAGGGAGGGGGACTCCACTCCCTCCCTGGGAAGTCCATTCCAATGTCACAGATGCCCCTTTCTGTGAAGAGGGGCTTTCTAACATCCAACCTAACCCTCCCCTAGCAGCCTCAGGCCCTGCCCTCTTGTCCTGATGCTGGTTGTCTGGGAGAAGAGCCTGACTCCCACCTGACTGCAACCTTTCTTCAGGGAGTTATAACAAGTTATAAGGTCCCCACTGAGTTTCTTTTTCTCCAGGCTGAACAACCCCANCCCAGCCGAAACACCCCCAACTGCCTCAGCCTCTCTTCATAAGACTTTCCCTCCAGTCCCCTTCCCAGCCTCACTGCTCTCCTCTAGACCTGGTCCAGCCTCTCGATCTCTTTCTTGAAGGAACCAGCACTGCCTGCGATCCTCAAGGGGAGGCCTGCCAGTGCCCAGTTCAGGGGGAGAATGATGTCCCTAGTCCTACTGGCCGCACTATTACTCATCCAAGCCAGGATGCCATTGGCCTTCTTTGCCACCTGGGCATCCTGTGGGCTTAAGTTCAGTTAGTTGTCACCCAGTACTGCCAGGTCCCTCTCTGCCAGGCTGCTCTCCGTCCACTCATCCCCGTCTGTAGCTCTGCAGGAGGTTATGGTGGCCAAAGTGCAGGACCCTGCCCTTAGCCCCATTCAATCTCATCCCATTGGCCTCTGCCCATTGACCCAGCCTGTTTACATCTCTCTGCAGCAGCTTCCTTCCCTCCAGCTTCTGTCCTTGTTCTAATATTTACTGCATGTGAGAGGGTGGGAAGTTGTACAGTATAATTTTCAGCACTATAACCCAAAAAGTTCTTTTCCATGACAATCTTTCCAGCGGTCAGGTTTTGTTCTGTTGGGTTTTTCTTTGAGCTTTTTAGACAGAATTTAAAGAAGGAAAATTTGTCGAGAGTTAAAATATCAAACTACTGTGGAAGATCAGCCTCTCCTGTTTAGCAGATGATTGTGGAGCATCCTTGGCAGAACTACTTAATAATGATATTCTCACTATCATCCTGCTGTTACGTGCTACTCAAATGAAATTCTGATGTTACATGTGTTCTTTAATTATTCTGTCTCTGTCATTTTGTTCTAGAGACGTTTGTACTCCCAGGAGGCAGGATCAGTCTCGTTCCTACTGCTCTGTATCTGGATTGATGTGATGTTTCTGCTAAAGACATTGTCCTCGTGGCGGGTAAGCTGGCAGTCAGATGGCAAAGCAAGTCAGACACTTGTTCTGCAGTTAGTGCATTGTCTCTGGGTAGATCTCTCAGCCCAACACAGCTAAGGGAGGCTGTCACAGAAACAGAAAGTGACAGCAAACCTGTGAGCTAAAGAAGTGGTTGAGGAGGGAGGGTTGTGCAGGTACTGTCAAAATCTTTGAGTATCGCCTCCTGTGCCTTTAGGTCTGGTCATCTGTGCTGAGGTAGCAATAACCCTGCTGCTCAGACAGCTGACAAGAGCTAATTATTAAGCGTGTGATCCTACCACTTGCTTTTTGTGAGTAGTCTGAAATATTTGAACTTTCTGATTGAGTGGGGGTGAAAAGCAAAAGGAGGCAGAGCTGAGAGGAACAGCACTCAAGAATTAGTATGATTCAGAGCTTAGTGCTAACTCCAGTTTTCAGTGTGAAGAATGCTCACTTGATAATTTTGACACTGCACATCGTTTCTTTACCAGATAGATGGGACCTGCAGGGGGGAATTCTTTCCCCTGCAGAGTGATGCTGAAGATGCACAAGCGATCAGGGTATAAATTAGATGTAGTCAGAGCCAATATAGATGTGCTCACACCTTCTGCTGTAAACTGCCATCCCTCCCTCACCTTTCTGATGCCGCCATAGCCAGCCCTGCTCACTCTCCAGCTTGAGATTCCTAACATTTCTCGAGGAGCAGAATTACGTTTGGTTTGGGTTATTTTTTGTTAACGAAATAAACCATCTGAACTATGTGCAGGGCAAGCGGGTGGGTGAATATGGCCCATAGATCCAACTGCTGAATCGTTTTTATACATAAGCCGTTCTTACAGAACTCGCTTTAAACTCCTAATTATTGCCAGATGTGGGTTGCAGGCGGCTGCTGGAATTCCAACACCTGTTGCATCACACTGAATAGGATTCATTTTGGCAGGCACAGAAAATTCCATTTCAGTAACTAAATAGTTTGAAAAGATATCTAAAGCTTTTTTTCTCTTTGAGATCAAGCTGATTCTAGCCTTATTTACAGGATTGCACACATACTTTCATAATTAGAAGATGGTTTGTGGTTCTTTAGAGACTGTGAGGGCTTGATATTTCTTGTAGTAAATATCAAATACAAAAATCTCTCACTTGGAAGAAATCTTTCCATCAAAAACAGTTATCAATGATTTTCAAGGGCTGTTCTCCATGTATTGATAATTTCTAGCTGTGATTTTTGAAACACAGAACTACAAAGCTTCATGTTCAAAAATACTGCAGCACTGGTGAGGGAACTCCATGCTAGAATCATAGAATTCTTTAGAAAAGACATTTAGGATCATCAAGTTCAACCCTGAACCCAACTGTCCCAACCCACCTTAAGCTCAGTCCCTGAGCTCTAGATCTCCATGTCTCTGGAACATGGCCAGGGATGGCAATTCAGCCCCCTCCCAGGACAGCCTGTGCCAAGGTCTGAGGACCCTTTCCAGGGAAAAGTTTTTCCTGATGCCCAACCTAAACCTCATCTGGAACAGGTTGAGATAATTTCCTTTTGTCCTATCGCTTGTGACTTAGGACAAGAGACCAACCGCCACCTCGAGATAACCTCTTGTCAGGCAGTTGCAGGCAGTGAGGTCTTCCCTCATCCTTGTTTTCTTCTGATTGAACAATCTCAACTCTCTCAGCTGTTCCTCACAAGGATTGTTCTCCTGTAATCAACCTTGATGCCCTTCTCTGGACCCTCTCCAGCCCTGCAATATCTTTCTTGTATTGAAGTGCCCAAACCTGACCTCAGTACTTGTAGTGTCACCTCATGCTTGACACGTTCATCCCTTCAGCGCTGAGTCATGCTCCTTTGAAGTCCATACCCAGAGCTTTTTGAAAGAATAAGCCCATCTGAGTACAGAATGGCCGTTGAGTGGCACTTTATGGGTGTTCTGTTCTGTACCCCGAGGATCTCGGGCATGACTCTGTAAGGAACTATTTGTGGGGCTGCTCTAGAAAGGGCTGTTGGTTAAGTGTGGGGATACTGATTTATTTGAAAACATGATGCTGTTTCACTGGACCAGTCCTGGTCTCTGCAGCACTGTTGGTAGGTGAGGCGCCCCCACACCGCTTACAGGCTGACAAGGTACTTTATTTTTTGTTTGCTCCTTATTGTCTTTAATCAAAGGATTCCCACAGACTCCCGTTACCCTTCAGAAGGAGCCTGGCATTCATATTGCTGCTATGCCATACAAATACAAACAGTATCGAGGCCTGCAGGGTTCTGTGAACAGACCTGAGGATAGGATGAAGCTGCAGATGAGTTGGGAATTACCAGGTTTCACTTTATTTTTGCATGGTTTAGTGTGTCTCATTCAAAAAAAACCCACAACATTCCCGCTATCTAGTAAGTTGCTTCTGACAGAGAGCTGGTTTGCTTGGGAAATGATTTCTCTGGCTCTAGAGTTTAAGGTTGAGTAAGCTGGAGGAGAATGCAGCAGTAGGGACTTCAATTATTAAGTTTCAGAGGCCGAGCTGTGATTTTATTGAAAGTATCGTAAACTGACACCAAACCTGGGTTTGATGGAGTTGGTGCTAGTTAATGTTGATCTCAACAAATAACTGTTGAGTCAAACAGCTTTAACAACTGGATTTGCTAGTTTTCTTATCAGAAGTTGAAGGGCCTTTGGTGAAAATGGAATTGACTTTTGGATACAAATTGTTGGGTTTTTTATGCTAAATAAAATGCTGGGCTCCATGTCAGTGATTTTTAGAAGGAAGAGAACTGAAGTTCCAATAACAGAACTGACCTAGGAAGCAATAATTAGTGTTTTATATAGTTTTTTTCTATTTTTCAACCTCCCTACATGAGCAGGGACATCTCTACCTAGGTCAGGTTGCTCAGAGCCTCATCAAGCCTGACCTTAAATGATTCTAGGGACGGAGCCCCAGCCACATCCCTGGGCAGCCTATTCCAGCCATCAACCCCCCTCACATTGAAGAACTACTTTCTGGTCTCCAACCTAAATCTCTCCTTTCCCAGCCTGAACTTTTTGCTCCTTGTCCTATCCATACAAACTCTTTTGGAATAGACTTCCCACTGTCTTCCTGGAGGCCCCCCTGAGGGACTGGAAGGTCAAAAGAAGGTCCCCACTGAGCCTTCTCTTCTGCAGGCTGAACAGCCTTAACTCTCTCAGCCTGTTCTCATAGGAGAGGTGCTCACAGTTTAGCTCAAGCCAGTGTGTCATGTTGAGGGAGGGAAGATACGATTCAAACTACCTGTATTGAGATTTTTCACTTATTCCTGGGGGGAGGTCTGGAATTCTAGATTGTGGAGCAGTCGCTCGTTGGGTACCCCATAGCGGCATCTGATCCACGGCTGAGAGACTTTTCTTGCGTCACCTCGGGTCGCTGCTGTGGATGTGGATGATTTTCCCCGAGCTGTGCGAGCTGTGCCCGGGCGGGCTGCACCTTGCTATTAGCGATGGGGTGAGAGCTCCCCCTCCTGTCCCCAGCCAGGGACCGGGCCTGGGGATGCAGCATCATCCCTAATTCTGCACTTGGGGTCGGGAGCAGCTCTTCGGCAGTTTCAGAGCACAAAGCCCCGGGGAAGGGCTCCGATCCGTGCAGGGAGGCTGTGCCGGGCTGCGGCTACTCTGGGGAACCGAAGCTTTAGCGAAGCTCTGGCAGCTGTGTGAGGGTTTGGGGAGGAAGGCAGAGAGTGGGGCGGGGAGGGGGAATCTCGGACCTGATTCGGACACAAGGGAAGACGATGGCACAGCAGCCCTCGAGGCGGCCGGGAGGAAAGATGGGGAAGGGTCGGGGCTGGGGCCCGGGAGATGGAGCCGGGACCCCCTCACAGCAGGCGACGCAGCGCACCTGGCCCCANCGGGGGCGGCGGCCAGAGGCACCGGGGAGCGGAGCCCGGCAGCGGGCGGCGGCGGTGGAGGAGAAGCTCGGGCTGCGCTGGCCGGGAACAAAAGGCTCCTCCTGGCCGAGGAGAGCCCCGGGGCCCCGCAGCACCATGTCCTGTGCGTGGGGGGTCCTGCTGACCCTCTGCAGCCTGAGCGCAGCGCAGCTCCGGGACCGTCAGTAAGTACCGGGAGGGTCCCGGTATCCGGGGAAGATGGGGGGAGGATGAACCTCTCCGCTCTGCGAGGGGCTCTGGAAGAGCTGCAGCAGCCGCTGTTTAACAAAACGTGGGGCAAAGCCCCCACTGAAAGGCTGAGCTGTGCTGTGCAGGGGGAGCTGCTGCTGCTCCCCAGCCGAGCAGCACGTTTGTACTCGCCGGTGCGAAAGCTCAGGGAAGGGAGAACATGAGAAAAAAGTTAAGAGGAAAGGTTTCCTAGAAATACCTGCCTCGGGCTCTTCCAGCAAAGCTTTTATCTGTAAACAATTATTTAAGGAATCCGGGGTGTTGCGCTAGGGCTGCTGGTGAGCTTGGGATGGGTGAAGTTTGATTCCTCCGGCAGAGCACCCCGGGAGCTTTCTTGTGGGGTCAGATGAACATTTCGCTGCGGGGAGAAGTCCTCTGCCTTTTAGAAATGAAATCCACGGCTCGTTGCAGTGTGTTTAGGTTAACTTTGATTGAGGTTTGCTTTGTTCTTTGCCCCCAACTTGTTATAGCCCGTCGGCATCGTGACTGGCTGTGTTAACTGGGTGCCAGGAGACCTTCATTTTCACTTGCTTACTAGAAAATATTTTGCCTCCTGCCAAGTTTTTCGGGTAACCTGACAGAGCTGTTAGTCCAATTGTGCCTAAAGGGTCTGTCCGGTCCCTACCAAGTTTAACCATTTAATTGCCAAGCTAAGTAATCAATACTCTGGCAACAGGGTTTAAATAGCTGTATCAGCAGATTGATGCTTCGGAGAGAGTCTCAGCACTTCAGAACAATGTGAATACATGTGCTTCGCATATGGCACCATAGTGCTGGGCTTGTGTGACAGTTTGAATCTAATCAGTTCATACTGGATGCAGATGGTACTTCTCCCTCTGCAACTGGAGCAGCCGTGTCTCTCCTACCAAGAATTTGCAGGCTAAGTAGTAACTTTTTATTGTTATTTATTATTTTGAAACCTGGTGACCATAAGGCTGTGGATCTGTAAGTGCCCTGTGCAATTTAACTCCAATGCCACAGAGATCTGAAGTTCCTCTGGGGGGGTAATGGGATCTCCATGGCAATGGGGCCTGCTGAGAGAGAAACACACGGTTGGAATTTGATAAAAGATGACTTGGGGGCTATAAAACACCATCATCTTCATCCCAAAGCGATAATTAATCATGAACTGAAGCAACCTGGCTCGTGGAACTGTAGAAAAGGCATGGGCTGAGAAATTGGCCTTAAAGAGTCATGTGAGGAATTGCCTCATTCTCCAAAATCCCTTTTGGGTAGGGAAAATAAAAACCCAGAAAGGTGTGTCATGAGCAAAATACCAACGTGTTGCTTACAGATCGACGCATCAAAGTGCTCAGAGCCTGGATACTGCTGTTAGCTGACAAGTTCCTGGCGTGATGCCATTCAGCACAGAGCAACGGAGCAGATTCCCTTCAGAAACACAAGGATTGCAGTTTGTACGGGAGGTCGTCTAGGGTGGCTTTAGAACGCACTGTGTGCCTGCTAAAGAAACTCTTTTTGGCTGGGGTGTTTAAACTCCCAGGATATCGATGTTTGATCAAAAAAGGGGCAGCAGAACTGAGAATTTGAGCCCAATTGTGGAACTGCAGTTTCTGAGCTGCTTCTGCATACATTGGTAGTTTAGACATTGAGGAAAATGTTGAGTATCAGTACTGAGTCACTTGGTTTTATATATTGAAGTATGAAAATTTGAGCTCTGAAAATTAATTGAGGCAAAATATTAGAGGTATTTAAACTGTATCTCAGCAAATTATTATCTACTAAACTGCTGGAGGTTCAGCACCCTTCTTAGTACTTCCTCCACTCCAGCTTTTTGATGATTAGCTAGTTGTGTCTTTAGTTTGCTTATATAGAGAGTGAGAATAGAAATCTGTGTGATTAATAAACGTCACTATTACTGCCTGTATTTAAATCCTAATGATTTGTAAGCCACTTGGCCTCTGTTGGTTTCCACGTTATATGCAGGTCAAGTATAGCCTACACTGCTGGTGGACATGAATGCCATCTGACAAGGGCCATTATATCACAGAGTACTCTGTGCTTTTCCTTTTGTATCTTACAACTACATGTCACTCTTGCTGTTCTTGACCTTCCCCTTCCAATTTTGCTCCTCAGGGGCTATTTGATTGCTGCACCTTCTGTTTTCCGGTCTGGTGTTGAGGAAGCTATAAGTGTGACCATCTTTAATGCCATCAAGGAGACAACAGTCCAGATTCAGTTAGTAGTCAAAGGAGAAACTGTGTCACGAGCCCATGGAATGGTTTTGGGTAAGTTCCTGTGATTCTGAATGTGGTGCTGTGGGACCCCATTGGTGTCTTCTAGGGAGATTTCAGTAATGAGGCTGAAGAGAGAACTAGAGGGAAAGTCTTATGAAGAGAGGCTGAGGGAGCTGGGGTTGGGTAGCCTGAAGAAGAGGAGAGTCAGTTGGTACCTTCTTCCTCTCTCCAGCTCCCTGAAGGGAGGTTGCAGTCAGGTGGGAGTTGGGCTCTTCTCCCAGGGTGCCAGTGCCTGGACAAGAGGGCAGGGCCTGAAGCTGGCAGGGGAGGGTTAGGTTGGATGTTAGGAAGCCCTGTGTTTGGGAGAGGGAGATCAGAGCCTGGACTGGACTGCCCAGGGCAGTGATTGAGTCCCCGTGTCTAGAGGTGTTGAAGGGCAGTCTGGCTGTGGCCCTTAGTGCCTTGGTCTGGCTCATGGGGTGATGTTAGGTCCTGGCCTGGGCTGGATGAGCTCAGAGGGCTTTTCCAGCCTCAATCCTTTTGGGATTCTGTGAATAAGATAACTTCAAAGGAAAATATAAAACGTACATTATTATAGTTCTGTACTGTATTTTAAAATAAGAGCTGGAAATGCAGTTGCCCCCACTTCAAGTCTGAGTGTAGCTGAGAGAGGTGGTAATGTTTGTGCTCTTGGATAAATCATTCAAATCCAAGGATCTCTCTGTCCTGTGTGTAAAGACACAAAGTCTTTTGGTTACATTCATCATAGTAGTGAATTGGACATAGTCCTGTGCTACTGGATCTAGGGAACCCTGCTCTGGCAGGGGGGTTGGACTGGATGATCTTTCAACATCCCTTCCAATCCCTAACATTCTGTGATGCTGTGAATTAATTTACGTTAGTAAATGCAAAGCCCAGTAGCTGTTCCTCTGCTGCTAGCAGTGCTGTAAGCTCTAATGTAGACAAGGCTCAGGCAACCAAGCTCTTTAACCATCATGTTTTAACCCTCCTGCCTGTCAAAACTGGGATTTCTATAAAAGCTGTTTCCTTTCATGGAACAGATTGTCTCTGGTTTTATCCTCCCCTTGTCGTCTTTGAAATTGGCTGACAATTGCTAAGTAATTCAAAGGGAGCGATGCTTACACATGTGGACAACATATGCTAAAGAGAACTCTTAGGTATGGCTGAATCCAGCACTCCAAATAGATTCTATCAGCATTAGCTTTGAAAATCATTCAAGTCCTGAGAGAGGTCAGAGCCTTTTTACAGCAGAATACTTTTGTGAGTCCAGGATGCTCTGTGCTAAAAGCTCAGCCTTGGTGGTACTCTCTAACCACAGAGCACTCTACTATTTGCCATGAGAAAAAATGTAATTAAATGGGGACTGCGTTGATTTTGGAGAACTCTGCGAGGTCTGACTTGCTCACCCTGGAGATTGTTTCACACACTGCAGGAAATCCTAATGAAGGGGTGTTGTGATGAGCAGCATTGTGACATAGGGACTCCCACACAGCTGCAAATGTCTAAAACTCTAGAGCCTTAGCTTCAGAAGAATAACTCTCTCTCTCTCTCTCTCTCCCTTTAGATAAAGGAACAATTAAACTGAAGGTGAGTTTCCATTATTTTGAGGTGGTTTTAGTGAAAACATGAGATGCTTCCTTCAACCACACAGCACATTGCTGGACAGTCTTTCTGCTTGTTGCTCTGGTACTGTATCAGTTAAAACCAGATTGTCCCCAGCTTTGTCTACATTTTAGCCTTTGACATGCTTGAATGTGCCATCATGGATACCAGTTTTCCAAGAAAACTGATGGAGCAGACCATCCTGTGTTCAGACCCAGTCAGTAGGGGTTTGTGAAGGGCAGATCCTGAGTAACAAACCTGATCGCTTTCTGTGACAGGGTAACCCACTTGCTGAATGAAGGAAAGAAATGGGGAGGTGATCATTCCCTTCTACTCAGCTTTGGGGAGGCCACACCTCAGAGTCCTGTGTCCAGTTTTGGGCCCCTCACTACAAGAGGGGCATTGAAGGGCTGGAGAGGGGACAGAGGTGGCTACCAAGCTGGTAAAGGATTTTGAAAGAGGTGTTGTATGAGAAAAGGCTGGGAGATCTGGGGCTGTTCAGCCTGCAGAAAAGGAAATTGGTGGGAGACCTTATTGTTCTCTACAACTACATGAAAAGATGTTTTAGAGGGGTTGGTCTGTTCTCCCTAGTGGCCAGTGATAGGACAAGGGGAAATGGCCTGAAGCTGTACCAGGGGAGGTTCAGTTTGGATGTCAGGAGGGATTTCTTTCCTGAAAAGGCTGTCAGGCACTGGAACAGCTGCACAGGGAAGGAGTTGAGTCCCCATCCCTGGAGGTGTTGAAGAGAAGGGTAGCTGTTGCCTTGGGGGACAGGGTTTAGTGGTGCTGATAGGGCTAGGAAAAGGTTGGACTCAATGATCTTGAAGGTCTCTTCCAGCCAAAACTGTTCCATGATTCTATGTTTTTGCCACCTGTATGATCCATGAAGCTTAGGCAGATGCATGGGTGAGCTTCCCTCTCAAATTTTGCCTTGTAAGTTCTCCATACTATCAGATTTGCTACTTTGCCATTTTTAACCCAACATCTCTTTAGAAGGGCTTTATTTCTCAGAGTAACAGGCTGAGAATGTGCAAGTGTGTGTTTTATTTTGGGCTATGGGTTGGTGTTGGGGTATTTTTTCTCTGTCGGCAGAGCCGTGTCTTTGATAGCACAGTGGACTCCATTCCCCTGTATGACTTACCTTCTGTAGTGGAAGCTGTGTATGTAGATCAAATATCACTTTGCTTGAGTGATAAAGGATAGGAGAGAACTTCCTGGTGGGTTTTTAGCATAACTTTGCCTCCTTTGAAGTTCATACGTTGTAAAACATCTAGTATGTTCTTCATTTTTTCTTTCTAATGCAGAGCTACACTGAAATGCAGTAGGTGGCCGTTCCTTGCTTGCTGTTAGCTCCCCAGACAGCTCGAAGGCTTTTCTGGCCCTTTCTCACCTCATGGTCTCTTCTCTAGGTCCCTTCAGGACTTCGTGGACAAGCACATCTGAAAGTCTGGGGCAATCGGCATCTCGCAGAGGAAGGCTACATCTTTCACAACTATACCACAGTAACCATCGACAGCAAAGGATCCTCAGTGTTCATCCAGACTGACAAACCTGTCTATAAACCCAAGCAGAAAGGTAAAGTGACCCCAAAGGACGTGCCATGCGCAGGGGCTGCTTTCAAGCAAAACTCTTTTGCAAGGGTGGGTTCTAGGGTCAGATAATTCTAGGGTCAGATCAGCCGTGGTGACTAATAATTTTCCTCTTTTCCTTTTTTAGTGCTGATAAACCTCTTCATGGTGACTTCTGACTTGAGACCAGTCAATGACAGGGTAAACACAACTGCTTTCTTTTTCATTGTGAACTAGGATGGAATACTTGGCATAATTCTCTTTTATTCTAATGTAACTTTATGCAGCAATAGGATTAGATCTTTTCAGCATGTTCAGGCAGATCTTGTGGTTGCTTTTGGTTACTTACAGTGTTTTCATTTAGTCCTGTTACTTTTTGAAAGACACTACACACTTCTGCAGTGCTAGCCAGTCACATACAACTGTACCGGAGCACTTACAGCACGAGTCTGAAAAGTCCTTCTATAGAGGTGATGCACAGATCAGCAGGGTTTTACTTGTCCAGTTAGACAGGAAAACACTTCTTGTGATGAACTGCTCTTACCACAGCAGTTCATCACAAGAAGCAGAAAATCTCAGGAGACTCCATCACTCTGTAAAACTACCTGAAAGGACATCATAGAGAGGTTGGTGCTGGTCTTTGATCACAGGTCATTAGTAGCAGAACCAGAGGGGAAGGGCTTCAAGCTGAAACAGGGAAGGGTTTGACTGGGCATCAGGAAAAAGTTCTTCATGGAAAGAGTGATCAAACACTGGAACAGGCTGCCCTGGGAGGTGGTTGAGGCCGCATCCCTGGAGATGTTCAAAAGTCACTTAGATGTGGTGTTAGGGGGTAGAGTTTAGGGGTGAATTTGTAGAGTAGGGTTAATGCTTGGACTGGATGATCCAAAGCGTCTTTTGTAACCTGAATGATTCTGTGCATCCAACTTTTGTTTCAAAAAGCTCTCTATTCTCTGTTTCTTTCAGATTGAAGCCTATGTGGTGGTGAGTATCTGCCTGCCCATTACCCAACATGTGCCCTGTAGAAGCACCATTCTTGTAGCCTAAGAGGAACAAGAGTCTGGACCTTTTTGAGTCCATTATAGCCATTCCCAACTGTACTCTGTGCAATTATTTCTATCCCCGTGTCCTTAACTGCTTTTTTGTTATTGCCAACAAACACACTTGTTCTCTACTTCAGTTTCAGAAGTCCATGCCCACTTTTTCAGCCTGAGAAGAATTGGCTAGACTCTCTGGGGTTTATAAATGTGACAGTCCCACTCAATTTCTCCCTTCTTTTCAATGCAGACACCCTCCTATCCTTCACCTGGCTGGGCTGATAGAGCAGGGCCCATCTCATCTCTGCACCCAAACATTATGATAGTGGACAATAGAAATTCATGGCAAGGAAAGGGTGCTCCTGTCTTCTTCCTTATGAGGTGAATGAGAGGTTCCTTCTGTGTCTTGTTCTTTTTTGGTTGTTTTTTTTCAACCTTGTGTTTTCTTTAGCTGTCAGCCAGCAGAAGAACTCACCCTCTTGTTTGCATTCAATCACAGCTTTCATGATGACAAAAATGAGCAGGGTTGATTTCATCTGACTCTGTCATCCAAGGATGGTCTCTCTAGTTGTACAGATCCCTTTATGAGTCGCTAAAAGGTGTCTTCAGAGGGCAGCTCTTCCCTTCCAAAATGGGTGCCTTAAGGCAGGTGGAAGATCTGGTGCTGGACAGTGCTTGTGTGCAGTGGGTGTAGCAGCAGCATCCTTAAGTGAGAACTGAATGTTAGAAAGCAAATGCTCCCTGGTGAAGTATCTTCAGGAAATTTTGGACAGATTTTAGTGATGTTGAAGCTGTCAGGGACGTCTATATATTCTTGAAGTTCTTTGTTACAGACTGAGTTAAATGTGATATTCCTGTTCACGGTGATGTTTCTCATTCCTAAACCGCTCTGCAGGATCCTCGAGGGTCTCGTATGATAGAGTGGAGCAATTTGAAGCCCTTTTGTTGTGGTGAGTTTCAGGTTCTCTTTCCTCAGTGTATCGTTATTTCCCTTTGCTTCTGCTTATGCCTAACGTTCAAAAAGCCTCAACAAGGGCTGGTGAGCGCTGCACAGTTGACAGCATGTTGTTTCCTTTCTCAGGAATTGTAAACATGACTTTTCCCTTGTCTGATCAGCCGGTGTTTGGCGAATGGCTCATCTTTGCTGAAATGCAGGGGCACACATACAACAAATCCTTTGAAGTTCAGAAATACGGTGAGTTGTATTCGCGTGAACTGGGGCTGTAACCCAAGTATGTTTGGAAGAACAAAACATTATGGAATGTTTTAACTTGAGATATGAAACACCTGAGAAATAAAAGATGTCCCCAGGAAGGATTCTTTAGAGTCTTCGTACTTGAGAGCTACAGACCCTTCTAACTTAACCATGGTCTTTGCTCCTCTCCTCCACACTTCATAAAGGACCCAAAGGAGGAAACACTTGGGTTCAAATCCTGAAACATGGAGTCCTCTGAAGAGAAGCAAAATTGAAGGGTGTTTTCCTAAGGTTGTCTTGTCAAGATGCTCTTGATTTGCTACTCTGTTGATTCGTTCTCTACTGAGTGCTGTCCTGCCTAACCATAGCTGCACTACCGTGAGCTGTGATCTTGTCAGAGCTGTGTATGCTTTAGCTATGATCGGGACAATAAGGTATCCTTGACTAGATTGTCGTTATTTCTTCTCGTTGCAGTGTTGCCAAAGTTTGAGCTGCTGATTGACCCCCCTCGCTACATTCGTGACCTTTCACTGTGTGAAAAAGGAACCGTGCATGCCAGGTAGGAACAAACCCTGAATAAAACTTCCCTACTGTGGGTTGTTGGGCAACGACTGGAGCTTGGATCTCATTTGTTACAGACTTTTCGGGGGTTTCTGATCATCACCCCTGCATAAAGGACTTTCATAAAACACATTCACAAGCTAGAGAACCTGGTGGGATATCTCCTCCTGTTTTTGAGAAGTGCAGATCACGGTGGTACTAGCCTTGATGTAATCAAGAGAACAGCCTGAAGTAGTTACTCATTATCTCCTTTCCATTTCAGATACACCTTTGGAAAACCAGTGACAGGAAAGCTAATTGTCAATATGACTATAAATGGTGTAGGGTACTACAGGCATGAAGTGGGACACCCTGTCCTCAAAACCACCCAGGTGAGGGACACCTGCCGGAAAATATCTGCTCTGTACTCTTTGACACAGCTCTGTTCTCTTTCCTGCTGGGAGATCAGAAAATAAGTCATTTGATCATTTGGTCCAACATAATAAAATAGGACATCTTTTTACATGATACGTGTGTGATCTGTGGGGATGGGAGTTTGTTGGTTTAGTATTAATCTGGTTTTGGAGGGAGAACGTGGGAATGAGGACTCTGACAGAGCTATTCCAGACTATGGATAAGAGAGGAAAACAAAACTTGTTTTCTTTCCTCATTCCTTCATCCTCTCCCCAACTGCTTGTCACCCTATCCTTTAAAAATAGTGCTGCAAAGTGCCTACATTTAGATTTGGCTTCTAGATCTTTTTGAATGTGACTGAACTGTTCCTGTTCCCCCATACCCTTCACAGATTGATGGCTCCGCTGTTTTTGATGTGTGTGTGAAAGACATGATGCCAGCTGATGTTCCAGAACATTTTCGAGGCACAGTCAATATCTGGGCCACAGTGATCAGCTCTGATGGCAGCAAGCAGGTTACGTTTGATGACTCAACACCCGTTCAGAAACAACTGATTGACATCAAATACTCCAAGGATACCAGAAAGCAGTTCAAGCCTGGACTGCCTTACAAAGGAAAGGTGAGCCTAAAAGCAGACACACCAATAGCTGGCTGGTATAGAGCTTTACTGACTCGATCCCAGCATGTTACTGGGTGTTCTGATGTGTTTTCCCACCTGCTGTTCCTCTCATTGATTGGAATCACCTGTAATGTAAACTCTGTTGTTCTGTAAATGAAACACTCTGTAGGTAGAAGTCACTTACCCTGATGGAAGTCCAGCTGACAGAGTCACTATCCGCATTAAAGCTGAACTCACCCCAAAGGACAATGTCTATACTAGTGAACTGGTTTCAAGAAATGGCTTGGTGGAGTTTGAAATCCCCTCCATCCCTACAGCTGCCCAATACGTCTGGCTGGAGGTGGGTGAAAGCTCTTTATGGGATTAACGGGCTTTAATGTAACTAATCCTGTCAACCCTGTACTTTAGAAGTCAGTGCTACAAACAGGAAATCAGGGCTTTTTACCTTCCACTTCTTGATTTAAATGCAGCAAACACTGGCTTTTTTCTTGCTGCCAATAGAACCGATGTGGATAACTGGCATGAAAAGGTGCTTCTCCAAATGCAGCTTAACACAGGAGTAAGGGTCCAGTGTTTGTGCTGTTGCTGTGTCAAAATGACAATAGATCACAGAATCATGGAGTTATTAAGGCTGGAAAAGACCTCTAAGATCATCCAGCCCAGCCCAGGACCTAACGTCATTGCTATCAGCTAGACCAGGGTACTAAGTACCACATCCAATCTTTTCTTATTCAGGGATGGGGACTCCACCATCTCCCTGGGCAGTTCATTCCAATGTCTAACCATCCTTTCCAGGAGGAAGGGCTTCCTAACATCCAACCTAACCCTTCCCTGGCAGCTTTGAGCCCTACCCTCTTGTCCTGGTTATAGTACCCTGGGAGAAGAGCCTGACCCCCACTTGTCTACAACTTCCCTTCAAGTAGTTATAAGCGTAATGAAGTCCCCCCTGAGTATCCTCTTCTCCAGGCTAAACAACCCCAGCTTCCTCAGCCTCTCTTCATCAGCCTTTCCCTCCAGTCCCTTCCCCAGCCTCCTTGCTCCTCTGGACCCGCTCCAGCCCCTCAATCTCTTTCTTAAACTGAGTGGCCCAGAACTGGCCCTAGTACCTAAGGAAAGGCCTCCCCAGTGCCCAGTCCAGGAGGAGAATAACATCCCTAGTCCTGCTGGCCACACCATTGCTGAGCTAAGCCAGGATGCTATTGGCCTTTTGTGCCACCTGGGCATCCTGTTGGCTCCTGTTCAGCTGGTTGTCAGCCAGTCCAAATGAACAGCTAGACCATGTAAAATGGGAGATGGGAATACAGTGTAAGAAGAGAGCAGCATGGATCAGGTTTTCTATGCAAACATAACATTCAGATGTAACTTTTGTTAAGACTAAAGTGACAGCGATTGATGGGAAACCGTCCGGGGATCACTATCTGCCAAACTACTTGTCCATCAGTAGCTGGTATTCGCCCAGCAAGTGTCACATCCAGCTCCAGGCACCAGATAAACCTTTCCAGGTATGTTGGCTTGATTATTCTCTCGTGGCAATGACTGCATTTCTTGGCTTTAAAGTACTTTGTTCTAACTAAATATTTCTAACCAGTTCTGTTTTGGGGCTTTCTCATTGTTTCCACTACAAAGGATGAAGTAGCTGCTGCACTTCATCCACCGACTAAACATTTGGTGTGGGCTACATGTGGGTCTTAGCAAAGTAGTTTTGATGATGCAGCATCTCATTCTCTTTTGTGTTTCAGGGGAGAGAGGGTAGATCTAGGGACTCACAACATTTAAGTTGTTAACATCTGAATGTCTGTACTGTGCACCCCAGTAATATCCCAGGTGTAGGTTGTCTGGTGAAAGTGCTGTGCTGGAGATCATGCCAGCAAAGGCTGAACAATGGAAGTTGTTAGTGGGAGTAGCTTACTTACTAAAGATCCAAATCAGGGCTCTGTAGTCTCACTAGAACTTCTAGTTTAAACCTCTGCTGAAACTGGTTTTAGTCTTTAATGAGCTGTGAACACAGGATCCTCTCCAAAAATGTAGTCCTTCCATACAGAAGTTGTTGTGATCGCTCTCCTAAAGGAAAGATCTCATTGAACTGTGATTCCTGTTGCACATTGTTTTACCGAGAGTTGTTTAGGGCTTCTTCTCTAGCCAAGAAGATCCTCCAAGGGTCTGTGTGTGGCTTTGCAGTGAAAAGCAAAGTGGGGTTTGGCAATGCAGCCCTTTAGATTTCTGTTAGCAGCAGATCTATCAGGTTGTGTTCAGACTCTGTATCCAAATAAGAACTTTTTTTACATTTCATGGAAGTTTTAATGGCTAATTAATCTTTTACAAGTTTCCTGAGGTATGGAAAGGGGATTATACACTGCTAATCTGGACACATTGTTCTTATTATAACCTGATTAGAACTAATTCTTCTGTGGGAAAGCTAGGAGGTGGATGACCAGCTGATGTGGGAACTGTTGCCCTGCTTTGCCAGCTCTTACTGGGTGTTCCAATTAGCTACATTCATTTTTTAATGAATTGTTTCATCGTTTGCACCGGGGAATTCTTAATACTTCAAATATTTAATGTCACGAGGCACTTCTTGGCCTCTATGGCATTCTCTCTGTATTTAACCATTAGCAGCTCCCTGTATTCCAGTCCTTGCTGCTTTGGTCTGTATCGTACGTACATTCTGGAGAGCTACCACTGTGTCAGGAAGAATGTTTTCAACAGATCTCATTGAGATTTCACACAGTTATTCAGCTTTAACACTCTCAGTGGGCACTGCCATGTATTAGATCTCAGGAGGATCAAGAATGGAAAGTGCTGGAGAAATTCTTCTCACCACAAGTGTTAGGGGCTTCTCTTATCCCAGAAGTGAGATATTTGTGTCCCTAGGAAAGCCACTTGCCCCACAGAAGACTTAACAGTCAGCCAGACCTGACCCAGTCCTGATCCTGTGCCTGAGCACTGATGTCTCTCGCCTGATGGAAGAATTTTGTCTCCAGGGGATGCAGTACCTCTGGGTATAGGAGTTGAGAGCACACAGAGTGCAGGCAGGTAGTGTGTGGCTCTGCAGCCTGTTGCAGGCATCAGCTGAGTTTACCCAGGGTAAAAAACAACTCTCTTCTCATTTGTTTGTGTGTTTGACAGCTCCTTCAGTGCCAGATTTGCAAATTAATATCGAGGCTTGTGTAATTTGAAAGCATTTTCCCTCAGATCTGCTCTCAGTCATTTCATGCCACATTGGTTATGTTTGCATTAGTATTTGCCATATGAAAGTAATCACCGTCTATAATCCCAATTAAACTGCAAAGACTATCAAATGCACATCTCTTCCACCCCCAACCCATTGCTTTCTTTGTTGGGGGCTGGACTACTGAAGGGGGTGTCTAAAATTCAACCAATTCTGGCAGCTGCTCTGTGCCAAAAGGCTTAACTTCCAGGATTCCAGAGATTCCTTTATTGTTTCATTAATGCAAACAACCCCCCAGCCCATTCTGCTGGTAGATTTGCAGTGGGGGACGAGCTGAACACAGGCCCCTTTTTCTGGTGGGGAAAGGCCATGAAACCAGTGCTAACACCGTGAGATACTTCTTAGTGCGTGTGTTTCTTAGGAGAGGGGTCACGTCTCTTGTGAACTGAAACCCAAATAGATTTCTGTGCGTTCTGAATAAAAAGCCTGTGTTGTAACAGACGTTTGTCTGTTGCTGTTCTGTCTCTGGGTGCAGGTGGGAGAGGAGGCTTCGATTGCGGTGAAGTCCACGTGTCCTTGCAACTTCACTCTGCATTATGAAGTGGCATCGCGAGGCAACATTGTCCTTTCAGGACTGCAACCCAGTAGCATCACCCAGCAGAGGAGCAAAAGAGCCACCTCTTCTATTGAGAAGAACACGAGTATCAGACGCTTCCCAGGAACAGGTAGCTGACATCAAAAATTCAAACTCACTCCTATTTTCAAGGAAAAACCCAACTTTTCTGCAAACTGAAGTATCCCTGTTTTTTAATGTGATGCTTCTTAAGTGGAACAGAATAACTTAGTGCTAGAAAATTAGTCATACCCAGTGCACAAAAAATAGTGATACCCAGTGTACACATAGTCCTGCAGAAAAAAGGTTAATTTCTCCACAAAGAGTTTTCTCTAGTCTGTCTGTAGTCTTTTTCTGTAGAAAGTTCTAGTTTTCCTCCATACACTTGGTTTGGGATCAACTGAGTGGTTGGGGGTGTGTGTGATGGGGCTGGGGCAATTAACTAAGCTGATTGGGCTTAAACTAGGATGAGGACATTAGAAGCACTGCTAGTATGGATCAGGCTAAAGGAGAAGGTCATGCAGTTATGCTGGGGAAAGGGAATGAGGAGTGGGCTCCTAGTTTGCACAGGAGAAAACAGAAAGATGCAGACAGAATGAATTCAGTGGGTAGAGCGGGCTACTGTTACTCTTAGGGAGCTGCATACAACAGCTGCCAAAGGAAAAGTCCATCTATCCCGCTTTATCCTTCTGCTTTCTGTAGTGCTCTGCAGCAACAGCCTTTTTTATTTTCAATGGCTTGATCAATTCATTGTAAATTTCCTTGATTTTATGGCAGGAAACACACTGGGCAGTCATTCCCTCTCCACCTTCTCTACTCAGGTATTAGGGTGCTAACTGCTCGTCAGCTTTCATAAAGAAAAGAAGGCAGGGGGTAGACTCGGAGTTCAAGAAGAAATTGTTGTGCACATGATGCAAGCCCTGGATGAATTGCAGAACCACAGAATCTCTTTGGTTGGAAGAGGCCTTTAAGATTATCAAGTCCAACCAGTCTTGATGGAGAGAGTTCTGTGCCTCTGAGAATTTGAGTGGAACAGGGAGAGAGTGAAAAATCAAAGATAACTAAACCCACTCTTTTTCCAATTTCTTTTTCAGCACCTACCAGTGTCCCAGCAGCAGAGGTTGAAGTCTGCATGACGTTCCTCCGCTTCCCTGTGGTTCACAGCATGGCTCCTTTGGGCCGTCTTCTGGTCTACTATGTCCGGGAGAATGGTGAAGGGGTCACGGACAGCCTGCAGTTCACCGTCAAGTCCTCCTTTGAAAACCAGGTACTGGCAATGCAACTGGTGGAGAGGAGATGTGGTGGAGTCTGTTACTCTCTGTAGTTGTTTTTTTGCTGTGAACTGAGGTCATGGGATTTCCTGTTAAATTCCAAGGTCACAGTGACTCTCTCGGCAAATGAGACCAGACCTGGTGACGTTGTGAACATCAGGGTCAGAGCTGCAAAATCAAGCTGTGTCTGCATTGCCACTGTGGATAAGAGTGTGTACTTGCTGAAGACAGGTTTTCAGTTGACAGCCAGTCAGGTAAAACAGAAACTGAAGGCACCAGTCTTTCTCTGGATGCTGCACTCTGCTCTTTACCTTCGGTAAGCAGCTTTTTTATCTCAGGACTACAGTGTCTTCATTTTGCTGCAGGTTTTTCAAGAGCTGGCAGAGTATGATGTGTCTGATGCTTTTGGAACTCCAAAGGAAGAAGGACACTTCTGGTGGCCAGGCATGTCCTCACGCAGACGCCGTAGATCTTCTGTCTTTCCCTGGCACTGGGACATCACCAAGGACGCTCGCTTCGCGTTTACAGTAGGAAGAATCAGCCTCACTTCTCTGTGGAGTGTCTTTTTTAACTTTCATGTTTGCAGGATAACTGTCAGCTCTGTAGACCATTGCTTTTGGTCACATCAGAGCTGCGTGAGGCTGGAAAGCAGTTCCTGATTGCAGAGAGGTCATCATTCCAGCAGTGGTACTAGAGAATCATGTTTTGCATTGGCCTGTTTATTGGATGAAGGAATTCATGCTGGCTTGACCAGACTTTAAAGATATTAATCTGAGCAGTGTCCCAGGTCTCACATTTTGTGGGTTTTTTTCAATTTTTAATCCACATAGCTGCTAATAACAATGGCCTTTGCTTCCATTGGGTCCTCTTCATTCATTCATTCTTGGGCCTTTCTAGAATTTCAGCTAAGTTGTTCTGTCATATTAAACTTCATAGGCTTCCACGTATTCCCTCAATGCCTCAATCTCTTAATCATAAACTCTAAATCCTCAGAACTGTCTGTGGCTACAGGAGTCACTGCTGCTTCTCTCCTGATTTGTTGGATTTTTTTGTTCTGATGTTACTTTTTCCTCTAGTTCTTGGGTAAAGACCTGGTTTGTGATAACGGGATGAGTCTGTTAAGAGAACAAAGCTCATAGTCTTTTCAGTATCTGTGAACTCCAGTCTCTTGAGAAGAAGTGCTTTTAGGGTTCAGAGCTGGCAGGCAGCTTTCTAACCAGTTCAGTATTTTTACTGTGAAGCTGTATGGCCAGTTTCCATTTTGCTTGGCATTCCTGGTACTTCAGGATTGGTGATGCCTGAGGTGAGAGCTGCCTAATAACAGCAGCAGAACACACTGGAAACTTTTAGGAAGGGTAAAAAGCTGTAGGAGGAAAATATTCTAGAGGAAGAATGCATGCAATACATTTTCACCTCTAGCTGCCTGCCAGTTACCCAGGCCCAGTAATGTCAGATACTGTAAATGCAAATACTTTAAATGCATTTTCCAAGCAAACAAGAGCTTTCTCTAAAAGTAGCTACGTGTTTTCACCTTAGCAGTCACATATATAAAGTTTCAACTGAAATGTGCCCCATCAGTGTTGGAAAACCTTTGGGGAATTCTATTCAGAGAGTTACTAATTCGTGCTTAATTCTTTTTTTATTGTCTTCTTTTTTTCTTGCTGGTTTTTGGTCTTCACTGTCCCTGTCTAGGAAACTGGTTTGGTTGTGATGACTGATATAGTCAGCTTAAACCACAGGCAGAACGGAGGCATGTACACAGATGAGGCTGTCCCAGCTTTTCAGCCGCACACTGGGACGCTGGTGGCTACGATGCATTCTAAACTAGCACCGAGGTATTGGTTCTGTTGCACTGCCTGTTGTCTGTGCTACTCATATCTGGGGATTTTTCTGTGTTCTTCGCTGTTTTCCACTTCCATTTAGACAAAGTTGGGGTGGTGAAACCTTTCTGTTGTCTTTATAGGTGGAGTAAAAATTAAAACTAACTCTGCTTTGTTAAATGTAAATGAATTCTGCAAACTGCAGGGGAATGTTATTCACAGTGATGATTTGAAACTCTGCACAGAGCTCAGTTTTTTGAGAATTAGTTGCTGCTTTTGCCGTATTGGCAGGTGAGCCTGTGTGTTGCAGAGTTACTCCTTGTTTTGACACACTGGGGTCATTCAGGTAATCTGTGTTATGAATGATACACCCCTTGCTTTCTAGTATTCTGTATTAGAATCATAGAATGGATTGGATTGGAAGTGACCTCTAGAGATCTAATCCAACCTCCCCTGCCATAGTAGGATCTCCCAGGACAGCTCACACAGGACTGTATCCAGAGAAAGTCTCTAGAGCAGGAGACTCCATTACTTCTGGGCAGCCTGTGCCAGGGCTCTGTCACCCTCACGGTACAGAAGTTTCTCCTCATGTTGAGGTGGAACTTCCTATGTTCAAGTTTATCCCCATTATTCCTTGTCCTATTGCTGGGCACCACAGAAAAGAGACTGACCCTAGAGATCCGAGCTGCATTTAGGTTCTAACACTGATTTATCAGTTACTGTTAAAACTGTTTTGTTAAAGGAATTCACTGCCATGGATTTCTTTCTTCTAGCAGAGCAGAGAAGAGAAAAAGAACCTTCTTTCCCGAAACATGGATCTGGCACTGCCTCAATGTCAGGTATTGACAGGGAATATTCCTTTCATTATATCCAGGGTTGAATCCTCTTTAACTACAGAAAACAAAGCTCTTTAAAACCTACTAGACTTAGATCAGTGTGCTCTGATTTTTCTTGGTCATTGCTACTTTTCTTCCTTAGCTCTTTAATCAATAATCTTTCTTTGGGACAAGCTGGTCTTGAAGTGTTTTCATTTCAAGCTCACCCTGTCAGTTGAAAATCCATTGCAGCCCACATGTAAGTCACTGCTGTCACAAGCAGAGGAGTATCTGCGGGGGAAAAGAGGAGCAGTAGTTTGTTTCAACACATTTCTAGGTGTTAGTCACTTAGGGGAAGGTGGTGGGAGCTGAGGATACAGGTTTGCAGTGATTAGCTGCTGTGAGGAACTACCTATTGCATCTGCTTGCCTCACAGTGAACACAAGTCAGACCAGTCCTGCAATAAAAGGAGGACTGTAAAACATAAAGTGACGAAGCACTTCCAGCTAAAACCTTCCTGTGAGCCAGGATTCTATGAACCACTTCAGAGAGCCGAGGGGAATGTCTCCCAGAAACAGCACTGTTAGGATAATTTGCAGCAATTATGAGAAGGCTTCTCCAGGTTTGCAAGTAAACTGAATTCTCAGTAAATGATTCTAAATTCAATTTGACAGGACCTTGCAGCAAGTGTATTCAAATCTGTTCAATTGAGCATGAAATATGCTTTGTGGAAATACACAAAGAATTGCAGAAGTGCCTGTTCGGGCCTCAGCAAGCTGGGGCAGTTAATTATAAGTGGGAAAGTGTGGAATAAGAAGCTGCAGATTGCATTTTCTCAACTTCATTTCATTAGAAACAACTGAATTGGGAGTGTTCCTTGATTTCCACTTTCTTGAAGAAGAATTATTATTAATTTTTTTCTTCTATGATTTATAATTGTAATCTACAATCCTAAAAAAAAAAACCCAACAAAAACCCCAAAGCCTAATGTCAACTTCCCAAAGCAATTCTAAAAATTCCTAAAGCCTGGCTGGAGGGTCTAATGGCTGGAAATGTGTGTGTACTTTGGCTCCCCGCCCAGAAGAGTAAGTGCCCTCATGTGTGAAAATAATGTTAATGCTGGTTATGGGCTGAAATCCCAGTGGAAAGAACATCAGCTGCAACAAATTGTCCAGTTAAACAGACTGGAATGCTGCCAGTTCTGGAGCTAGGAGACCCTTCTGCTTCCTCTTCAGGGCTGAAGTTTATCTCAGGTACCAGCTACATAACCCCAGTTAGGACGGAGACCTAAATATTCAGGCATTAGTGTGCTTGAAAGAAGTTAAAATGACCTGATGCTGTGGCAGCAAGTGCATTTCCCAGGCTCTGCACTCTACAGTTTGAGCTGGGGAACCGCATTCAATGGCTGGAGGGTTTGAAGACTCACAGCACGGAGCCTGCCTACCCACAGGGACAGTGATCTTTGGGTTTTTACCGAACTATTTGGTTTAAAACTTTTCCTGCTGTAATAGAAATACAGAGAGCAGTGCCTGACATGCTGCCTGGTCACTGACAGTTATAACAGCTTGGGCTCATCGCAAATCACAGACGGCTGATTTAGACGATGAAAGTAAAACCAGTTCTTTGGTGCTTAAACTGTGAATAACCCTCAGTTGAGAGGCAGTGAAAGCTCAGGCCTTCAGCTTGTTCTGGATGGGAATCAGATGGGTTTGCAGTGTTGAAAGACAGTGTGTTATGCTGGAGACTCGCAGAGCTGCTTCTGAAGGTCTTGCGTTCTCATTTTCTGTGCCAGCGGAGATGCACATTGCTCTGAAAGGATTACAGAGCCAGCAGCATGTGTATCGAGCTCTGGGGAATAAATAAGAACTAGAGAGAAAACAACCTTAGGGTGTACTCATAACTGCACCAATCATCCTGCCAGCTGAGCCATGAAATAGCTTTTGTTCTTGCTTTAGAGAAAATGTTTTCTGTTCCAGGGAAGGCCAGTGCTGCTTTGCAGGAGGAGAGTGGCACAGGCTGCAGAAGACTATTATAAAGTATTGAAGAGGCCAGCAGCTTTATGCTGTGCTGTAGTGGTATGGAAGCACAGTAAAGCTTGATAGTCTGAACAAAGATTAGATTTTTAATCATTAGTTTCAATCCTCTGTAGACGAAAACAAAGTTTTCTTACTTTTTCCTGAGTCCAAAACCAACTGACCAATGCAAATGTCTCTGAATCAAAAACTGCTCCTCTGGACAAGCAGTTCATAGATTCATAGAATAGTTCAGGCTGGAAAGAACCTCAGAGATCATCCAGTTTCAACCCCCCTGCCATGAGCACAGACACTGCCCACCACACCAGGGTGCTCAAGGCCCCATGCAGTCTGGCCTTGAACACTTCCAGGCAGGGAGCATCCACAACTTCCCTGGGCAACCTGTTCGAGTGTCTCAGCACCCTCATGGTGAAAAACTTCCTCCTGAAGTTTGCTGAACCTGGTGTCTGGATGATTTTTCCTTTACTCTTCTGCTCACGCAGAGCCTGTTATAGGGTGGTGTAGACAAGGACAATGGGCTCCAACAAGAACTGCTTCTGTTTCACTACCTCTTAAGTAGATTATTGCTGAACTGTTTTTATCCAAGGCTTCTGTTTTATTTTCTTCCTTTCCTTTCTTTTGATTTAGTACAGACAATTGCCTCTAAGAAAAGTAACTGTAACGAGGTTGCAGATGCCTGTGAAGCAGTTAATCCAGTAAGAATTTGTCCATCAGTGTGTGCTTTGCAGAAGCAACTGCTTGCTGATCTGCTCCTTAAAAATGTGTCTAGGTCTCAAAAAACCTGATAGAAAACATTGATGCTGTGGTGTAAGTTTGGATCTGGAGAGAAGTCCCTAAAATGTTTGGCTCTTTGTGCTTCAGCTTCAGTCAGAATCATTTCAATCCAGTCATTCCCTTTGACAGTAATATATCAGGAGAAGCACAGCTGCACGTGGAAGTGCCAGACTCCATCACCACTTGGATAACTGAAGCTGTGGCTCTGTCTGAAGAGAAGGGCTTGGGCATTGCCAGTCAGACTGAGCTGAAGACCTTCAAACCTTTCTTCATTGATTTCACCTTGCCGTACCACGTCATCCGGGGAGAACAGACCAAAATCCCATTGACTGTCTACAATTACTTGGCTGTCTGTGTGGAGGTAACAGCCCTCTTGGTTCCTGTTGCTAAGTTACTGAGTTCTGGTTTATCATCAGAATTTCCTAAGTGATCAGCAAGTGAGAGTAGATAAGCTGTAGGAGTTACGTAGTGATAAGCACAACAGAAATGCTTTGAACAAGACAAAGGCAGCACTTTGCTTTATTTACTTGTAGCCTGGAACAGCTGTAGTGGTCTGAAGTGTCCTGGAACACCTCAGAGATAACAAATACTGAAAAATATAGGGAATACAATTGGAAAGCTTGTGCTGAACCACAGGGAAGAGAGAAAGCTGCTGTGTAGTTGATTTTGAAAGAATTTTGGGGGTTTATTTGAAAAATTCTGTCTCCCTAGATGTTTTCTTCTCAAACTCATTGACTCTCTAGCTCCAATAGTACTATTGTGAACTACTTGTGGCATTGCTGAGCTGACAATAGTGCTGTCAGTGAAGTAAGAAGGTTTGAAGAATGAATAATCTGTGATTTTCTTCAGCATTTGAAGCTGAAATAACTAAGTAACTGCAATAAATGAAATGAAAATGTTTTTCCACAGGTCCACGTGAAGATTTCTGTTCCAAAAGGCATAAAGTTTGTGGGGCACCCTGGGAAACACCATCTGACAAGAAAGAAGTGCGTTGCCCCTGGGGAAGCTAAACCCACCTCTATCGTTTTGTCCTTCAATGAGCTTGGACTGAGCAACATCACTGGTAGTATAGAAATAAAAATAGCTTGTGGTTCGAGGGACCTTTACGAGGGGTTTTGTTTTCTTCCTCTTTCAGAGGAACATTCCTATTTCCCCAGTACCTCAGAGTGGACTTGTTCACTGCTTTTGGCCAGCTTAACTTTTCAACCTCATTTGTTTCTTAGGTTTTCTAGCTGGAATGCACTGAAGGGTCTGTTGGAACAAAGTTTCCTACTCATCTGTTTCTCCTGTTGTGTGCTTTGTGGTCCTGTAAGTTTGGGACCTGTTGTATCTCCATGAAGAGAGAGGTCTACTGCTATCTTCGGGGAGATCCTTTGAAATAAGAAAATAACAATAAATTCTGTACCTTTGTCAAGCAAATCATCACAGGAGAAATAGTGTGACAGTGGAAAGTAGGGAAGACTTTCTCTGTTCAAATACTGTCCAGTTTTAGATGTGACCATACAAATACAGAATAAAGGTCAATCAACTGTATCTAATTACCTTGGATCTTCACATGAACTCCTGAAGATCTTTCTATCTCTAAATCTCTGCTGCTTTTCCTTTCTGTTTCTTAGCCAAAGCTTTTGCTTACGGTGGAACTACCTGCTGTCAGGATGGGATGCAGACCTTAAAAAACAGCAAACACTCAGAGGACAATTACATGGACAAAAGGACCCCAGTGGGAATGGATTATGTTCGCAGCAGCGTTATAATTGAAGTAAGAAAAGATGAATCTATAATAATTCAGAAAGAAAAGTGATATAAATGCTTGAGTGAATCATGAAACCTTTCAGGTAGTTAATCAAATGTCAGTGAGCTTAGAGCAATCTGCAGTTTCTTTATGGTACCTTTATGTGTTTGGAAATAATCCATTTTACTGGTACTTGTACAGAGAAGAGCTCCTTTGATTCTAAGTTCATGCTGGTGAATCTTCAGGACTGTTCAGAAGAAGAGAATAGAAATCCTATTGGGTAGGCTTGCTCTGTTAATCTAAGAGACATGTTGTGGTGTGAGGTTCTCTGGCAGTGGTTAGCGTGGAATCACAGAATGGTGGGGGTTGGAAGAGTCCTCTGGAGATCAGCTAGTCTGAGCCCTTCTGGCTGCTAGAATCATAGAATCCTCATGGCTGGAAAGGACCTCCAGGGTCATGCAGTCCAGCCCTCATGCCAACATCTCCCTAGATCATGCCTCAAGTGCTCTAGCTACTTGGTTTTTAAACACTTCCAGGGTTGGCAACTCCACCACAGAGCTGTAGNTTGGTTTTTAAACACCTCCAGGGATGGCAACTCCACCACAGCGCTGTAGAGGGGTTGAAAGGGTCCTCTAAAGATCATATAGTCCTTCCCTGGGCAACCCATTCCAGTGCCCAACCACTCTCTCATCAAATAACTTCTTCCTAATGTCTAGTCTAAAGCTACCCTGTTGCAGCTTGAGGCCGTTTCCCTTCATCTTGTCATGGTGTAATAGCTTTTCTCTAAAGGATATGTCTGTGTTTATAAGGAAAACTGAACAGCTGTCTCTGCTAATCCAAGCTCTGCATTTTATGTATGGCTTTCTGTCTTTATATAGCCAGAGGGACTGTCCAGAGAATACACCTATAGTGTGTTCTTCTGCCCCAATGGTAAGTTCACCATTCAAATGAGATATTAAGTTTTGTTTGATTTAGTTATAAATAGAAAAAAATGTGGTTTCATCTCCTATTTAAAAAAAAACCCCAACATTTAAAAAAAATCTTTGTTTCCATTTCTGTATGATTGATGAGTTACGGTGTGCAGGAGAAGCTTTTGAATAGAGGCTTTCTTACCTTGCTGGCTAATTATGAATTTGCTCGAACTGCCCAAGTGATTTCTGGAAATGGCAATTAAATTCCTTTACTTGATGGAACAGTTTGAGTATTCAGCACTGTGGACAGTAACGGTGACTGTACTGTATTTTCAGTTGATGCTTTAAAATTCAGTTCTGGAATCAGTATGTCCTTTCTGCCTGAGATTTGGATGACTCTAAACTGCCTCCGGTAGCTAAACAGAGATGCTTTTGACCACTAGATTAGAACTGAAAAATCATTTGCAGACTTCATAAGGAATCCAGCTGAGTTGTTTGAATTGAAGAATCTTCTCACTTGGAAAGGGGTGTAAATAGAAGATAGGAAGAAACATCCACGAATACAGTTTTAGTTTGTTTAAGAGAAGGTGGAAAAAAAGAACACGGTCTTAGGAAAAGGCTGTTTGTTTAAATTTCAGTCGCTAGCTGGGGGTTATTTGTGAGGTCTGTGAGCTAAGCTCTGATTCTTACAATATTCCATATTTTTCTGGCTAGAGAAAATACACATTTCTACGCCAAACAAATACGAGTACCAGTACATGCAGAAACCTGCCCAGATGACACACTTTGACATCGCTGTGAAAGCACACAATGACGCTCACCTGGCCTTGTCCTCCGGTCCCCACGACATGGCAGAGATGACTGAGATTGTTATTGGTGGACACCAAAACACTAAGACCTGGATTTCCGTAAGCAAAATGGGTGAGCCGGTGGCCAGCAGGGACACACCTGGTATCCTCTCCTGGGATGAATTCCGCAGCTTCTGGATCAGCTGGAAAAATGGAGTTATCCAGGTAGTGAATTCATCTGTGTGATGGTCATGAAGTCCCTGCTTTCGTAAACAGAATCTGAGCACACAGAGCAGATTTTCATTGGGCTCCTTGCAGAAGGTGAAAGCTTCGATCCTGTTGCTTTTCCTGTATTGTCTGGCTGGGGCTGTTTTAAGCAGAACATCTGCTTCACGCATTATGCTCTGGGGACCTCAGTCTTCAGTGTTTCAGTGCTAAGTGTGCTGAAAGCCTTGGAGGTCAAACATGTGGAATTGTCATTAAACTTCCTTGGATTGCTTTGTGGGTGGGGAAGAACAAGGTCTGGTCTATCCGCCACGTTCTCTAATGCACACCTAAGTTATAGGTCCAAGGACACGGAGCAGACAGACTTCCTGTGTGGGGGTTCTTGGATCTGCATGTTTTTATGTTCCTTTCAGGTTGGCCATGGTACTCGGGTGCTAAATGAGTCTATTATTGTGGAGTGGACAGTCCCCAAACAGCTTGAGGTGAAGTACATTGGCTTTTCCACAGGCTGGGGGTCAATGGGAGAGTTTAAAATTTGGAGAAAAGAAGAGACTGATGAAAATCACAATGAAGCATTTACTCTTGGAGTTCCCCACAACATAATTCCAGGATCAGAAAGAGCTACGGCTTCAATAATAGGTATCAATTATGAGGAGGTATCAGTAGGTACCAGTTATCAAATATGAAGAGATACTCCAGATGTTACTTGATTCTGAGGCTTATTTGAGTTATACGCCCCAGATAAGATAAAACACAGGCAGTTACAAAAGCAGATGCTGCTTAATTCTGGGATAAGTGATTATCTGGGCAATTTTGTCACTCGTTTGAACCCTGTTTGAGTTAACAGTGACTGTAACTTGATCCCATGAGAAGACTTTGCAGAGGCACTGTCTGTTAGGATCCACAGTATTCTCTTCGTAATCACAGATTGTGCTCACTGTGATCTAAATCGGGGAGTGATGGATAATCAAGCTCTGAATTGTGCAATATCTTTATTCCAGCAAGAGCTTTGAAGGGCTAAGACTGAACCTTTAGAGTCTTTGCAACCTGTGGCAGTTTATTTAAGCTGACTACATGTAGCTAATAAAAACCAGTGTAGTCAGGTGGGGTTTCATCAGAAGACATCAAAAGGAGGTAAAAAGCAATTCCATGACACTGAACATGTCTTCTCGTGTTCAAACAGGAGATGTGATGGGTCCTACCCTCAACAACTTGGACAATCTTTTGCGCTTGCCGTTTGGATGTGGAGAGCAGAACATGATCCATTTTGCTCCTAATGTGTTTGTCCTGAAATACCTGCAGAAAACCAAACAGCTCAGTCATGAGGTGGAGAGTGAAGCTACTGATTACCTTGTTCAAGGTAACTCATTACACTTACAGTGACTAGAAGGACAAAAGGCTTGTGTGAAGAGGTTTACCTCTATCACTACTATCCTTTCTAATCAAGAGTATCCCAAGGGATTTCTTCTAGGGTGATACCAAGGTTATGCAGATTTTGATGTCAAGGTGCTTTCCCTTGAGAGCCTGTGTTTTCATAGAATCATTAGGGATCAGAAGGAACCTCAAAAAATCATCCAGTCCAATCCCCCTGCCACAGGAGAATCACCCAGACCAAGTCGCACAGGAACACAGGCAGGTCTTGAACGTCTCTGGAGAAGGAGAGTCCCCAACCCCCCTGGGCAGCCTGGTCCAGTGCTCTGGTACCCTCCCTGGGAAGGAGGTCCTGCTGATATTGAGAGGGAACCTCCTCTGTTCCGGCTGGCACCCAGTGCCCCTTGTCCTAGCACCAGACAGGACTTGAGCAGAGCCTGGCTCCATCCTCCTGACACCCACCCCTCACATATTGATAGACATTCGTGAGGTCACCCCTCAGCTTTCTCTTCTCCAAGCTCAGGAGACCCAGCTCCCTCAGCCTTTCCTCATCAGGGAGCTGCTCTAGTTCCTTCATCATCTTTGTTGCTCTACGCTGGACACTCTCCAGCAGAGACACTTCCAGCAGTGTGTCCTTCTGGAACTGAGGGGCCCGGAATTGGACACTATACTCCAGATGAGTCTCACTTGTGCAGAGTAGAGGGGGAGTGGAACCTCTCTCAATCTGCTGTTTTCCTTCAATAACTCTACTTCGCCAGCTAATTAATTTTTTTCCTCTTTTTTTCCCCTTTAGGCAGCTAATTTCTATGTTTAAACACTTCAGGAACATTAAATACAGTCAAAATCTCTATATTTAGGTGGTTTGCCTTTTTAAGAAATTCTTTCCAGTCCTTTAGTACATTTTCTGAGAACTCATTTCTCATTTTTAACAGTATTTTTTTTCTCAGTAGACCCAAAATCAAATATTAGTGTCCAACGCTGTGAGGGCAGAGCCTATAACGAAGGCTTTTTGTCTGTCCTTTTGGTGTCCAGCTCTATCTCAAAGCAATGTCTGTCTTTGTGCTGTTTTTCTCGGTGTTTGTTTGGGAAGAGCCTGCATGCACACGAGTTTTATAACCAACTACAAATCAAAGGACTAGTAAGAATTCGGTGTCGTTCCTGTTTTTAATGATCTCTAAGGGACAAAGCTGTTTTGTGTATGAGTCAGACAATAGCCATGCCATGAAATCAGAGGTGACAGGATTAGGTGGTTCTCCTCTGAAAATATAAATATGAAATGTAAGAGCCCTGGAAGGGGCTGCCCAGGGGTGTTGTGGAGTCTTCTTCTCTGGAGATGCTTAAACCCCACCTGGATTGTTTCTGTGCCACTGAATCTAGGGGCTCCTGCTGTGGCAGGGGGATTGGACTGGATGATCTTTCAAGGTCCTTTCCAGTCCCTGACACTCTGTGATGCTGCGACTCTGATTCCAGGCTTTTGGCTCCAAACTCTGGCTGCTAATTAACCCTTACAGAATAAATTCTCAAGAGTTTTAAACTTTTTCTGGGATTACTGGAGCTCTGCCAGCATAAGGTTGAGGTGGGAAGTCTATTTGCTCACTCCAGAGGGCTTCTGTGACTTGCAAAGCAAGAAAACATTTTCATTGTTGAATCATCCATCACAGAAAGTGCTGATACCCAACAGTTCCCATACATCCCCTCATCTTTAGCTCCCCGTGAGCTAAACTAGTGATTCTGTTGGATCAAAGGTTGGATTTAATGATCTTAAAGGTCTTTTCCAACCAAAGACATTCTGTGAATCTGTAATTTGTTCAGTAATTTTTCCCCTTCCCAGTAACACAGTTGTGCAAAAGCAGGTGAACAAGTGAAAACTAGAAAGGGGAACCTCTTCTGTGAGTCCAAGCATCTAGGGGAGTGTTTAGAAAACAGAGGATTTCAGATGAGCAAGAAAGACTTAAAAGCTCTGCCTCTGTTAACCTAACAAGCAAAGAAGGGTAAACATAAGAGCGATACAGAGTAAAGTCAAAATGAACAGTTGAATAAAAGAACAGAGAAAATAATGACTGATACAGCAATGCAGTTATTAATTTGTCCGTCTAACACACTGGAAGTAACACTGAGGAGAGGCTGAAGGAGGACAGTGCTCAGCAGTAAATGGTACCTGAGGTCTGTGTAGAAACAAAACCAGTGGATTTTAGTGTAACACCTATTGCTTGGAGGAAGAACAAACATCCTTGTGTGTATCCCACCACCCCCAGACAAAGGAGCAATACCTTCATCTGCCCAGAGCTTTCAGAAAGATGGAAGGAGAATGGCTGTAGTGAGGATCTTTCCTTGGACACTGCATCTTTTCAGGGGAGATCGCATTTTTAACATTTCTGCAGGCCAGAAAGCAGGAGCTGTATCTTACAGATGTGAGCCTGAATGGCTGTCTGTACAAGCTGCGGTGTACGGACACAGAGCTGGCTCTGTCACAAAATCAGAGGTTGCCTCGGGCAGCAGAATCCCTTACAGCACTGCCAGATGGGCCGAGTCTTCATTCACTTTACATACTTGTTTTTCAATGTGTGAGGATTTTGGACTCCCCCAGTGCTTTTGTGACTTGCAGGCTACCAGCGCCAGCTGACCTACAAGAGACAAGATGGTTCATACAGTGCTTTTGGCGAGAGGGATTCCTCGGGGAGTATGTGGTGAGTTGCTATTTAAAACAGAATTAGAAAATTCAGTGTTTGCTGACCGCGAAAAAGACACAATTGGCAAAGAAAGAAGAGGAATTTTCCAGCTTCCATCACGGTATCATTTGAGAACAGGAATAATAATGACTATGGACTTACTGTTTCAGTGCTGCTGCGTGTTCAGGCTACATGAGTAGGTGTATTAGAGTTGCTTCAGGACTTGGGGGCAGTTAAAACATCTACTGCTCTGTCCAGGCACAGAAGCTATAGTGAAGGATCATATTTGGTCTATTTGGAACTGGAATAGCAATGTATGAGGGCATGTAAGCACCTAGTTCCACTAGGGAACAGAGCTTCACCTGAAGCATTTACAGAAGCTTGCTGACTCCACAAGTGGCAGAAGCTTCTACCCCAGGGTAGGGAAAAACCAACAAAAACTGCCAAAACCAACCCAAAACCCCCTGAAGAAGTCTTTTTCCCAAGTGTGTGATATTCCCTCATGGATGAGATGGAACAGTATGGAATCCTGCCCTGAAAACTAAGTGCAGGATCTTTCCGAGTCAAACAATACGAGAGCCAGAAATTATGAAACTGAGGAATCAGCTCATCCCCCTGATGTCCCCCTTGGGAAGCCCCAGCCTTTAAGGTTGTGTGTTACATCACATTAGCGTGTTAGTCGACTGCAATATCTCACATGTAGTAGATTCTTGTCTTCATTCATTTGCTTGTGCTGTCAGGGCTTCTCCAGCTGCTCTGTATTTTGCTCTTTTTTCATGAACTCATCCGAGGGGAAGTACCGATTCCATGATGCTGCTGCCTCACTGCCTCTACGATAGTAAACTTTTATCTTCGATCTGGCATCTCCCAGTCCCTCGATGTCAAATATGGTGACACAGAATTACTTAACACTTGAAAAATCCCCTGCCGGGCAGCATGCTTTCTACCCTCCCATTCCTCAGAGGCTTGTAAAGCGAATGATTCAATCTCCCAGAGCTGGCCAGGGTTCACACTTGTTGCGTGTCAGAGGTTTAGAATTCCAACAACACTTCTGTTGCTTAAGTCTTAATTCTGTGTAAAGCCTGACACAGCCTCAGACTTTAGCAATGGGCCTGGGTTTCTATTTTTTATTGCTACTCTTTTTACAAATAATTCCCTATTTAGAAGGATATTGAGTCTTCATTTTAAAGGTTTCATATTTTTTAGCTCCTCTAGAAGGGAACTGCATTTTGGAGTGTGTCAGAACTAACACAACGACACCTTCCAGTTGTACTTTGATCTGTTAACCCACCATCCTGCTTTTATGCAGAGGCTTGGACAGTGGTTGGATGCTTTTCTGTACCGTTAATTTTATAACCATGTGTTGTGTTTCCCCAACAAGGTTTTTTAATCTGTGCTCTGTAAGAATGTGATTTTACCCTCATCATGAGTTATTGTGAATTCTTCTCAGTAAAGATGATAAATTCATATTTACAGGCTAACAGCTTTTGTCCTCAAGTCATTTGCGCAGTCTCGTGGGTTTATTTTCATTGACCCAAAAGAACTAACAGCTGCCAAAGACTGGATCATCCAGCACCAGAAAGAAGATGGCTCTTTTCCTGCTATGGGCAGGATTCTCAATAAGGACATTCAGGTAAAACCTATACAGACTCAGAATTATCGCATGAAGTGATGCAAGTTCTTTGTGCCCACGAGGATTATTGTACTTGAAAAGGTAGATTAGGGTAGCAAGAAGTACGGGTACCAACAGTCTGTTGGGTTGTGTCTGTGTGCTGAGCCGTGAGGATGGAGAGCATGACCTCAGGTCTTGCCAGACACTTCAGTCACTTCTCAGGCTGTGAAGGTTTGTGCACTAAGTGTGCTCATGGGCTACTGCTAGGGAAGGAATCATAGAATCATGATGGCTGTGAAGAATGTCCAGGATCACCAAGTCCAGCCCTCATCCCAGCATCTCCCTAACCTCTTACACCGTGCATGGCCTCAAGTGCTCTATCTACTCTAAGAAAGCTACAATGTTGGGTTCCTAAATTTCACGCTCCTTATGTACAAAGGCTATGTTCTGTGATGGCACAGCTTCCCCTCTACCACAGTCTCTGTCTTGCTTAAACAGTCCTTTTACCCAGCATCTTTTTGATCAGTTTTCATCCAGTGCTTTGTGTTTGTTGCTCTCCAGGGTGGAATCCATGGTAAGATCTCCCTGACAGCTTATGTGGTTGCATCTCTTCTGGAAACAGGTGTCACTTCTGAGGTAACAGAAACAGAGTTAAAATTAGTCTTGTGTTCTACACATTCTAAAAATCCTCTCTTCTTTTTAAACTTGATTTTACACAGTTTACTCTCAGAGGTTGTGTGCTCGCTAGGACAGTAGCCTCCAGGTGAGAGGAGGGACTGTTAAGGAGTCCATTGTGAACTTATTCAAGCTGATCTCCCATCCTTCAGCTGTCAGCACAAGGGTTATTGTACCAGTGCAACCCCCCTTCCTGCAACCCCATTCCCTTTCCCAGAAATGGCTGCACAGAAGTGTTTGCTGCCCTGTAATTTCAAGGTGTGATTGCAGCTTACACAGACACCGATAGCTTAGCTCTGTATGCTCCAAAACCCGTGTAACTAGTGTAGTGCCAGCAGCAGCTTAACTATACAGCCTCATAGGCTTTGGGGATCCAGGAAACTTCTGCAGTTTGCCTTTGCTGCAGAGGCCAAAACGCTACTGCTATTCGATTACAATATCTTTGGAGAGCTGCACTCTTGTAATGTGCTGGATCGAGGACTGGGGAGAAAAATGCTTTTCTGGAGTGAGGCAGAACGAGAATGCTAAAGGAAAAAGAATTGCTGTGTAGGAAGGAGCAGTTATGCTGCTTCATTTTTGAGGTGGAAAAGAAAAAGAGTCCCTTCCAGTGCAACTGGTGGTTTAGAGATTCCTTCTTAAAACTCCTGGTGAAAGCAGTGCTCCTCTGCTCTGCTGTATTTTTGGCTGGAATGAAGATACTCAGATAAAATCATAGTTAAACCCTCACGCTGCAGCTGGGAAAATGTCCGTGTGCAGATGTGCTGGGCAAGTCATGAATATAGTTCTTCACTTCTTTTACAGCCTAGGCGGGGAGTAGCTCTGTACAGGTAGAACTGAAAGACTCAACCAGGAGATGTCATAGCTGCTGTGGTTTGTCTTGGTCATCTGTACTCAGACAAAAGGGTTGTCCAAGTAAAACCCAATGAGTTCATGGAGATGGCCAGTGCAAACAGCACTGTCTACTCAGAAACTCAGTGATAATCTCAGTGTTCCCAATGGCATCCCTGTAGAGCTTGAAGAGTGGAGCACTGCTGCTGCAAACAGATACTCCCTAACCCCCAGTTCTTGTTGGAGTGGAAGGTCTTCAACCTTATTCACAATAACTAAATGAAAGCACTAGAAGATCCCATCCTGCAGTACTCATGGAGTAACTTTGTGTCCCGTCATCAGCAGTGTCCACACTCTGAGAAGTGATGTGATGTGATGTTCTCTCTGGACTGCTGTGTGTCAAGACAGCCCTAGCAGTTTTATTTGCTGAAGTGCAGTTTATGTGGCTCTAAAGGTTTTCCTAGAGGACATTTGCAAGTGTTACTAATGATCTGAGCTAGGAAATGAGGAAGGGGAAGGTTAGTGCCACAGGGAAATCAAAGGAAACCAAATTACATCAAGTCCAATTAAATTGTTTCTATAAATTATCAGAGCCACGTTCCTACATGGTGAGGTCATTGAGGGAGTTAATAAAACATGTTTGTTGGCTGCAGGGACCCCTGGGAACCTTGGCCTTTATTATCCTCTGGCGTCTGCTAGACGCTCCGGAGTGTCAGGAACACAATCAAACCTACAGTAGAGAGCTCGCTTCTCTGTTCATCTGCTGCCTTGCAGCAGCGTGCAAGTTCTTCAGCTTTAGGAGGGAATAAATGTGTCTCTGTGTTAAACCTAGATGGTTCTTGCTGCACTCTCTGTTGCTATTTTTTGTGTTAATGGCAGAGCTAAATGCATCTTATGTGGTTTGGTTTGTTGAGTTGCTTTACAGGGCACAAAGTAGTGAGAAATAAAGTGATTCTCACTTCTGATCTATAGAGGCTGGTAATTTCTCTGGGCTCTTTCCCCTAAATATAGGAAGAAAGAAGAGCTGTTGACAAAGCAAAACACTTCCTAGAGACCAATTTGTATTCAGCAGAAGACCCCTATACTACTGCCCTGACTGCATATGCCCTGACACTGCTGCGCAGTCCCTCTGCTGCTGTGACGCTGCGGAAGATGAACAGCATGGCTATAACACAAGGTACTGTGCTCCTGTGGCCGCTCTGCCAGTCCTCGCACTTCTACAGGAGCAACTGGAATCATATATTTGAATTACTGGAGGGGATAGAGCCTGTGAGATGAGGTTTTTCTCACAGCACAGTTGGACTTTGTAAGGCAGGAGTTTTCCCAATTCTCTGTGGAGAGGGCCGAGTCCCTCATTTCCACACGTGCAGCTGATGCTGAGGCAAGGCAAGTGTAGCAGAGGCTCTGCAGGGCCTTTCCTGTCAGTATGTAACACGTCACATTCCCTGGTGGTGCGTTAATCCAAAATCCAAGAATTACCTCATTTGTCACGTTGAGCCATGTTTGCAGTTGCAGAGGAGCCTCTTGCCAAGGGAATGCTTTGCCCGAGAGGAGGGACAGCACAGTTCAGGGCATGAATCTGTTCCCTGAGTCAGTGCAAAAGCAGAATTGGATTCTCCCCACACAGAGAGGCTTAGCAGCAGTCCTGTAATAACACACACTCCCCTGTCCTGTTTTTCTAGATGGCTTTACACACTGGAGCTTGACAGGAACACTGGTTACTGATGAAGATACCTTCATGGGATTTAATGACGGCCTCTCTCAATCAGGTACTGGAACTGCAAAGGCAGAGATAAGAGACTGGGTGGTAACAACAGGCCGCTGACTGTATCACAATGAGTTGTTTCTGCAGCACAAGGTACTCTGAAAATGGCAGCGAGGGCCCATGAGATTCCATCAGGGAGGAATCATTTGAAATAGAAGTCAGAGAGAAGTCAAATACATTTAATTTTGGAGCTGTTTAGCATTGTATTTTCAAATGGACTTGGGGATTGTGCATCTAGTTTCACTGGAATTTCAGCTGCCTTTCTAGACACTCAAAGCCACAACAGTGAATGATGGGATAATCTTCAAGTCCCTTAAAACCACTGACTCTTCTAGTCTGATGGAGGTGCACCAGTGTTGGAGGGATCCTGCCTGATGTTGTGCAACAATCTCTAGGGCAACAGCAAAGCAAAACGGGAGTGAGGGAGAAATTACTTACAGAATCAAGTAGAAAGCAGGCTCTCTGTTGTGTGAAGGAAAAAGCTAACATTGGAAGCAGAGGTGTCTTTGGAAGGTGAAGCATCTTGTGTGCAGACATATTCTAACTCCATTTTCCTCTTCCAGTGTTTACTTCTGCAGACTTTTTCATTTCTCAGTGGATTAACACTCCCAGATTCTAGACCTGACCAGATTCTCGCTTCTAGGTGGTATTTTGATTCTTTTTTTTTCTCCCCCTCTTCCAGTTGTTTCTGCAGAAGTGGAAATGACATCTTATGCCCTTTTGACCTACACGCTCCTAGGAGATGTGGCCTCTGCACTCCCAGTAGTGAAGTGGCTTTCACAGCAAAGGAACGCCCTTGGAGGATTCTCATCTACTCAGGTGAGCTGCCTCTGAAAAAGGGTAACTTCAGCACGTGTATCATCAATTGTAGCAATCAATTCCTTCAGGAATGGTCAATACACAGGTTCCATCTACAGTCCAGACAGAGACTGTGTCCTGGTAAGCAGAAGAACTTCCCAGTGCTCATTCCTGCTTCCTTCTCAACTGATAATTTGAAAGGAGCCTAGACTTTGTCCCTACAGCTAGGTGCCCTTGACAGCAAAAGAGAACAAAGCCTGATATTTCTTCTGCTGTCTGAGTTAATGAGGAAGATGATGCTACCAGAAGCTGCTGACTGTACAGCACAGTTTCTAAGTTTACCACACCCCTGCATTCTTCACTACTCTGATCTCTACCTCTTCTGCTCCTAGGACACATGTGTAGCCCTGCAGGCACTGGCTGAATATGCTATCCTTTCTTACGTTGGAGGAGTCAACCTTACCATTTCCTTGGCTTCTACTAATCTAGACTACCAGGAGACATTTGAGCTTAACAGGATGAATAAAAAAGTCCTCCAGACTGCAGTGGTAGGTGGTTTTCTGTTTATGTAGCCACATTCTTTAAAGGTCTCCATGTGAGCTGAGTTCTGAATGACAGCTCAGCTGTGTCCAGTAAAGGTAAAAGCACAAATAACACTGAGATCTTGGGATATTCTGGGGCTTTATGACTGGGTTCTGATGTGAGGGAAGCAACACTCAAAGGCATTTTTCACCCTAACTAATGCCTGATGCTTATTTTGTGCTGCTGCTCGTTTCTACCACTGTTAAATGCAGGTGGCTGAAAAGAACCAGTCATTCTCACTTCACTCTGCAGCCTCCTTTATGATTTCATACAGAATAAAGCTACCATTGAGATTTGTTTCCATTCTGAGTGCTGTGTCTTGTCTATGGATTCTCCCCAGATCCCCAGTATTCCAACGGGGCTGTTTGTGAGTGCCAAAGGTGAAGGCTGCTGCCTGATGCAGGTAAAGTTGCCCTGGGGCTGGAGAGGATATGGGAGTGGTTATCTCTACTTTCACACTCTGCTTGCTTCTTTTTTAATCCCAGTTTGCTATGAGGAAGGAGTTAAGCTTTAAATTTCTCTCCAAGTAATTATGTAAGGTGGTGGTGCTTTAATTCGTAGAAGTAAATGTGATTGTTCAAGGGTGAATCAGCTCTGGTGGAGCTTTACCTGTATGTAACTGTGTTGTAAAGCCTCTCTTTCCCCTGTGCCCACCATTACCTCTCTCTGAAGAGATCTGCTGTTTATGATGGTCTTCAGGGATCATTTGCATGTTCTATGAAACATTGGGGTCTAATAAACTGCCCTGATTTGATTTGGTTCTTCCCTCTTTCTGCTGCAGATTGATGTCACTTACAATGTTCCTGATCCTATTGCCAAACCAGCGTTCCAGCTCCTGGTTAACCTGAAAGAGCCCAAGTCAGAGCAGCACCTTCAAGCTCCAAATCTCCTGCGGTCTGTCTCTCCAGATGAGAATCGCTCGGAAGCCTTGCACAGAGAGAGGGCACTGGTGGATGATGATGACCCAGCTTCAGACCAGGACCATCGGGAATACAAAGTCATACTGGAGACCTGCACTAGGTAGGAACCACCAACACATGGCACATCCTGCCTGTTTCTCAGGGACCGTTTAGTTTGCTGATCAGCACATCTGTCCTGCTGCATTCACTGACACAGGAAAGGTGCCAAATGCTTTCTTGCTGCACTGTCCATGTCTCAAGCAGTGTAAAACAGAACATCTCACATGCTGAACACAGAGCTTCAACCATAATTGTGGGTTGTAGAGCAGCGTTACTGTCTGGATGTTCATCAGCAGGGTCTGTTCATCATCAGTGCTTGTAGTCCCAAGTATATGGCAAAGGTAGAGCAATAGAGTTTAAAGAGAGGGCAAGGCCTTGGCTTTTTATCACTTGTCATTGTTTTGCTTAGTACTGCTGCTGTTATCAGGAGTTGCTGGTCTCTTTTCAGAATGTTTAGATTTTTAATGACTTTGCTGGAAAGTTGGCCCAAAAGAGGGAAGCCCCAACCAAAGTAAATAAGTGAGGCACAGAGCATCCTCCTGAAACCATTCCTGAGGAAGTCATGTTTGTGAGCAAGAGTGTGTGTGTGTGGGGGGGTGCTACTGCTTCACTGAACTCACACAGCAGAAGTCAGCTCAGATGTAATTCATGGAAAACTTTTGCTCCCCTATCAGTTTCTGTCTCCTTCCTTCCTGCAGAGGCAATGCCCTACAGTGACTACAGTCTGAAAACAGTTACAGTGCCTCCAGGCAAGGACAAGATCTTGTTATCTCTATCCACACGCTTGCCCCTTGCCCATGTGGCTGTGTTGCTGGCAGATGCTTTGCCTCTGATTGCCCCAAGCCTGTGAAATCCTGGGCCAGGCGTTTTTCACCCTAGTTCAATTCTTCCTGCCTCCAGTAACAACTGATGAGCAGCTCAAACTCATTATCCAAAAGCTTGCTAGGGTCGGTCTGGCTGTATTTAACACATCACCTTCTCAATCTCCTCTTCCTCTCCTGAGCTCTGCCGTGTGCACTGGGGAGGCAGGTAGGTTGCAGAGTCTTGTCAATGCCTTGAAGGTTCTGTATCCAAGGAGGCTGCCCTGCATCAACAGCTTTCTGTGTTATTTCTAAAACTTCTGCCCTGGGAGTTGCTGGAGAACAAAGACAGAAATTTGAGAGGAAGCCCAGTGCAAGTAGATTGATGGCTTGGAAAGAAAACAAAACCAAATGAAATCTTCCTTTTCCTCCCCTTCTCCCTCTAAAGATGCCCTTTTAACTCCTCCAGCATCTTATTTAGGCAGTGCCAATAGGGGAGTGAGTCTAAGGACACTGAAATATGTTGTGGTGCTGTCATCCTGAGTGAAGTCCTTGGGGCACTTTAGAGGAGTTGGGGAGAAAGTTCGGGAAATAAAGGGCTGTCATACAGAGAATGGGGAAAAAGGCAGGTAAAAGAAAACTGCAGGACTCTTTAGAGAGTATCATGCATAAAATTTGGTATTAACAAGGTTTAATGTCTCTGGGAGACTGTAAGACATGAATTGTCTTACACAGAGCCAGCTGGATCTGTCCACAGACCATCTCATGCTACTGTGGGGCGTAGGAGCTTGGGTGTGGTGTTAATCTGGGCTGGCTCTGCGCAGTGCTCAGCGGACTCACACCCACCCTAGCTGTGGAGTCTCCAGTTAGCCCTGCAGGAGCCTGTTTAGATCTGGCAAATTCAGTCCTGGAAGCTAAATGCTGTTTTTCCGGTGCTGGGCATCAGCTAACAAGCCCTCCTGGGGACGAGTTCCTCATTCCGATGGTGGTGCAACTAAACAGCAACAGGTAAGGTGTCAGGGAGAGACAGAGCTGCCTACATGGGAATTCAGAGAAAGGGAGTGTTGTTCTGCAATTAGCAGAAGCTTCTTCGTTACACTGTTGACTATGTTAATCCTTCAGAAAATCAAAACCTTCTGCAATGCTCCAAAATAAACTTCCTTACTGAAAAATAAGTCGAGCAGCCCCACAGGAGACTACAGCCCTTCTTCTGCACTTCTGCCTCTTTTGCTGCTACATCTCTGCCCTCTGTGAGTTGAGCTTCATTTTTATTCAATAAAAGCAGAAGAGGATTTTGTAAAACCAAATAGACTGTGGCTTTCCTCCAGCCCTTTAAAGAAGGGTAGATCCTTTTAAGATCTTTTCCTCTGAAGTTTCTTGCAGTTGTTTTCCATCCTGATTTGTCCACCTGCCATTTCTTGTTCTAGATGCTGACTTTGTTCTTTCTCTCTTTTTGCTCTCATGGGAAGATGGCTTCACTCTGGATCTTCTAACATGGCTGTCTTGGAAGTGCCGTTGTTCTCGGGGTTCCGTGCGGATGTTGAGAGCCTAGAGCAGGTAAGATGTTGTAATGAGAGAGTAAAGCATGACCTTGAGCCAGGACCTGACCCTCTAACTGTGAGGGATTCCCTTTGGGGAGCAATAGGAGGCAGATGGCATTGAATGCTAGAGCACTGGCCATAAAGATGCAATTAGAGAGGGAAGGACAAGAGATTTCACTTGTCAAAAATATTTATCTGGAATGAGTAAACAGATGTTCGGAGGGAGAGTAACAAATGCACCCAGCATGGCCAAATGGGGGTTTATTACTGAGTGCAGTGCACAGTAATTAAACAAGACCCATTTGGAAAGGCCGAAGTGAAAATGTGCTCTAACAGGAGCTGTTTATGGCTTCTTAGTGGGCTGTGTTATCTCCAACATCTGGATTCCATTTCTTTGGAGGCTCTGTGTCTTGGAATTTTTTGCCTTCCCCCCCCCCCTTCTCCTTGCTCTTCTGGGAGAACATCATGTTTATTGCAAACCAAAAGGAGGTGGACAGAATGTGCCTCTTACCCAGCCACTCCTCTAGGGGAGATGAACCGTAATCTTTAGCTCTGCGTTACATTTGGTGGAAGCTTTACAGCGTATTCACTGGTGGGTTTTATGCTGCAAATGGTTTTTAAGGGCTATTTCACTAAAGAGGTGTCAAAATCTTTGCATCTCTGACAACCACTAAAGAGCTAAAAAGTATTTTGCTTCCAAAACATCTCAACATCATCTTCGTTCTGCTGGGAGGGGAAGGGATTTGGGGAATTCTCAAGTACCTCTTATTCTCTCTCTTCTACTAGCATGTTTCTATAACTTTTGTGCTCTGCAACACCGCTTTGCCTCCAGTGTTTGGTTTCTCCTGGCTTCAGGGATTATTGTTTCACTCAGTGCCACCTCGCTGGTGCCTCAGCACTGCTACTTCCTAAACCAACAATAAACCCTGGGCACATTGAAACTGGAGCAGAAAAGCAGGGAGACTCCCCCACACTGCTGTTGCCGTAGCCTAGAGCCTGGCCAGGATTGATCAGGCAGAGAGGAAAAACAAGCTGCCCTGCTACTGCACCAGAGGTCTTTTCTCAGAGCTGAGTGAGCTCTCCAGCATGCTGGGCTTCCGCTAGCACTAAGACCATCAGGTGGTTGCTCGTTCCCTTGCATCATCTTATTGCCTGTGTGAACCTCATGTTCTGTGGGTAGAAAACAGAGTCCCAGTGAGACCCCATCTGCTAGGGTCTCTGGGTGTAGAAGAGCAGGTGGTTTTCCTTTCACTCCCTGTCTCACTGATTCTCTTTCTTAACTGGTAAATACAGAGCCGATCTGAGTGAAGTCCTTGCAGGTCTCAAGAGGATGTTGTGTTCTTCCTGCAGTGCTTGTAACGCAGAAAAATGCTGGTTCAAAACCCAGCACTTTGAAAGGTTTTTGGTGCCTCAATTCAGAGAGAGGATTCTGCACTCAGGATTCAGCGCTAAGCAGTCTGTTTCTATAACCAGAATAGAATTACTTCCTCTAGGCAGTAGATTTTGCTGAATTGGGAAGGATATTCCATCTTCAAAGGGGAATGGTCCCTGCAAAATGCTGAATTCTATCTCCTTATTGCATCTGTGAAGATGAAATGTAGGAACAACACTCAAGCAGATCTATAGATAGGCAGTGAAAATGCAGGTACAAGCCCTACAGTTTATTCCTGGCTATCAAACACTTGTCCAGTCATGCTCACAAACATGAAACCCCTCTGCTGAAGACCCAGTCCTAGTTTCACTCAGTGTTTTGAACACTACCTTCTTTAGAGGCAAGTCCTGTTGCTCCCAGCACTGCGTTTTCTTGCTCCCTCACCGTTTCCCTCTCGTCCCCGTGCAGAGGCTCAGGGCTGTAAATCACATTTCCCTGGTTGTTGTTTGCCCTCACAAGGGAGCAGTGTGCACAGAGCGAATCCACGTGCAGCTCCGGGCTGGGGATGGTTAATGAATGCTCTGTTGCACCCCCCTGGCTGTGCAGCCACAAATCCTTCTAATAATGCTGGGTGTCGACAAGGTTAGGAGGTCACCACAGGCTGGTGTATATCAAGCTTCACCAGAAAAATGCAACTTTAGCTGAGCTGAGCATTTCCCGGTGGCGCCAGCCTCTCCGAGCCCTCATAAAAGGACTGTCTGCAGCCATCTACTGCTGAGTAATAACAGCCACCATCAGGCCCCTAAAATTATAAGGACAAATTAAATTGGCCCTTTCCATATTGTGTGGGACTTAAACACATGTTCCTTTGCTTGTTACAGTAATAGCAGGAAGCTCTGTGCAGGGTTTTACAACGCGAAGGACTGGGCTGAAGAAATTCCCAGTTAAAGCTGTTGGTAACAGGTTTGGGCAAATTTCAGGAGGAAGGTTATTTGTTTCATGTCATTAGTTCTGCTCTGTCATCCTAACCATGCTCTGCTCTGATTCCTACAGAGTTTGCAGTCCAGGATCCCAAGATAACTTAATATACGTTTGGAAAAGAAAGCCCAGGAAATGTTATCCCCCTGCTGCCACAAACGGGGTTGTCAGAGTTTAAAGTAAAAGGACAGTTTGGAGAAGAGAATTGAAGTCTCTGCTCTGGCCCTTACTCCAAACTGGCGTTATTAACATGAGTCCTCTTCCACAGATCCTTTTCCTCCCCATCTTCTGGATTAACTGTTTTTCACGTGAGAGAGTTGTTGTGAAAACCTTAACAACCGCACAACAGGCCCCGCAGCAGCGAGGAAAAAGCAGCCCAGGAAAAAGAGAACTCTCGTGGAAATTGTAAAAGAAATCTGTGTAGAATGGCATCAGATGATGGATTTCCATCCTGTTGGTGATTCATTAGCATTCTGGGGCAGGGAGGTAGCCGCTGGGCTATTTGGGGTGTTGCATTAGTTCCATAAATGAGAACCCTTGTGCTTCCTTCCGAAGCCTGTGAGCACGATACACACAGATGAGGAGATGAGCTGCAATATTGCTACAGATAAGGAACAGCAGCACCCCAGAGGTAGGGAGTACCCTTAGATTGTGTTCTGAGACACCTTAGGCATGCAGGTAGTCCCAGTAAATAAGAGGAGGTGTCTGTGGACCTCACTGGTCCAGTGCAAAATACAAATCCCTGGGCCTCAGAGGGAGGGATGAGGAGTAGAGGCCAGGCCTGACCCCAGTCGTCAAAAGGGAAGTTGCCTCGGGCTCTTTCAAATGGCTGCTCTTCTCAAATGCAAGGATTAATTTTCCTGGCAGAAGAATGTTTTGGATTTTTCAGTTGGTGGGAGAAGGGGACCTTTAATACCCAGTACGATCCAGCAACCTAATTCCCTGGTGATCTGCAAGGAGTGTAAATCGGAGACTTCACTGAGTGTTTTGGGGTCTGCACGGGTTTGCCTTGGTACTGAAAACAATCTGGGAGCTACTCAGTTAGATGATGGGTGATGTGTCAGGCACAGGGTGAGGGGGATGGATGCACCAGGGACCAGGAGGAACCCTGGGCATTGTGCACCTTGCAGGGTCCCAGAAGAGAGCACTGATGGTTTTTCCCCCATTTGTTTACAGCAACTTCAGCTCTTCTTGCTTCTCCCCTCTTTCTTACTGAAGCATCCGTTTCCAGCAGAAGAAACCCCTGGGGTTCAGTGTCCGATCAGTTTTCTAAGCAGCCTAAAATCTCCCTTCTCTAATTTTCAACTTTTCTATAAAAGGAGATTCAACTAAACCCGCTGATTGCTTTTCGTTGTTCCCCAGTTATTGATGAACAAGCAAATTGGATTGAAAAGATACGAAGTGGATGGAAGAAAAGTCCTTTTCTATTTTGATGAGGTAATGGCTTTGTTTCTTCTAATTCCCTGTTGCTTGTCCATGAAAGGAAGGTGGCCACTGGAGCAGGCACAGATCCAGCACCTTGGTGCTGATGGTCCCTCACAGATGAGGATTTTGAAGCAGATTGGTGTTGTGGTTTTGGTTGGAAACCAAAGCAATAACGCAGGAGGGTGATGAGATTTGCAGGGAGAAGCGGAATGAAATTCAGCAAGGATGGTGCAGAGTCCTGCATCTGGGCAAAAATAACCCCAGAGACCAGGATAAGGTGAGGACTGACCTGTTGGAGAGCAGTGCAGGAGAAAAGGACCTGTGGGTCCTTATGGCCAACAAGATGGCCAGGAGCCAGCAATGGGTCCTGGTGGCCTAGAAGGCCAATGGCAGCCTGGGGTGGATGAGAAGGGGGGGTAGTTAGGAGATCCAGAGAGGTTCTCCTCCTCCTCTACTCTGCCGTGCTGAGACCACATCTGGAATAGTGAGTCTAGTTCTGGGCCCCTCAGTTGCAGAAGGACACAGAGCTGCTGGAGGGTGTCCAGTGCAGAGCCACAGGGATGATGGAGTGGAGCATCTCCCTGCTGAGGAAAGGCTGAAGGAGCTGGGGCTCTTGAGCTAGAATAAAAGGAGCCTGAGAGGTGACTCCATGACTGTTGATCAAGATGGAAAGGGTGGGTGGCACCAGGCACTGCCCAGTGGCACCCAATGCTAGGACAAGGGGCAGCGGGTGTCAGCTGGAACAGAGGAGGTTCCACATCCAGAGGAGAAGCAACTTCTTCCTGCTGAGGGTGCCAGAGCTCTGGAAGGGGCTGCCTAGGGGGGTTGTGGAATCTCCTTCTCTGGAGATGTTTAAACTCTGCTTGGCCTGTCCCTGTGCCCCTGGATCTAGGGGCTCCTGCTGTGGCAGGGGGATTGGACTGGATGGTCTTGTGAGGTCCCTTCCAATCCCTAACACTCTGTGATGCCATGATTTAGCCCATAGGGAATTTCTGGGCAGCTATCACTTAGCTTTTTCCTCATAATAATCTCACATTTGGGCACAACCAGCACTGGTAAAAGAGAGGATTAAAACTGCAGATAGTTTAGATGTCACAGCACAAACCTGAGGCTGGAAGATGACATCTCCTGGCTTGGCCATCAGCAGTGAGTTATTAACTGGTTGTGTTAGCACCTGGCTGATGACAGAAGTGTTTAAGTTTCAGGTTTGACTTTCTGACACTGTTGTGTAGCAAGTATTTGTTTTAAAGGCCAGCAAAGTAACCTCTCTTGTAATTCACCCTGTTTGGCTTTTGTTAAGTTTAGTGGGGGTGTCCCTGCTCATGGCAGGGGGTTTGAAACTAGATGATCTCTGGTTTAGGTTGGAAGGGACCTTAATCTATGAATCTCTGAATCTCTGTCCGCATCTCTGCGTGTTACACTGGGGACAGTTTGTCTCTCTCTTCACTTAAAGCACAGGTTTTATTACAACCAGTCTTTTCCATCATGCAGATTCCCAGTCAGTGCATGACCTGCGTCAAGTTCCAAGCTTTCCGAGAGCACATAGTTGGGAAAACAGCTCCTGTTCCTATCAAAGTGTACGATTACTATGAGCCAGGTAGGTGCCTGTGTTCTTTTGGGTTTGCAGGCAGTAGAGCTCTAGGCACAAGGTTCAGCTATGTTTCTCCTTCTTGCTGGCCTGCAGCTTTTGAAGCAACTCGTTTCTACAACGTGAGTGAGAACAGTCCCTTGGCTCGGGAGCTCTGTGATGGGCCAACGTGCAATGAGGTGGAAAGCTCAGCCAGCCAGTGGGTTGGTAAGTTACACCAAAGCCCAGCAGATTTTTTTCTAGGACAAATGAAGCCCACAGAAATACTTTCCAGGAACTCAGAACTCAAAATGATATTTAGAATCGTTTTATTTCTCTAAAATACCTAGTGGTTGAGTTCCGCAGTTAACCGGAGGAAGACTGAACAATTTCACGCATCAGTGAAAGGAATAACTTTCCCCAGAAACCACACGTTCCTCTCTGCCCTCTGTCTTCCAGAACTGTTGGTTTATCCTGTGTCTGCAATCTGCTGCAGTAGGTTCTTTCAGGACAGCTTTGTTCACAGAGCTTTTTATTCCACCGAGATGGAGAAATCTTGGGGGAATCCATTTGAGAAGTTAGGCCAGAGAAATGGGAGGAAAATTGTCCCTCCGTCTTCCCTGTGCTGTCAGAAATGTTTCCCTGGATGTTTTGTTTACTTGCAGGCTTTGTTCACTCCGGACCGTGCAATAACATTTTTGGCTGCTTGGAGGATGAGTATTTTGAGCAGTGCATGTGCTCACGGGACTGCGGCTATGACGGGGAGCCTGTGTGTGGATCAGATGGACAGATTTACCCCAACCACTGCCAGATGGAAGTAGCATCATGCAGGAATAATACAAGGATAGAACAGATGCCCATGTCTCTCTGTTCTGCCTGTAGGTTTCATTCAATTCTTTCTTATAGAATCATAGAACAGTTTTGGCTGGAAGAGACCTTAAGGATCACCCAGTCCAACCTTTTCCCAGCCCTATCAGCACCACTAAACCCTGTCCCCCAGTGCAACAGCTACCCTTCTCTTTGACACCTCCAGGGATGGGGACTCAACCCCCTCCTTGGGCAGCTGATCCAGTGCCTGACAGCCCTTTCAGGAAAGAAATTCCTTCTGACATCCAACCTGACCCTCCCCTAGTGCAGCTTCAGGCCATTTCCGCTCTCCTATCATTGCCCGTGTTAGGTTCTAGTGGCAGAACAGTGCAAATCCTCATCTAAGCAAATGGTAACTACATAGGTGTGGTAGAGAAAAGAGAGCAAAAACCTCCTCGGTATTATTTTGCTGCTCATACTACAGAGAATTAAGTTACAAGAGCAGCTGCTTTCGTGCTCAGGTGAGAACAACTGGTTTCCTAACGTTATGAATGCAGGTTTAACTTCAGAGAGAAGCAGTGATGCTGTTTTATCTGAAGTGAGTACTCCTAGATAAACACTGCATCCATGAAATGCAGCAGTCCTTGGAGGTACCACGTGGTGCAGTGCAGTGGTAGCTCAGTGAACTGAGTGCCACCTCTGGGAATTAATTTCCTAGGGATTCGTTAACACATTTTATGACCAGTGCATTTCTCTTCTTTTGATTGGCAGCTAAGAATTTGCCAGAAGAAAGGCAGACACATTCCCAAACAGCTGAGCAGCCCAGTGTTCAACAAACTCCAGCAGGTAATGTCATCCCTATTCATTCAGCCAAGGCCTTTTTCTTTTGCAAGGTTAAATCCCGTCACTGAGTGGGGTAAGAACAGCACACACCGTTGTCTTCTCTTCCATAATCACTGGAAAAATCACTTCTAAAACCAGGCTGATAAAATGATGACCTGGATGTGGGGACTGAGAGCACCCTCAGTTTGCAGACACCACCAAATGGTGTGGGAGTGTTGATCTGCTGGAGGGCAGGAAGGCTCTGCAGAGGGACTGGGACAGGTTGGAGCGAGGGGCTGAGGCCAATTGTCTGAGGGACAAGAAGGCCAAGGGCTGGGTCCTGCATTTTGGTCACAACAGCCCCAGGCACCTCTACAGGCTGGGGGATGAGGGGCTGAGAGCTGCCCAGCAGAACAGGACCTGGGAGTGCTGGGAGACAGCCGGCTTCATAGGAGCCAGCAGGGTACCCAAGTGGCCAAGAAGGCCAGCAGAATCCTGGCCTGGATCAGGAAGAGTGTGGCCAGCAGGAGAAGGGGAGTTCTCATNAACTCCCTGAAGGGAGGTTGTAGAGAAGTGAGTGTTTGCCTGTTCTCCTTGGTAACTGCTGACAGCAGCAGGGGCACTGGTCTGCAGTTGAGGCAGGGGAGGGTTAGATTGGATCTGAGGCAGAGATTCTTTGCAGCCAGAGTGGTTGGGCACTGGCAGGGCCTTCCCAGGGAGGTGGTGGAGTCTCCATCTCTGGGGGTGTTGAAGAACCGTGTAGCCATGGTGCTTCATGCCCTGCTCGAGTGGCAGCAGGGAGGGGGTCAGGTTGTGTTTGTCAGTCTCTCAGGGATTGAGGTTTTTTTTGGGGTGGGGGTGGTTGGCCTTGGGGATCTGGGAGGTCCTTTCCAACCAGGATTATTTAGTGATTCTCTGAAATGTGTTTCAACAAACAACTGAAAGGGAGATGACAACAGGCCAAACCATTGCAAGAACTGGAAATCCAGGTGGATTAACTTAGTCTCTAGCAGTTCTGTGCACAAATTGATTCTCTCAGAGCTGCTGTTTGGAATAAAGGGCCTTACTGAGCAAAAATGTTAAGGTCAGTAGATGGAGTAGCCAGGAATTTAGCTGCTCATTTTATTTGGTGCTTATATTCCTACACTTTTTTTCCAAGACTCATGTCAAACTTGCTCATGGTTCACAATAAATCTCACCAAGAAACAGTGGAGGGTCAGTAGAATAGTTTGTTTCATGCTGTTTCTAGTAAATAAACTGGACTGGATTTTTCCTGGCTGCTTTCCACTCGTTAATTTTCCCCTGGCCTCTAACTCTCCTAACAAACGGATAAAACAAGTTAATTCTTCAAGTGAAGACTCTGTGCCTTCTCATGTCCTTCTTGTGCACCGGAGTTCAGCCTGTTGTGTGTCTTGCACAAGACACCAACCTGCTCTTTGCCCTTCCTCTGCTTTAGCAGAGCTGATGGACAGCTTTCATGTTCATGCGTGAAACCTCAGTGAGTATTTCTGTAAGTCAGTCAGTCGCAGTGTTTTCATGTCTGTCCTGTTTCTACTCCTCTTTTTTTCTGGACTGAGGTGACTGTTATCTGTTCATACTACTACAGCTGCATTCAGGTTGATGTCAGTTGGAGTAACTGAGCTGAATGCTCGTTGCCTCTTATTCTGTGTGAACACTGTGTGCTCAGCATGCAAACTGCAATCTGAGCCTGTGGCAGCAGCAATCCCACACTGCTCTGTAGGGCACTGCTGGTATGCAAGGGCACACTGAGGGCTGCTCCCCAGAACGGGACTGCAGTCACATTCTTTTCAAACAGAGTTTCCTAGTTAAAATGTGGTTACCTGGGGAAAAAAACAGTGGAACTTGACAACAGCCACAATCCAGAAGTGTTCTGAGCAGTGTTTCTGAAGTAACCTGCACTGGAGCACGTGGCTGTGTGGAAGATAACTCTCTGGTTTCTCTTCTAAACGGACAACAGCACCAGTGGCTCTGTTGGCTGTCAGCAACAGCTAAGTGGAAATTCTGGTTTGAATTTTGTCTGTGTGTGGCATGGAATTTCATCCCCCAAAGGGTCATCAAACCTTGGTTCAGGCTACCCAGGGCAGTGCTGGAGTCCCTGTGCCTGAAGGGATTGAAGCACTGTGTGGAGCTGGTGCTTAGGGACAGGGTTTGGGGTGCCCTGGCAGTGCTGAGGCCAAGGCTGGACTTCAGGAGCTTAAAGGTCTTTTCCAACCAAAGAGATTCTGTGATTCTGAGTGGCATAAGGACACATTTGTCAAAGCACAGGTTATGCTGGGACATGTGAGTGGTGGAGTCAGCATCTCCTGGCAGGCAGATACTGCTCTGATCTGAGCAGCCATGGCAGAGTGAGCAGTCAGAAATCAAACTCACTAAACCCTGCATCAGGAAAAGCAGCCAGCATGTGATTTTCATTAATCCTCTGGGCTCCTCTCAGGTCAACCACAAGGTACATGAATCAAAGCTTAACAAATGAATGAATCCCTCCTTGGACACGGCTCTCATTTGGACTCACTTCGTTAGCATTGAAGCATGTGATTGCTTTAAGTCGGCTCAGGTGCTCTGGGTTTCCAGTGAAACTTCCGATGAGCCATGGCTAAACCTCTGATTTCCTAAAAGGATGCAGATCTCCAGGAGCCAAATCAAGCTCAGGGCAGGTTGATGCAACTGGCCCAGCGTGTTAATCTTCAGGAAATACCATTTTCTCGAGGAGCCGTGTGGTTGTTTATGTTGTCAGAAATCCTTCTGCAGTTGCCATCTGACTGCAGCAAGCTCAGCTTGGTTTGATCGATGCTTCCATTGTCAGCTCTTGTCTGCAAACAATGAGCCCACTTCCTTCCAGCAAGCCAGGGAGACCTTTGTGAGGTGCTGGGCAAACACGGACTTGCAGAGTAGTTCCCTGTGCACCCGTGAGTTTGCTGTTGAGTTACAGTACCCATGGTAAGCAGTTGTATCGAGGTGACCCTGAACAATCAGGATGGACCTTCTGGTTACTCCGAGTGTTCCCAAGTGCCTTTCTAAAGGCCGCAGCAGCTGTTGTAGTGAGTGTGGCTGAGTGGCTGAGGTTTCATCTTAAAACTGCAGCTTTTTCAGATTGTTGAGGTGGTCGGATCCTCTTCCCATCTTTAGTAGTCCCTTGCTTGCGAGGGAAGTGTGGGGCGACCTGACTCCCTCAGTTGGGTTTATGATCCTGTGCTTTGGTGCTGATATATGTTGGGTTTTGGGGGGTTTAGTGTTTGTTTGGGGGGATTTAATTAAATGCCATCACCAGGCTTCTGCTAGGACCATCTGAGTGAACTCTGCTTCCAGGTGGAGTCATGTCCCAACACTCCCTGGCCAGGCACATTATTCACAGGCTGCTGTTCTTTGAGGATTGATTGAAGTGGCAGCGGGCCATTTTTCCTTTCACCCCATCAGTGTTCAGCAAACATTGGCTTAGGCACAAACATTTGGAGATGGGGGGAGTGGTTTGTGTGCAGCAGGAAACGCCGGCCTTTCGGCTTTGCTTTGACTCCAGTGCTGCATTCCTGGGAAGAGTGAGGGCTCTGATGTTAATTCTGTCCCCATGGACAGCAATCATCCATTCATAGAAGGCAGAGCTCAGGATCTGGCAGGTTCTCGCACGGAAAAGGCCAAGAAGAAGTGAACACAGAGACTGACTCTGCTGTCAGGCAAGTGTTCTCTTGCCTAGGGCTGAGCCTGTTGCTGGGAGGATGTGGGAGGCAACAGGGAAGAGCCTTCAGATATTTTCTTTCTAGAAAACAAACATTTTCAAAGGTCTCGATGAGTGTTCTCCTCAAATAAAGCCAACTTGGTGGGGAGGGGGAGGGAAAGGGGGACTTTTCCTCCCTGCAACAGCGCTGTTTCAGGGATTGCTTTGGTTTGGATTAGGGCAGTGCACACACAAAGCAAACAGGAGGAGAGAGGGACAGCTGAGCTGGCACGAGGAACTGTGTAGAAAACTGGGACCTATTGATATTCCTGGGGTTCCCAAAGATCCCTCTTCCTTTCACCTTACTCTGGGCAGGTCTCTGGGTGCACTGGTTCCTAACTTAATTAAACTCAGTTCATTGGATTCTTCAAAAGGAGACTCTCGAGAATTTTTCAAGCTGTGTTGTCCATTACTTTCCCACTGGTTCCTTTTTGCTTCTCAGTCTGGGACACTGAAAATTCTCATCTACAGCAGCTCTTCTCGCAAGTGAATCTAAGCCTGTGCTTGCAGATCCACTGACCCAGGCAGCCTCCTCTGCTTGTGTGAGGCTTCTTTGGCCTCTGATTTACCTTCCTCATTACAATTCTTTCTCTCTTGTATCATTGCCTTTCTCTGTGATGCAGTATGTGGTGCCCAAGTGCAGATTCTTTGACTCTGTGGTTTCCTTTCCAGCAGAGGAAGGCCCTCCACTACAGACAGATCTCTCATACTATTCCTATGAGTATGACCCAGACCCCTACGTGTCAGAGGCTGATGTGTTTGAGATCGTGGCGGAACTGACAACAGCGAGCACGTTAAGAGAAGTGGACAAGGTTCAGGAAGCAGTGACCACAGTAGAATGGTGAGTGTGGCATGGGGGCTCAGAAATTGGGCTTGAGAGTCAACATAGAATCATTTAGGTTGGAAAAGACCTTTAAGATCTAGTCCAACCACAAACCCAACCGTCCCAATTCCACCACTAAAACAGGTCTCTAGCTCCAGATCTCCATGACATTGAAATACATCTGGGCATGGTGATTCAGCCCTCTCCCTGGGCAGCCTGTTCCAAGGCCTGATGACCCCTTCCAGGAAGAAGTTTGTCCTCATGGCCAATTTAACCCTCCCCTAGGGCAACTTGAGACCATTGCTTGTGAGAAGAGACCAACCCCCACCTCTCTACACCCTCCTTTCAGGTGGTTGCATGTAAGGTCTTCCCTCAGCTTCCTACTCTCCAAACAAGCAGTGTGCTAACCCATGTATTGGGTCAGTTCCTTAAAGGGTCTTTCTTAAAGGTGGTGTCACTTAAGAGAGAAGGCAGCACAGAACCACAAAGATGATGAAGGGAGAGCAGCATCTCCCTGCTGAGGAAAGGCTGAGGGAGCTGGGGCTCTAGAGCTGGGGAAAAAAGAAGCCTGAGTGGTGACTCCATGGCTTTTGATCAAGATGGAAAGGGCTGGAGTCAGGAGGAAGGAGCCAGACTCTGCTCAGTGGCACCCAATGCTAGGACAAGGGGCACTGGGTATCAGCTGGAACAGAGGAGGTTCCACATCAAGAGGAGAAGCACCTTCTTCCTGCTCAGGGTGCCAGAGCCCTGGAAGGGGCTGCCCATGGGGGCTGGGGAGTCTCTTTCTCTGGAGACGGAGACATTTAAAACCCACCTAGACTGTTCCTGTGTGCCTGGATGTAGCAGCTCCTGCAGTGGCAGGGGGATTGGACTGGATGATCTCTTGAGGTGCCTTCCAGTACCTAACATTGTGTGACCTGTTTAGCAAGGACTCTCCAGGAAAAAGGTCTTGCAAGAGCAGCGGATAAAAGTCTTGGTGACCCAAACATCCCTGTCCCTAGCAGAATAAAATACAACCTGTAAGCTTTTCTCTGCCCAGCTGCAGTTATGTTTCACACAGACATGAAATGGGAGAGTGACTTTTGCTCATGCTGTTCTTTTCAACAGAAACACATGACTTAACTAAAGAGAAGAGGCTCAGAATCAACTCCTGTATGAGTTTGTTCCTACAGACGACCTGCTGCAGAACAGAAACCGAACGATGACTACTTCCTGATGCACTCAGAACTGTAGGCTTTGCTGCCCCGTGAGGGGGAGACCTGGAGCGTGCAGGGGGGACACCCAGCGTTATTCTTCTGTTAATTTTCCTGCCTTTTGTGCATCCCCTTTGGAATTCTTCCAAGGATGGGAGACCAGTATGCTGTGCCCTCTAGGTGAGCAAAATAGGGGCTGGAATTCAAACCTATAGACCATTACCAAGTGTTTTCTCTGCTATCAGGATCCTGCAAATGCCATTTCCTAGCTACGTGTAGAAGCTAAGTCCAGGCCTCGTGCTTAGCTGAACTGCTGTTTGAGGAAAGATGGCTGAGAAGTTTTCTCTCAAATTATAATAATAAAAATCAGTTTGGTTTGCTAATTATGACCCAGCAAGAGGCTGATCATCTTCCCCAGCCCCTGAGTCTACTGCACCCACAGCCGTGTCCCACAAGAGAAAAACTTCCCTCGTGGCTCCACGTTCAGAGGGAAGTAGTTGGGAGGTGTTTTACGAGAGAAAACTGTCAGGGCCGGAAGGCTTCACTGCCCACCACGTGCCTGCTGGCTGCTGGTGGGGAGTTTGCCAGCCACCGCAGTGACAAGGGTTGGGTTGGGTGAGGCCTCTTCATGTTGCACTATGTGCTGATAGGGGCTGCTTGCAGCCTTCTCAGCCTTTTTCCTCCTTGTAACCCCAGCATGAACATAAAGCTGAGCCGTGGCGCAGGCCTGATTCATCGATCACTTTATTCTGCTCCCACCAGGATCCAAACCTGGATATGGGCATCTCTGCATAGACCCTGGCTCTGCTGGCCAGTGCCAGTCACTGGTGGCACAGAGGCTGGGCTCCCTTAGACTGACCTGCCCCAAGCAATGTGGTAAATCTAAAAACAAAAGCTCTGCATTTCCAAAAGTACAGGAGCCAAGACTTTTTGGTTTCCCTTCCTGCCTGGAGCAGCATTGTTCTCTTTGGAGGGGTTACATGCAATTGCCTGTTGCAAAACAGTGTTAATATTTTATCTTCCCACTTCTATTGTTACCAGCACCCGGAGTGGGGTGGAAACTCCTTTTGAGGGTGTTTATTGGTGAATGGAACCAGGAAAAAGCTCAGTTGCATTCATTTTTCAGGGCTTGTTTACACAGGAACCGTGACAAGAATATATCCCAGGCTAGACATTCCATTCCAGAATAAAGGCAATTTTATTCCAGAAAAACACCCGCATGGGGACAGAGCAGGAGATATCCCAGAAACTGGGCACACGGAGCTTCCAGTCCTTTTTTTTCTGGGCCCAGATATTTGCAGAATGTAGCTGACATGGTGAAGGTCTGGGTCTAGAAGTTCCCAGAAATTTCACAAGTGCTTTGTTGGCGAGTTTCCAGACCTTCCTTCACGGCTGCTCTGAGCTCTCCTCACAGGATCTTGACGTGGCTGCTGCCCATAACGTACCCAGTGCTCCTCTGCAGAGGTTTTTTTATCACGTCTCTTCAGTGTGCATGAACAGACGTTGTCCTCACTGTGTCTGTGCAGCACAGCGGAAGCGTTGGCGGCTGCATTCCTGCCTGGCAGGTAAATAAATGCCTTTAAAACTAAATTCCATCTCCTGTAAGCAACTGGCCTGGCAGACACTGGCTATTGTGTACACACACAGGACTGAGTCAATATTTATCCCCTGGGTAAATAACAGACTTAGTGTGAGCTGCATCAAGATGTTGGGGTGGTTTTCTTTTCTAAATATCAAAGCTGCACAATGCAAACCCTGCTGTTGGCTGGTTCCAGCCTCAGCTGCTCAGTACTTTGGGAGAATGAGACTTCAGTCACTCTAATGATGTCTGCGTGATCAGTTTCCTATAGAAGGTGGAACTGGTGTTCTCGAGTCTTCAGCCTCTGATCCTCCATCCCTTTCTGGCTTTGGTTTTCCTTGTCTTACCCATTGCATGTTTCTGGAGAGAGCTTTGAAGCCATTTCTTAATGCTTGCTCCTCTCATAGATCCTTGGGCAGGCAGACATCACCACTGGGGTCAAGGATGTGGAGGTAGGGAGGTTCAGCTGAGTTCAGACATCTCCCCGTTGCTGCCAGCTAAGTAATTCCTGCTGGTGATGCCAGCCCATCCGTCATGGCTGTGGGGAATCTGTGCCAGTGCACTCACCTGGTTGAGGCAGAGGAGTCTGGCTTCAGTCTGACAACTAAAAGAAAAGCCACAGAGATCCAAATCCTCAGAAGGCAAAAGCAGAGCAGCCTTAGTGACCTTAAAGATTGCTGGTTAGAGGAGGACAGTGAGGGGGTGGGACAGGAGTTCTGGAGCCTGTCTTCACTTCGAGTGCTGTCTCACAGCTTTTGGGGGGGAACACCGGTCCCTCTGATCTCAGCAGTCTTTGCTTTCTCCCAGTCTGTGCCACCAAAACAGCTCCTTTCTGTAGTTAAGCAAAGTCATCCAAGGGATTGAGTAAAGGAACAGTTGTTGCTTTTCTCCCCTATCACAGGAGTAAGGGAGCAGGTCTCATTCCCCTTGTCCACCCCAGCTGATAGTCCCTCTGTCCATGGCTGTCCCTTCATTTCTATCTAGGGAAGAAACGTCCTGTACTGTTTTTTCTCTATTCTTCAAGATCCTACTTGGAATCCCACAGCTCTTTAGTCTAGGTCTGTGAGAACCGCTGGACTCAGCACAGCTCTGCCAGCTTCAGTTTTACTCCCAGGCTTTGGCCCAGGCCTGTCAGTCACACTCCTGTCCCTGAGAACACAAGGACACCTCAGCACTGAGAACTCAGCCTCCAGCTTTGTGAAGACCAGCCACTCACAGTCTGGTGAGGTGGAACTGGGATTTTTCACCACAAAGAGACCAGCTTGGTGATAGAAAGCTGGCAGGGACAGCAGACCTGCTGCTGCTGCTTTGGGTGTTGAATTATTTCTGCCTTAGAGACATTGGCCTCCCTCTGTCAGAGAGATGCTTCTCCTCTCTTATTTTCTGATGGTCCCTCATTGCAAAAGGAGAAAGAACAGTGCCGGTGGATCTGTTAGACACAGAGATTCCTCCTTACATCACGTTGTGTTACTGAATAGCTGCAGCAGTGCTAGTTATCAGTGATTTCTGCTTGCAATCCTTCCCGTGAAGTTAGTATTTATATATTTGTAACTGTACATTCTGCAGAGCACTCGTTACCACGGTATTTATTGTCAAGCAAATAGTCCGTTTGTTCTTTCTTTGTCCAAATGTTTTGGCCTTGCCTCTTCCCCTCCTTCTTAGAAACAAATACCAGCAGAGAGACCGCTCAGCTTGCTTGAAGAGCATCCTCGGAACATCAGCACTTGCTTTGCCAACACCGACACTTAGAGCTCAATAGCCCTGGTTTTCATTATCACAAATAGATCATCTCCTTAGAAATCCTCAGCTCGGTTTGGGAGGGGGGGGTTAGCACTTGCTGTTTCTGTCTGAGTGGCAACAGCCCTGCTGGGCCGGGTCTCTGGTGATCAGGAGCTGGGGCACCTCTGCACCCGGCGGAGCCAGGCCCTGCTTTTTCACTCCGCACACACGTGTGCACTCAGCAGTTCTACACTCAGTTACGTTTTGTTCATGCAAATCTTAGCAAGTCTGAGTCCCAGAAAGGGTTTGGTTTAGATTCTGATAAATATTTTATTAAAAACTGATTTTAAGACAATCTTGTCTGCCTCTTCTTACTCCCACTGCAGCCTGTAACTTCATGCATGTCTGTACCCGTTAAAAACCAAAGACTCCAGGAGCTCTACGGGGTTTTATCACTGATTCTCTACCTAGCTGCTCACTGGGCTGTGCCCTCGTGGTGCCTGGGAGCTGAGCTACCTGCATTTCATCACATCTTTACTCAAAAGAAGGGAGGACTTGTAGAGCAAAGGGATTTTTCAATTCCTTCTTTAATTATTTTCCTTCAAGAGACTTTCTTTCAAAAATAAAAACCCCATGAATACATTACCCCATTACCCCAAAGAAATCATCGATGCCCGGGGACGAGTGAGCATAGCCTTTACCTTTGTCCTCTGGTTCAGGGGAGTGCCTTTCACATGGGTACCTCTGAGTGCTTTTGAAACGGTTTAGAGGTTGGGTCCTGCAAGTGTCTGTTCTTTTTCAGTTTTAGGTGAAGGGAACAGCAGAAACAGAACAGATAGAAATCAGCTTGCAAGATGCAGCAGAGAAACCAGATCTAGGTCTGTTGGCAAGAGCATCCCTGGCCAGATGTGACCAGAGGAGAAGCTGCATGCAGTGTCCCAGTGATAGATCTGTACGTGCTCAGTGCTCCACACCCTGACGGGACTCTGCGTCGCTCAAGGAAGTCCATGGTCCACGTTTGTTCAGCCTTAGCTATGCGGACAGGAGAAAGGATTTGGCTCCTGGGAAATAACTGCTCACAGTTCTGGATGAAACTTGTGGAATCCCAGCACTGTCTTCTCCTCAGCCCACTGCATCTTGTTAGTGTCTTGGGAGCAGGGAGCTGGGGTGGAGCTTATACCAGGGAATCTTTGGAACTCTTTGCAGGGAGAGTTTCCTTGGAGGTTTTTAAGGATGTGATGGTTTGCTTTCTGCGACTGAAGAACCTCTTCTTCACCTTCTCCCGGAAGTCTTCAGAAACATAGTAGTAGACGAAGGGATCGGCGCAGCTGTTGAAGGTGCTGATGGCCAGGCTCACCATGTAGCTGATGTACAGACTGCCATACAGCTTGCAGTTGTAACTGGAGTAGTGAACGAGGAGGAGGATGTTGCTGGGTGTGTAGAAGGCCACAAGTGTGAACAGCACTAGGGCTGTGAGCTTCATAGAGTAGGAGTACCGCTTCCCACTCTCCAGGAGAGCTCGCAGCACCGAGCAGTAGCTGAACAGCATCACCACCAGAGGAGCCAGGAAAGCACAGACGATCAGGCAGATGAAGTAGTAGAAGTAATATCCATCATCCTCGTGCCTGGGGAGGACGTCGTGACAGAGGGTGATGTCTGCTCCATACAGAGGATACGACTGCTGCTGCAGAGTCAGGGGTAGGGTGAGGATGGCAGCGCAGAGCCAGATGGCTGTGCAGGTGCAGACAGCGAGGGCAGGGGTGCGGAAAGAACGGGAGAAGAAAGGGTGAACCACAGCCAGGTAGCGGTCGACGCTGATGCACGTGAGCAGCAGCACTGAGCAGTACATGTTCCCGTAAAAGAGAGCTGTTGTGAGCCGGCAGAGCCCTTCCCCAAAGGGCCAGTTGTTCCCCAGGAAATAGTAGAAAATCTTGAAGGGCAGCACCAATATGAGCAGCAGGTCTGCGGCGGCCAAGTTCACCAGGAAGATGGTGGAGGTCAACCTCTCAGTCGTGGCCAGCACCCACAGAGCCAGCCCGTTGGAGGGGAGCCCCACCAGGAAGACCAGGGTGTAGAGGCAGGGGATGAGCCGCACCGTCACCACGCTGCCCAGCTGAGAGCGGGTGGCCTTGTGGATCAGCAGGTAGGTGACGTTGTTTATGGTTGTCTTTTCCCCGGGGATGGCTCGGGGACACGGTGTGATCTCTGGTATCGTGAGCAGCTCGTTGGTGCTGTTCTGAGAGTAGTCTGTCAGGTAGAGAGTCCGTTAGTTGCTGTTCGCACAGTTACCCTTGAGCTCTGCAGAGCAGACTGTGTACCCAGCGCTCACCCCAACAGTTACAGGTCTGCATTTGACATTGGGACCCCTGGAAGCGGGAGTATTCCAGGAGATGCCAGTGTGTGGTGGGCAGAAAAAGCTGGCAAATGGAATCGAGTGGGCAGGAGCAACCATCAGGCCTGGGAAACCAGGGAGCAGCTGCTCTGCCTGGCTTCCTGAGGAAGACTCCGGGGTAAGGTCATCATTGTGGGAGTCTTTTAGCTCAAAGTGTTGGTTTCAAGTGCCATCTGTGTTACTCTTTCTCTAAAGTTTCTCTTCCCAGTTTCTCCTACCCCAGTTCTAACCTTCCCAATAACCTTCTACCCATTCCTGCTTCAACTACATCACCCTCCGCTTGAGTGTCCTCCCAAGCAGCCGCCTTGACAAGAGAGTTTTCCAGGATCTTACAAAGGTACCAAATATCCAGTACTTTTAAAAGCAGCAGCTGAGTTCCCCACTCACCATCGTAGTCTGGAAAGGCCAGGCAGAGTCCCCAGAAGATGCAGCACAGCACCAGCCTGTGGGACAGGCTCTCCATGCTGGTGTGGGGTCCAGTAGCTCACTGCTGTGCTCAGAGCCGTGTGGGAAAGGCAGGATTAGTGGCCCTGCTTACGCATTTCCTTTTGCTGGTCCTTAACTCACGGAAGCACCAGGCTTATCCCATAAAGGATGAGGGTAGGGGTGCTGTCACAACAGGCACAAGTGTGCTTTGCCTAAGCAGAGACTTCAGCTCCTGTGTTGGACGTGGGACTGGGAGGGGCACACGTATCCCCAGTATATCGGGGACGTATTTCATCGTCAGAGCTAGACGATGGCTCGAGTGACTCACTGGGGCCTCCTTCCTGCTCCAGAATATTCCTGGAAATTACAAATATGGTCAGGTTTGATGCAGTTTAAATTTGGTTTGAAGTGTAAACTGAACTTGTGACCTCTGCCCAGCATCCTTCCACCGCACAGAGCCCCAAGTGGCTCTACGTGAGATTTGAGGTCCTTCCCTACAGCCTGATTCAAAGCCGCTTTCTGGTAGCACAAACCAGGGTGAGATCATCCCCTCACAGGGACAGAGAGTGCAGGAGAGTTGCAGATCCAGAGGAATCTCCCCTCCTGGGGGTTCCGCAGAGCTCTTACAGCCTCAAGCTGTGGCATTTTAATGTCCCCCCCTCCCCAGCTCAGGCTGAGCCTTTCCAAAGTCTCCTCTTCCTGTAACTCTGCTGCCTGGCTAAAGCAGAGGACAAACCCCTGCACCGTCCTTCTTGGTCTCACTGCAGAGGTCAAGCCAAACTCCTGTGGGTCAGAGGTTTTTGCATTTGAAGGCATCAGCACTGGCACCAGCCATAACACAGGGATGATAAGCAGCAGCAAGGTCTCACGGCTCAGCCGAGACATGGTGCTTCCGCTGATAAACCACCAGGAACAGGGAGAGCAGCTCCATCCAGCAGGAAAGGGGCCTGGTGAGGGTGAGCAGGAAGCCTCTGCTCTTGGGTAGATAATGGCCTGCTTCGGGCGCTGTTGCCCAAGAGTTCTTTTTGCAGAGATGGGCAGTCTCCACCCTGTAACCCCCCTGGAGGCTTCAACCCTCTGTTAGCTGAGAGCTCAGAGGTGCTGCCATGTACCCATGGGTTGTGCAGGGAAGACAACTCAGAAAATGTTCTCACAGGGACTGGCGGGTGTTACCTCAACCTTCGAGATCCTTTTGCTTCAGAGAGGCCTGGAGAGTGGAAGTCCCTTCCATGCTCTCCCTGGGCAAGTCCCAGATCATAGAATCATAGAATCATCAAAGTTGGAAAAGAACCTTCCAGATCATCAAGTCCAACCTTCTGCCCTACAACCCCCAACCACTACCCCATCTCCCCAGACACCTTCTCTGTCTGTTTGTTGAACCCCTCCAAGGACTGTGCCCCCACTCCTTCCCTGGGCAGCCTGTGCCAAGGCCTCCCCACTCTTGGTGGGAAGTTGTTTTTCCTCAGATCCAACCTGACCCTCCCCTGGCACAGCCTGGCCCCAGTTCCTCTGCTCCTATTGCCAGTCCCTAGGGAGGTGAGGCCAACCCCCACCTCACTGCAACCTCCCTTCAGGTGGCTGTAGAGAGCAGTGAGGTCCCCCCTGTTGTCTCCTCTTCTCCAGGCTAAACAGCCACAGCTCCCTCAGCCTCTCCCCACCAAACCTGTTCTCCAGACCCCAAACCAGCCCAGTCGCTCTCCTTTACCCCCTCTCTATCCCATTGCCAGTGTAAGAGCCCCAGCACCACCAGTTCCCAGTGGTCATCAAGTGGGTTAGACTGGGGGAGGAGGTGGAGGAGGCCACCGCTTGAGAAGTTGCTGGTTTTTTGGCCTCTGCTCTCCAGTCCCTGCCTGGCTCTACGAGGGAGTGAGGACAGAAGCTGGAGTCCGGCGGTAGGAACTGTAAATTTGGTTTGGCAGCCTGAGGAGCAGCTCATTTCTTTCTCCTCAGCTTATGAATGGCCTCTTCTGTGAAGGCTGCAAATCTGAGCCTGGCTGCTGTTTGATGAGATTCTTCAATTCCAAGGAGAAAATGATCCTATTTCCTTTGCTTTCACCATATTCCCACATCCTTGTGCCGAGCGTGTCGAGAGGTGGAGTTCCGCTGGCAGGGACAGGGAAGATGCAATGGTAGATGTTTTGCTTTTGTGATTCTCTCAGGATTTATGAACCATTACGGGATGACTCATGTGGCCACATATTTTCCATGCCTCGGCCGGGATCCTTTCCCTGCTCTGCATGCAAAAAATGAGCTCTAATCAGGTTCAGATAGTGTGCAAATCGCAGTCCTGCTTCCTACGGCCGAGTCTCTGGAGTGGAGCAGCGAGAGGTTACTCCTTGCCGTAGCCTTCATTTTTCAGATGCTCTGTGATCTTTAGTGACTGCTTCAGATGCAGAACAGCTTGCTTGAAACTTCTAGTGCCAGAGGTTTGTCACGGCTTGTTAACATCTCCTTAAGTCGTGTGATCCCTGATCTCTGGGGTAACAATTGGGGTTTGAAGTAATTCCTTGTGCAACAGATCATCTCCTGGGAGAAGACACTCTCCCGTTCCGTGGCTCTGAACCCAGCAGATGGAATGCTGGAAAGCAGGGATTGCAAAGCTCAGAGGGAGGGGACAAACACCACCTGGCCTGTCCCAGGCAGCTTTAAGGCTTGGAAGAGCAAACTGTGGTAGGAAACGATGGGCTTTGCTGCTCCTGCTCTGTTCCAGCAGCTCCAGAGCTCTTCAGCCTTAAGCCGGCAGGTGAGAAGACCAAACTCTTAGTGCAGCTGCTCCCTGCCCCAGGCTGAGTTCCTGTTCACGATGCAGCTGACCCTGGTGGCAGCAGCAGCTCCGCCTTAGCCCCAACAGCCCCAGAGCATCTCTAGCAGTGTCAGCACCACATTTTCCATGAACGCAGCGCTGGCCCTGGGGTTGAGAGCACCAGAGCCTTCCTGAACCACAGGGCACCGTGAACTTCCACTGCAATAGAAAGGATGGCCCTTTGAACCAGGATTCCCCCCACTCACAGGTTTGTCTTCTGCTTGTTCCGCAGTTCCTGTGTTATTCCAGCCCCTCTTTTCCCCTGGTTGTATCACACCCCCTGCGCCCACACTCATCACCACCTGCACACCTCATGCTGCTGCGATGCTTTCAGGGAGTCAGGGGGTTCTCCTTGTACTTTTGACTTCACATGAAGCCATTTTTCAGGCAGATTTGCAGTTCATTAGCAGCTCTACCCCTCCCTAGATGTTCAGGAGTAACTTCTTTGGGCCCTTTCTTGCCCAGATAACCACCCCAGGGTAGTAGAGATTACTTTGACACAGACACCATCCCTGTGCAGCACTGGGTCTCAAGCCATTCATTTTGGATTCACCCTTTCAGCCTTGGAGTTTTGATGAGTGAAAAAGTCCTGAAATAGGGAATTCTGAATTCAGCTTCTTCCTTTAACCATTCAGAGACTGTTCCAGGTTGGAAGGGACCTCTGGAGATCAGCTTGTCCAACCCCCCTGCCAGAGCAGAATCCCCTAGAGCAGTTCTCAGAGGAACACAAAACGCTTTAGTTCTTGATTCCACCCTGCAAACCTCCGCGCTGAGCTGTCTCACGTTGCTGTTGCCAAAGCTGCCCCCTCGCTGAGAGCTCCGACCGCTCAGGGTTGATGTCAGAGCTGCCCATCCCTTCCCTCAAGCACAAGGAACATCCTCTGTGTGAGAAACCCAAGATCTCTGCGCTGAAGACCTGCGTCAAGGGACTTGTGTCCTCCGTCTGCGCCACCACAGCCATCATTTAATGGCGCTATTCCCTGCGATTTACGCGTCGCAGGATTGTTATTAGAACAACAACGGCTTGTTTCCCTGCGAGCAAGCACCGTGCCCCACCGAGAGCAGAGCTGCCTTTTGTTATGGCAACGGCCAGAGTGGGAATGATGTAAAGGAAACTCCTATCAGATCTGGGTCATTTCGCTGCGGCTTCATCTGCAGAATCTACTGGCTGTGCGGAGCTCGCGGGGAACACGGTTAACGGTGTTATTACCCAGGAATTCGGGAGGTTGAGGGAAAGGCGGGCGGAGGGGTAGTTCTGCGGTTGCTGTAGTATTGGCTTAACCTGGAGCAGATGTGCTCTGGGATTCCGGAGCAGGGATCACTCCCTTCTCTGGACCGTCTCTTGTATTCAGCACGGGAGTACTGGGGGGCTAGGGCTGGCCCCTATCTTTGCACCAGAGCAACGAGCTGATCTGCAGTAGGAGATGCTGCGCTGACCAATTCTTTTTGCCCGTGTGTGGAGCAACTGTGCCACCCCCTGGGCTCCCCTGCTCTGAGCCAGCCGCCAGCCTTTGCTCCCGGAGATCACAGCCCAGGGAAGAAAACTGATTACAAATCACTTTGAAACAGAGCGAGAGCTGCAGGCTTTTCAAATCAATATTTTATTTTACTTGAATGTGCAAATAAATATAAAAAAAACTACATTCAAAGAGCTGGCAAAGCAATTACAAGCCCAAAAGCAAAGATCCTTCAAAAAAATGGAAGAACAAACTCTTGAAACGAGATCGTGCTAGCAGACACACAGCGCTCGAGCTTAAACTCACCACCGTTAGCAAGTCACTCCCCAACCTGCGCTGCCCGCTGCCTCCATCCCATCGCTCGCTACAGTCGTTTTGGAGACAACAGTGCTGTCAAGGGCACGAGTCTTCCTTCATCCCTTCAGATTATATAAATTAAGGTTTATAAAATAAGGATGCTTAAAAATACCTGAAGTACACTTAAAAATGGGGAGATGGAAGAGGACGGTGCACAGGCGCGGGACCCTCCTACACCTCGGGACACTCAGAACCAAATGCGTTTTAAGCCACAAGGCGCAACCTACTTCCTAGTGAACATCTCTGCATCATAAAACCAGGACGTTTGGCACAGTTGTCATCTCTGCTGGGAGACAGAGAGGTGAATAAGCTGGAAGCCAGCGGGGGACACTGTGCTTTGCACTGGGTTTGTCCCCCTGCTTCCCCGCCCAGCCCTCACATCGCTCAGTCCTCAGAATCTTTTATCACCCATGGCAACGAGCAGGGGATGAACCTTCCGCTCACTCCAGTTAGCAGAAGTTAACAGAGACCCGGACAACGAGAACACGAGTTCTTGATGAAAAGTCCTCCGCTGGCAGTGGTTGTGCAAGTGGCCACGAATGCCAGAGCCCGGCCTCTCCCCTTCCCTCCTACAGATTATTTTGCAAAGAAGACAAAGAGTCCCAGTACAGTTTTCTATTAACCGGACCCCAAAGGCCAATTTTTCTACTGTCGAGTGAGACAATTGCGAAACCCGATGTCGTCCAGTGGAAATAACCCAGGACAAATCCTACTGCCTGCTACTTAGGTCTGGCAGAAATTAGAACCTAAAGATCAAAGCCACAGAAAATATCGAGGTGGGGGGTTAGTTCCCCCAAAAGCCAGGAAAAAGTTGGTAGCGGAGCCGAAAGGAGGCCGAGAGCTGCCTCAGGACACAGCCTTGGTAACACACTTGCCCTCGGCCCCACGAAAACAAGAGCGGAGTCACAGTGGGGTTGCAGGACAGGCTGAGTTTTCTTGCTTTTTCCATCGGTTCAGTCAGGCAGCCGCCGCGGTGCTCGGCACGGCAGGGTTCCGTGGGGTGTTAGGTCTCCCCCGTGAAAAAGTTTAGCTACGCGTAGAGACGGTTCAGCAGAAAAACTCACCGACGATGGTGATGGCTGGATCCGACTGTGCCCGTCACACATTTCCATGGCACTGCAAACGCAGCACTGTGCTGACCCAGCGGGAGCAGCTGAGCGCTGGGAGAAACCTCAGAGGCAGCGCAGCCCCGGCGCTGCCAGAGCTCCATCTGCTGATGCTCTCTCGGTGGTACAAGCCAGCGGAACCCACCCCGCAGTCTGGGGCTCAAGGACAGGGAAGTGCCTGAGAGCAGAGTCTCCAGAGGCTGCCAATCCGCATGCAAAATTAAAAAAGCAACACAAGAAAAACCAGGCCAGACCTCGCAATGGATACTCCTCTCCACACACACGCTCCGAGCGGCTCCGGATCTGAGAAGGCAAATTCTGCAGCAGGTCCTGCGTTCACAAAGCAACAACAGGGTGAAGGCGGTTGGTGTGGTTGGGGCTGTCCGGCATGGTAGACTGCTCTCATCTAGTGCTGCAGCTCAGAGGTTTCTTCCCCTTAGTTCATGCTCCACAATACTTAGCTGATGACTGAGAGCGCTTAGTGCACTGCTCACCCTCGTCTCAGTTTGGCACTTTCCTCACCAGAGCAGTTCCTGTGTTCATTGCCTAATCAGGACCCAGCGATAACAAAGCAGCTGCAGCAGGGCAGTCTGGGTCAGGTACTCTCAGCCCCACTGGCACTCGGAGGTTACACTGAAGAGTTCCAAGACAGCATAAAGTCAGGAAGAGAGGGAACTTTAAACCCTCAGGAGTGGGAGCAGCTGCCAGCATCTGCTCAAACACCAGCCCAGCTCCATCGCTCCCAGCAAAGCCGCTCGCGGTAGTTCGCCCAGAGCCCGACGCCCTTGTGCAGCCATCCAATATCAGCTGCTCAGCGGCGGTCTAAGCTCGGAAACCACCGACAAGCGAGGGGTGATGGCGAGAGGCCTCTTCCCATAAAGCTTTTTTAAAAGTCTCTTCGTGACGGCTGGAGGATTACACTGCAAGGAGACAAGTCTATGCCATATGGAAAATACACCATAATCCAAAGTAAAATGCTGTGTGGATAAATATCATCAATACATACATTGCATTCCCACCACTATTCTCAGAGTAAATGTGTTTCACCAGCAACGCTCCTACTCGTCTTGGTCCCAGGAACAAGTCTCTGCTCACGGTGAAGCTGGACGGCGACTGTACTGAACTCTGTATCTGTTCACCGGGACCCCATGGACGTTGACTGTCTCGCAGGTTGTTTTACAGGGCACCATCTCCTCGTCTTCGTCTCCCATGAGCCAATCCTGAACCACATCGACTGCCTCCATGCTCACGTTCTCCTCCAGCCACCTATTGTGCCACTCCTCAAACTGCTGGTGGTGCTTTAGCAGCACCATGGGCTGCACCTGAAAGCAGGACAGTAAAGATCAGCGAGAGGTCTCTGGGGAAGAATCCAACACCCTCACCTCTCCGTACAGCTGAGATACACACACTTTACAACACAACAGGCCCCCAGGAACCCCCATACCTGCATTTAAAGACCTCTATTTCTTAATGTTTGCCACTCCCCCTTTAACATTTGCAAGGTAAAGAAAAAGCTGCTAAACTAAACCAAAGTACAGAGCATTTACCAGCTCTCCTCCATGTTTCATCCAACACAGAGTAGTAACTTCTGGGTGTAGTTTGCAGGAACTCAGCCACAAGACTTCTTATGGTACCTGTCTTTTGGCTCACATCCTCAACCTCTGCTACTGCCTGAGCTGCAGAGAGAGTAATAGGAGATGCACCTGCTTGGCTCGGCAGAGAGCTCCCCGCCTGTACATGTAATCCTCCGAGTTCATGATGAACATCATTTTGTGGGTGTTGAGCTTGAACCGGCAGTCCACGTTGCAGGCGCTCTCCACCCCAATCAGCCTCTTCCAGGAGCTCTTCACTTCGCTGCGCAGAGCTCTCACCTGCTTACACTGCCACTTGCGGAACTTCTTTAGGTTTCTGGAACAAAACAAGGACCGCGGAGCCTGCGTCACTCCTGGTTACCCGCTCCCTTACGCCAGCAGAGCTGAGGGTGCAAGCACAAGAGCTGAGCTTCCACACTCAGTTTTCAGCCTTCCTCCAGGATCTTCCTCTATACAGACAAATACTTGGTGAAACAGGGGCAAACTAACCCTCAAGTTCCTCCCAGCAGCGACTGCTTAGTCAGTCCCACTCCACTCGACACAGTTTCATGACCAAACCTCGGTGCAACGCTGACTCGGGAGAGGGAACACGCTCACCTTTGCAGAAAGACCGGTTTCAGTAAGAAGCCATCGTTCTGGTTGTTTGCAGCTCCTTCCACCCCAACGTACTGCTCCATGTAGTTAGCCAGGTGCTGCACAGGAGACACCGATTTCAAGTCAGATTTTGCTCTCATCAACACAAACATCACCACAGAGAACGAATGTGGTTCCAAGCTGCTTTTTAGGGAGGCGATTTCTGTTGAAACTCTCTTGCTAACCCACTGCTGTCAATGACCACAGCCCCACACTGCGTGTGGAACAGGAGACTCCGTGGTCACTGGGATATTACCTGGACCTCCACAGGATCTTCTGTCTGGGTTTCTTCCGTATCCAGAAGCTCAATGGTCATGATCACCTGTCCTTTGCGCTGAAGAAACATCACCTGCAATGAAGGCACAGGCAGAGGACGTTGGCCACGCAGGTTCACAATGAAGTGCTGTAGATTCACAAGTGGTTTGGACAACAAATATGAGGTAGGAGAGGAGTCAGAGCAGGGATCCCCAGTGAGCCAGCTGCCATTTTATGGTCTGTGCTCTATCCATATTGCTGTCTCACCGCTGTGGTCTTGGAGCTTCCAAGCCCCTTTCTCCCAGGTAATGTAACAGAGTTCCCTGGCAGCAAGTTCCTACCTTGAAACAGTTCTCATCTGCCATGCAACGCTCAGCCTTCCACTGATAGCTGGTCTCCTTCGCTGCCCGAACACACCTAGAGGACAGGTTACCTCCAGCAGCACCTCGTTTCCTTTCATTCAAGTAGAGCTCAACAACCTTCAGGCAGATGTCATCGCTCACTAGATGGTGAAGCTTCCATTAAAAAGAGGGAATTCAGTCAGTAAGTCCAGGCCAGGAGTTCACTCTAGAGAAAACTCAGCACACCAAAGCAAAACAAAGCAGAGCTTCACCCCAGGGGACTTCCCACCTTTCACTCTTCTTCATTGCTTTGCAGTAAATGGAACAGAGAAAAACAAGGGGCTGATGTGACTTCACTCTAACAAAACTATAGTTTACAGACAGATTTGACAAGAAAGAGCTGGGCTCGGGTTTCTCTTTGGGCTCAGATGGGAATTTCAGTCTTAATGTGGGAATGGCAGAATCAGAAGGCTGGAACTCAAAATTATTGCAAGAGGCCTAAGAGAAAACCCCCTCAGGTGCCCCTTCCCACAGCTGAACTGCCTCCTGAGTTTTGGGTAGAGCATTTCCCCTGCAACTAGAACTCCCCTATGAATTTGCTATCCGTTTACTGACTCCTCACACTAGAGGAGAGAACGATCTGTCTGCAGGAGGGAGATGTGCAGCCCCCCAACCCAGCCCCCCAGTCAGTTACCTGACGGACAATATTCTGCACCAGTTTGTCCATGGTGAAGCCAATGTAGGCGTGGATAGTGAACATCTCCCTCAGAGTGTCCTCGTACTGCGTTGGGTCGATGTTGCCATCCAGCAGGCTCCTCACCATGTCCAGGAAGGCAGGGTAGTACTCCTCCAGTTCCACCTCACCTGGGCAGGGGAAACATGCCGTCATTTAATGCATGGAAGGAGCAGAGTGAAGTCAAGAGATGTGAGGGACAGCACTCCTCAGGGACCAGGACATTCAGCACCATGCTTGTGGGCAAGGGGAGCACTCACAGCCTCTAAGAGGTTTCTCTCATGGGCTCCCATGACTGCCTGTTAACTGTTTCATTGTGGAGCCACTTCCATTTCAAATCAAAGGACTGGATTAACAAAATCAGACACCTGAGCTGATAAAGACTCTGTGAACTGTGAGATCCCTCAGAAGATGAATTCTGAACTAGTTATCCTGTGAAATCAGCTGCATCCACAAAACCACAAACACAAAAGGCCTCTGCCCCTCTACATTTCTTCCAGACCTGCCTGCTGCTCCCAGTTACTGACACAATGGAGCAGCAGCAATCAGAGCACTACGAAAGGACTCTGCCTCAGATTACTCTTACTTGGTTGCTTCAGTCTGAGTTCCATGGCCGGATCATTGGTTTTTTCTTTTCTTCCCTCACAAAGGAGTTTCTCTCGCTCTTTTTCAGTCCGATACTCTAGAAGCTGCTTCTGAGCTTGACGATAAATCTTTAGGAGCCTCGAACAGAGAGTCTGGTGAAGGCGGAGGAAGAAATACCAATTATTATTGACAAAGAACAGGCTGTAAACATCATCCAGAGCGTTGTGGGGCTCAGCGGCTGTAACATCACAGAAGGTTGCTTTTGTCTCCAGAGGGCTGCTTGGAGGCCCAGGCACATGCTTTTTCCGTAGCTCAGGAGTATCCACGTTCTGCCCCTGATGGTTTTCTCTGTCCTCGTCTGTTGATTCTTCAGAAATATTGTGCTCAGGGGGCTGAGAGAAAAACAGCTCAGGGATGAAGTGATGAACGATCTGCCGGATGGTGGCTTGATCCTCCTTTTGGATAGTAGGCTGCCTCTTCACGTAATAGCTGATAAGAGATGCTGCATCTTCCAAGATCTGCTTATCTTCATAGATAAAGATAAGATGAGGCTCGTTTGTGGATGAACTCCTCCCCTCTGAATGCTGCTCCTGATGCTGTAATCAAGAGACAAAGAGATAAAGATCCTTCCAATCCATGGAAGAGCCATTCCTGCCAGAAGAAATAAGCCAGTGTTAACGCTACGCTTGGCACAGTCCTTCTTGACCGAGTACATTACGCTACCACATCAACAAGGTGCAGGGGCTACGAAACCACCTAGCTAACACTAGAGAGGAAAGGACACACAGGGTGGATTATCCCCTGGCATACACACCTCATCGTAGACACTCTCGATTTCATTCAGCAAGCTCTTGGAGCGCAAAGCTTTGGTGTCGTTTTGTTTGAAGTTAACAGCCTGGTGGTCGAGGGACTTCAGGTAGGCCTTCTCGTACTGCTCCCGCCAGATTTTGTTGAAGCCCTGCTGGGCCTCCCGCCATTCCTCCTCTTTTGCTTTCAACCTGCACGAAGGTATAAGCCACTTCAGTTCAAAAAGACAACCACAGAAAGCACACAAATAGCATTTTCTGCTGCAGCCTGGAACCAACAGATAAATAAATGAAGCGTAAGTTATACAGCGAGTTCAAAATGCTTTAGGACTCCTTTATCAGCTGCTCAGAGAGCCCAGGCGGATGCAGGAGAACGGGAATTACCTCTTAAGAACAACGGGAACTGCAGTAACTGGGTTTTTCTTAAGACTTTCAATGATCTCTGGTGCTTTATCACCGTAGATGCGGTAGATGGCCCTGCGCTGGATCACCTCGGATGTTCCTCCCAAGCAGTCATCCAGGCGAAATTTCTCTTGATCCTCTTGAGTCAGTCGAGAGAGCTTTTTCTGCACACTCTCCAGCACACGTATCGTGGCTAAATTGGTTTCCAAGACAACATCCAACTGTGAAGAGTACACAAAGCAGAAGCCGTTTAGAGCTGGACTCACACCCACACACAATTATGAGACTCCAAGCAAACTGTAGCTACTCTGCAGCTCAAACCAACAAGCACTAACAGAACCTTCAGTTATGAATTCAGTCAAAATCCTCTGAGCAAGGAGCCTGGCTTTCAGAGAAGAAAGGAAGCTCAGAACTGGAGGTACCTCAAACCGCTCATCCTCACAGCGGTGCAGCTGCTCTTCGTAAGGAGTCTTCTTGGAGCTGACAAAAGTGGAGTCTTCAGACCAGGACGGGAATGAAACCCAGGTATCATTTAACACCTGCACCAGTGCAAAGACATGACATAGAATCAGCCTCCTCAGTCCACAGCTCACAGAGCTATTCCAGGAGAAAGGTTCTTTCTAACCGGGGGAAGTCTGGGGAGGGGAGGCTGAGTCATTTAAAAGTCACGGAGATCTGGAGCTCAGGGACTGGGACTGCTGGGTTAATGGTTGGACTCTATGATCTTAAGGGTCTCTTCCAACCTAAATGATTCTCTATTGCTCCAGCACTACAGAATTCATTTCAGGCTACTTAATATTCTTTTCTGTCTACAGGAATGCGTTTGTGTGCACAGAGACTCAAGAGACATTCAAGCGAAAGACAGTTTGAGGTGGGTTTAGATAAAAGTCGTTAAATGAATGCAGATACTCTTTACTTTCAGTGAATTGGATTAATAACTGATGGGAGATTACAACTGGCTACTCAGCACTGTCGAGGGGAATCCACATGCACAAGCTGTAGCACTAGCGATCCCACTTCACATTCTCTGAGCGCAGTGTGTGTTTGGTGACTGATCAGGATGATCCCAAAGTACCTCCTTGCAAATGGCTGTTCTCCCACTGCACTTTGGCTGCTGATAGGTTTTGGGAAGAGCCCGGTAACTTGAGCCTATGCGTTTGCAGGAAGCGTAATCGATTTCCCGACTCATTCCATCCCCAGATCGGTCACTCAGCGGAGATGCAAATGAAAGTTCTTTCACACCAAGAAAGGACTTGAACTGTGCAAAGAGTTCGGGGAATTTCCTTCAAAAACACAAGTAAGTTTACATTGTTATTCCATTCGGACTGTTTTGGGGTGGCTAACGTGTCATAAAAACGAGGGAGAAAATCTAAACAAGCAGCACTGCAGCAAGAACTCTTTCACCAACATTTTACCCTCATTATTGTTCTCTCTAAATTATTTTGGGGTTAAAGCAGGAGAAGAATTTCCCTTCCCATCTTCACAAATATTCCCCTTCACCAACCAAGTCACCAATCCTTCCCACTTGACTTCTCCATCAGCACCAGGGGCTCTCATCAGAGCTCACAGGGTTTTTCCTTTCCACAGCTCTGTTGTACTTCCTGTTTATACTGGTGTTTTCTTTTGAGGGATTAGAACAGGGGGAGTGAACAGAGACCACCTTCCAGAATCCATGAGATAACATCAGGTCATCTGCTGCTTGTGAGACTTTTAACTGAATGCACAGCTTAAGGGTCATACCCTCCCCAAGGGTATTTTTTCTCCTCCTGGAAGAGCTGGGTGGTTGGCTGGGTTAAAAGACTCTGTTTTATTACTCCTCGTTTCTGGCCTAGCCGTTCATTTCCTGTGTGCTACCCAGGAGCTAAACCCAGTGCTGCAGCCACAAAGTGTGCAATGCCTTCCAAAAAGTAACACAGCAAGACCTGAAAAGCAGGAGTGAGGAGGGAAGGTGGGACTCACCCTAAAAATGGTGTTACTAGCTGGAGCAGCTCAGAGCCAGAGACCAACTCCTGGTTGAAGAGAGCAATGCATCGGAGAAAATTTTCGTAGACTTCCTGACTCTTGAGCACCCTACGGACCTAAGGGGTTTGGAGAGAAACCATCAGATCACTGAACACTGCTTCTGCTTAGTTCATGTGTGAGTGGGAGCTATGGGCAGAGTGAGAAACCTCTGTCTGCACTGCAAGAGAAAAGGAGAAAACGCACAAAAAAGCTTTTCAAACAATAACCTGAAAGAACTACTGAAGGGGGAAGCATGACTGCAAAGTGAAGAACTGCACGTCTGTAAGAGACAAGCACTCAGGAAAAGGTTAATTCTCAGCTTACATCGATCTTCCAAACCATCTATTTTGTCAACCACTTGAAGCGAGGCAATTGCTAAGTGCTGACGCACGGCGAACCAAGCAATTCCTAACCACACAGATGGCTGGAGTCCACGCAGTGGGAGAAGAGGCCAAGCACTGACCTTGTCAAAGAAGGAAAACTCCTGCAGCGTTCCGTATTTGCCCACCGTCGCTACCGACAGATCTTTGGTACCTCGCAGTTTCATTTTCTTCTGTTAAAAGAACAAGCAGCTGTAACTTCCCCAACACCGCGAGGAACAGCAGCTTTTCCTAAGCGGTTACTAGCTGAAAGGTACCTTTGCTGGGCCAGAAACGGGACGCAGCAGCAGTGGCCTGGATCGCTTCTTGCTGTGCTCCAGATTCTTCTCGTGCTCAGTTTTCTGGACACTGTTCACTTCACAAGGTCCATTTCCAGTGAACTGAAGTAAAGAAATGATGATTTCAATGTTCTCCCTTCAACTGGCACCAGCAAAGAAACCTGTAACCCTGATCAGGACGCAGAGCATGCAGTGAAGGCACCTGTTCTAGGCAACCCCATACAATGAAGAGGAGCGAGGTTCACCTAGCTATGTTCTTCCATAACCTTTTGATTCCTGAAGCTTCTGCATGCGCCCTACACACAGAGTATTCAGTGTTCTGCCTTGCTCTAAGCAGCACCTACCAAAGACCTTTTAGCCTCCGGGAGGAACTGTCCGAACTCAGAAAGCAGATCCTCCTGTCCCCTGAAGAGATTGGCTACTTCAGTGAAGACTTCTTCTTCTGACATGCCCCGGAAGGGTCGGCCTTTAGTGTTCAGCTGTTCCTTCTGAAAAGACACAGAGGTGAAACAGTCACAACCACACCTCGCTCTGCTGGGAAACTCTTCGACTCACACACAAACCTGAGATGTCTGCTAGCCCAAGGTTCTCACTAAATATCCTTTCACTCAGAACATCACTAAATATACCAAAGGATAGTAAAAGCACATCAAGATTCAGAGTACTGTGTTCAGTTCTGGAGCCCCACAGAAGGACATTGACCTATTAGAATGTGTCCAGAGGAGGGCCATGAGGATGAGTGTAGACCTGGAGCACTTCTCCTATGGGGACAGGCTGAGAGAGCTGGGGCTGTTCAGCCTGGAGAAGAGGAAACTGCAGGCAGATCTCAGAGCGGCCTTCCAGTCCCTGAAGGGGGCTACAGGAAAGCTGGGGAGGGGCTGTTTCCAAGAGCTTGGAGTGGCAGGAGCAGGGGGAATGGTTTCAAGCTGGAAGAGGGGAGGTTCACACTAGAAGTCAGGAGGAAATTCTTTGCTGAGGGGGCTGAGACACTGGACCAGGTTGCCCAGGGAGGCTGTGGAAGTCCCTCCCCTGAAGTGTTCATTCTGGATGGGGCATTGAGCTTCCTGGTCTAGAGGAGGGTCTCCCTGCTCATGGCAGGGGGGTTAGAACTAGAGGATCTTTAAGGTCCCTTCCAACCTGACCCATTCTAGGAATCGATGAATATGTCCCCTTCACACTCCAAACCCTGGGAACACCCTAGAGTTTTCACACTGTCATCATTTCATGTCAGAATCTACAAGGCAGTTGTTGAACTAAGGTTAGAGCTTGGGAACTGCCCAGGCCTGTTCCACAGTCAGTCACTGCATTCCAAAACTACTACTCCAACAGTGCAAACCCTCGCAGGGAAGAGTTGTTACCTGGTAAGTATGAAGAATCTCTAGAAAGGATCTGTAGATTTCGGGATGGTCCAGGAAGCGTGTTTTGATCTTATTCACATAGCTGATGGCATTGTTGAACTCCACGGAATCAGATTCCAGAGGAATTTGGGATTTATCTTCTTTGTACGGAAGCTGCTGCCTGAACTCCTCAGAACAGTCACTGTGGTTGTGCGAATTCTCCTGGGAGTAATGCAACAAGAGCCCGCTGCCAGGGAGAGTGCTGGGGACCGGCTCTGAGGGCACCTAGCGGCACAAGACACGCAAGACAGTGACTCGTACGGAATCAGAGGGGCAGGAGTTTCAAGCTGTTTAGCTAAAAAAAGATTAATCCCAGGAGGGAGAAAGAAAACAGACTGATCTAGCCAATACATCGCCCTCCCTAGTTTCTTATCACCAGTGGTTAAACCCTCCCACCCCCTAACTCGTATCTGGCTCATGACCCGTCTGAGTCATCAGTGCTTCTGTCACTGTGTTATGGCTACGTGGGAGCAGATCCACAGGCGCCGCAGGTTCCGTTACCGCTGTTTGATTTCAGGAGAACTGTCAGCTTTAAGAAAACTATGAAAACAGAAGGCTCTTCCAGACGCTGAACTTCTAAATGCCAGAGAGATCTAAGGGAACTGAGATCTAAAAGATATTTTCTGCTACCAATTAGAGTCAAACCACAAGTTTATCAGTTAAATTCACGTAACAGCTCTGTTTCAGCCTCCACAACCACACAACAACAAGAAAGAAGCAGAGGCCGATGTGTCTCCATCTGTAGTACAGCAGATGTTTTCACTGCAGGGTGTTAGAACTGCATGGCAACACCTGATGGGGTTTTTGCCCGCTGCCCAAGCTGTTCCCCATTCCTCCAGGAAAAAGTGACTCTGCTAGGATTCCTTTTGAAATCTGCCCCTGCTCACGCACCGGCTCTTGAAAATCTACAGAAATTACAGCCAACTACAGCCTCACCTTTCAAATCTGGCATTTGGAGTTGGAAGTGGCAGCAGGATCACTCTGGCAGAAGCTAAACTAACGAGCGGTGTGGGAATAAATATTTGAATTTATATTGTACCCGTTACCAGACATTATGAAAGCTTTAGCAACGTGCCCTGTGCGTAAATCTGTGTGGCCTATGATTTATTTAAGGAATAGAAAGTCCATAACCTACCTGACTGTTCAGAGGTGACTGTATACTTAACTTCCCGTTCTTTGGGATTTCTATCCGGTAGCCCAGAGGGAGGAAAGCGTTGAATCCTACAATGAGGTCGGGATGCTCATGGAAAAGCTGGGAGACACGTCGGATTACTCCAGGTGTGTCGATGCTAAAATGGAGAAGAGGTTGTTACTTGTGTCCAAACCAGAAATGGCAGCACTATGTGAAGCGTCTGACTGCTCTGAGATGCAAATGTGGAAACCTCAGACCTACAGATCAGCTCGAGCAGAGGGAAGGACCACTGTGGCTTCATACTGCGAGGGTTATCCACAGTCAGTAGGTAAAAGGGGAAAAACAGCCATCACCTCTTGGGCTGATGGGTCACAGAGAAGCTCTGCCCTCAAGCTTCTTCCCTTATTTTCAAGATCTGTGTCTCAGTGGGAAATAAAATCAGTTTTCTCTTTTCCTGTGCATTCTATCTCTGAAAACCTGATGGTATGGACAGAGCCCCCTCCAGTATCTAGTGACTGCACTACAGGGGGGGCAGGCCAGCAGTAACGTTTGTGTGTCTGCACAGCTGGAAGCACGGTGTGAAGGCTGAGGGACCCCCGCAAAGGCTGAGGATCTCCGTGGCACAGTTTTACCTCTGGCTCTTGAACTCCTTCATGATCTCCAGGAAGCCGTTGTAGGTGGCAGGGTCGCTGCCAAAGCGGATCTTCACCTGATCCAGGTAGGAAAGTGCATCCTCCACCTGCGGGGAGGGGGGAGAGAACCTGGGTGACGCCTGGGAAGGAGCAACAGACCCTAGACCACCCAAGGAGGCCCCAGAGCACCAGGGAGGGGCAATTGGTACCAGCTGGGTTCCTGAGCAAGGCAGGTCCCGGGGGCTACCGGGCAGGGTGGGCCTGGCCGCGCTGGGGACGGATGGGAAGGCACGGAGACGGGTACAGTACCGGGGAAGGGGGAGCAACGCTATCGGGGAGGGGGGCGCGGTGCTGG
>VZRI01013859.1:428255-440405 GCA_013397515.1 Upupa epops | reverse complement strand
GAGACCGGAGGAGGGGGAGGGAGAGTGGGAGTTGAGGGGGAAGGCAGGAACCCCTCTTGGGAGGCCGCCGGGTGCCGCCCGAGATCCCCCTGAGAACGGCCGAGCGCCCCTGAGAGGCCTCTGCATGGCCCTCACGGCAGGAGGGAGGCTGAGGGGGACCGGGAAGGCCGCAGTGCCTAAGAGTTCTTAATGGTGCGGCCGGAGCTTCAGGCCTGCTCTGCTGTAGCTGGGTGGAAGGTGGGTTTAGGGTTGGTTTTACTCTAATTACACTTAATATTATTTAGTTGTTTCCTTTAGAGCTATCACGGTTATTACTGTAGTCTTTGCTGTGGTTATTACTGTGCTGTGTGCCAGTAGTAGTGTTGTGCTGGGGTATCGTTATAGATACAGAGATCTCTTATCTCAGAATAACCCCAATGTTGAATATTGTAATTATGAGACACTAAAGCGAAAGGATAGAGGAATCCACGAGGTCCGTTCTGCATGTTTAGTCTGCTTTTTAGATCACTGAACAGATTTGAGAGAGTTTGCTGCACTCAGCAGAATTTCTTTGTCTCTGCAGTTCTTTGCTTGAGTTTTCCTTGTCCCTCCTTCTGGATTTTACTGTACACGTTGCCATGGTGTTCTGGAGTGGGTTATAGTGAGGGCTGGTCTCAGGACAGTGGAACTTCTCACGGACTATATAACCAGCTTTAGTTGTTGCAACAAACCCATCTGCAGTCGGTATGATCCTGTTGGCAGTTGCGTACAGGCACTGCACAGCCAGCAAGGTTCCTGTGGAAACCAAGCTCAGAGTCAGGTATTTACTGGCAGGAGGATTGGAGTTAAAATGTGCTGCTTCCCTCAGATGCCCCTTCTCACAACATGCAAGACGTTACAGCCTGGTCAGTAGGAGAAGAGAGGCTCTCCCGTTGTTGCTAGTTTCACAGTTACTCACCACTTGCCACGTCCCAGACTGTGATGGACTGGTCCAGTGACCCAGTGTACAGGTACTTATCATCTTTAGAGAAGCAGGCACAGCAGATGCCCTTCAGGAGAGATGAGGGCTGAAAATGAATGGTTAGGGTTAGATGATGGTACTGGTAAATGCAGGTTGAAGTGACGCTACCTTATTCATTGCTTATTTGATGCTTAACAGAGATAATAAAGATTTTTCCAAGAGTGAACCGGAAAACCCATGATTTCACTTGTGGAAAAGAGAAGCTTGGACACATCTGTGAATTACTGTGAGGTGTAAAGCACTGATCCAACCTCCTCCATCACTTTTTTCACTACTTGATTCTTCCAAGCTGATCCGATTTGCCCCTTCTGTTGCTGTTGTTAACTTGTACAGTCTCTTCACTGTTTGGGGTTTACTAAAGTAAATGAGCAGTAATAAGCTGCAGATAAGTAACTCCTAGTGATTGTGTTTAGCGTCACAGCAGTGCTGACAGCACTTGGGCTCTTAGCACTGACACCTTGTTAGTGTATCTAGACATAAGGCTGCTTTATGCTCAGCTGTAGGTGCTGAGGACACCTTGCTGCCTGTCAGTGTGAACATCTGTGCATAGAGTTGGGCTTTTGAGCACTGAGAATCCTGTCAGCTGGATCCTCCCTGAGTGTTCAGAGCACCAGGAGTCGAGTACAGACTCTCTTCCCACTGTAGTACCTTATTATAGCACATCTCATGTTCCTGCTGACAGAGCTCCAAGTTCCAGAGGCACTGCAGGGAATCAGCAGATCCACTGAGTGCCCGCTGCTCACCGTGGCTGCTCTCCAAGCAGCAGATCTGGCTTCTGTGACCTTCCAAAGGGAATACTTGGGCGTGAGGGCAGTCGTAGAGGAATAAGTCCCCACTAGTCATGCCATAGAGGACTTTGTAGTCTGCAAGGATGGCCACTCTGGAGATCAGAGCGCCAGGGAGATGAGTTTTAAAGGAGTAGCTGGGCCTGTTGACCACTGGGCATGGGTCTGCAGGAAGAATATCCAGCACAAGGACTAAATCATCGTATGCTACGGCAAGCTGCTTTTCCTGCTTGTTGACAGCCATGTCGGTGACCGGTGTCTGTGACTCTGGGGGTGGGATACACGTGACGTCCTGTCTGGCGTTGAGTGGAAAGACAAGGACTGCTCCAGACACCAGCCCTGTGAAAAGGAGCTGGGTTTGCTCGGCTATTTCTAGGCATCTCACTTGGGTGGAGGTGTCCAGTGTGTCCCACACTGCCCCTGTGAAACAGAAGGAAAACAACAAGACTGTTCTTACTTAGACAGTGTGAAAGCCTTCCCTCAGATGAGGCTCTTGATGGATGAAATAATTTGCCTGTTATTCATGTTTCATAGATTCCCATGTCAGAATCATCAGCTGTTCCAGGCAAAAGCTTCAGAGAGGAGAATAAAAAGCTCTCCAAGTCTGAAACACATTTTTCTAAACCTCCTGCTTAGAAAAAGCAGATGGGAGCAGACGATTACGCATGATAGGATGAGGGGAAATGGCCTCAAGCTGATGAAGTCAGGAGAGGTTTAGATTGGATCTTAGGAAGAAGTTCTTTCCTGAGAGAGTGGTTGGGCACTGGAACAGGCTGCCCTTCCCTGGAGGGGTTTAAAACCCGAGTAGCTAGAGGCTGTGGTCTAGGGGTTGGGGACCTGTTGGGATGAGGGCTTGTTGATCCTGGAGGTCCTTTCCAACCAGGATGGTTCTGTGATGCTGGTCTCACTATCAGAAAGCTGAGTCTGGGGGTGCTGCCTCTGTCAGTCACTGTGTTTCTTTCCTTCCCCATAAGCAGGCTGAATTTACAGCCATATTTCTGCGATGCAGCTCACCTTCCGTGGCGTTCCACATGACAACCTTCTGTGTGTCTTCAGGGTGGATAAAATAGATGTAGTCGCCGCCATGGGACAGCGCAGGGCAGCCTGTGTTTGGGATGGGTGCTGCAGTTTGCTGCTGGCGGTTGGCAGTGAGGTTCCACACTCCCAGCCACGGGGAGCTGGGGGAGGCAGAAACCAGCTTGGTGTCACACAGGGCTAAGAGTGTTACTGGAGCTCCCATGGCTTCCATTGTGCTAGTCAGCAGCCCCTGCTCTGCTAAACTCCACACCTGGAAAGAGTTGGGTAGAGGAGTTACCAGTGCCTGAGTGACTTAGTCCTCTTTGTGAGGTAAAACCAGACACTTTAACTAACTGATACAGAGAAATAAGTAGAGCCAGAGGGTACCATCCTAGTATTACAAGGAGTCTTGGGGGACCTTCTCCCTCTCTACAGCTCCCTGAAGGGAGGTTGTAGTCAGATGGGGGTCAGGCTCTTCCAAGCTGAAGCTGCCAGGGGAGAGTTAGATTGGACGTTAGGAAGCCCTTCATCACAGAAAGGGTGCTCAGAGCCTGGACTGGACTGCCCAGGGCAGTGGGGGAGTCTCCATGTCAGGAGGTATTGTAGGACAGCCTGTCTGTGACCCTTAGTGCCCTGGTGTGGCTGATGGGGTGATGTTAGGCCATGAGCTGGGCTGGATGAGCTCAGAGGGCTTTTGCAGCTACAATAATCCTGTGGTTCTGCTCTGAGACAGATGTTTGAAGCACCTGGAGCTGCTCAGCCCACTTGCTTCCTTTGCTGAGAGATGCCTGATAAGATCCTGCACTGTTTGGGCTGTACTGACTGTTTATCTCTTTCTCTGGCAAGCGATGGTGCCCCAAATGTGCTGGGTGCCACCTGGCACTGCGTCACAGCTGGGTAACAAGGCAGATTGTTAACAGTCCACTGTCAAACACTTCCTGAAGGAAGTAGCATTTCAGGCCTCAGGTGTGCACTGCCATGAGGCTGGGGAACCAGCAGAGTTCTCTCCCTTCAGTGCCAGAACAAAAGGAGAAGAGCCAGGCTTGAGGAGAAGGATCAATGATGATCTTTCTAGTCCAGAACTGCGGTCCAAGCCCCAGGCCGGGGGACCTGGATGGACCCATGACCGGATCAGGGGCTATTCTACGCTTGGGTTTGTAAGAGGTGCTTCTGACTGGGAGGCTGCCCAGGTTTCCTTCTTTCCTACCTGGATAGATGCAGCCTGAGAGCCAGTAACTATGATGCTGTTGCCAGCAGAGATCACGGCAGTATGAACCACTCCTTCGTGTTCCAGGTCTGCTGCAAGGAACCTGTGGAACCCCCCTGGGTCTGCCAGGTACAGCCGCACGTACTGCTCAAAGCCTACAACAACAAAGCGTTAGTTACTGACTGACTGAGCTGAGGAAGCCTCTCCTCCCCTTCAGGACTGTGTCCTTATGCCTATGGTTTCATTTCTGTCTGTCTTCTAAGGTGCCCAGGTGGCACAAAAGGGCAGTAGCATCCTGGCTTGGATCAGCACTAGTGTGGCCAGCAGGACTGGGGATGTCATTCTCCCCTTGGACTGGGCACTGGGGAGGCCTCCCCTCAAGTCCTGGCGGCTGTGCTGGGCTCCTCACTTCAAGAAAGAGATTGAGGGGCTGGAATGTTTGCAGAGGAGCAATGAGGCTGGGGAAGGGACTGGAGGGAAAGGCTGGTGAGGAGAGGCTGAGGGAGCTGGGGGTGTTTAGCCTGGAGAAGAGGAGACTCAAGGGGGAACCTCCTCCATCTCTCCAGCTCCCTAAAGGGAGGTTGCAGTCAGGTGGGGTTCAGGCTCCTCTATGAGGCAAGCAGTGCCAGGACAAGAAAGCAGGGCCTGAAGCTGCCAGGGGAGGGTTAGGCTGGATGTTAGGAAGCTCTTCCTCTCAGAGTGCTCAGAGCTTGGACTGGAACCCGGGGCAGTGGGGGAGACCCCGTGTCTGGAGGTGTTGAAAGACAGCCTGGCTGTGACACTTGATGTCCTGGTCTGGCTGATGGAGTGATGTTAGGTCCTGGGCTGGACTGGATGAACTTCGAGGGCTTTTCTAGCCTCAAGGAATCTGTGATTCTGTTAAGCCCAAAGGGTGGCTAAGAAGTAATCATGGCAGCTGAAGGCATTCACTACTTACATCTCACTTACTCTTTTGAGAAATGGAACTCGGGCTGTGTTCTGACTTCACAAAGAGAATTTCCCCCGGTCTTCGTTACCCTCTTAAGTACAGAAGTTAAATAGGGCCAGATGAATGGGAAGATGCCCGTTCAGGCCCCTTCTAAAAGACACTGGGTGTGTGGGACAGCAGCTTTCCTATGGTTACTGAACCTGCAGCAAGGATGGACTCATCTTCTGACACCGTCACAAAGGAAACCCTTCCAGGAAGCTTCTCTAGCAGCTGGCTGTTCCCATCAGACGAGATCTGCACAAAAATAAGGCAGGAGTGAGACAGGAGCAGGATTAGCAGAGCTGCTTCTCTCAGGAGGAGTGAGGGTAGATTGAGTTGGGCTGGATGCTGTCGGGCAGAGCTGGAAGGTGCAGAGGGACAGAAAGCCTTGTGTTTGTCCATTTGGGAGCTGGGGTCTGGAAGTCTGAGGAGGATGCCCTACTCAGAATGGAGAAGGAAGGCCCAGATCTGTGTCTGGTTCAGTAAACCTCTGGATATTCTAAGACAATACAAGAGACACTGTAAGAAAGCTGAACAGCCAGCCATGTACCGTGGATAGAGATCCCCCGCTAAACCCCACTATCAGCTTCCCTTGCTTCTGGCTCACAACGCTGGACGTTGGTGTTTCTTCCCGTAGCCCCGATAGCTGACACTTGGCTCTCTGTTCGCCAGTGCTGCTGTCCCACAGGCTCAGGGATCCTCCTTCAGCCACGGTCATAATGAGCTCCCTGCAGCTGAGAACTGCAGAACACACCCAGGCCTCTGCTGCCTCACCAGAAATCACCAAGATGAGTTCTGCTGTCTGCAAGTGCCAAGCACTGACCTAGGAAAGAGGTGCAAAGAGACAGGAGTAGCGAGGACTGGGGTCACTTTCCCAACCGTACCTGTAGCTGCTGAGTTTTGTGTACTCAGGGCTGTAACTTCTCAAGTTGTTTCAGCACATTTGGAGTTCAGGACTGGCTGTACCTTTGCGTGTGAGGAAGAATACACAAGCATGTGCCCCTCGTCCACGTGAAGGTGATGGGAGGGCTCTTCTTCGGTACGGGTGTCCTGGATAATAAACTTGGCTCTGCCCGAAGTCAAGTCCCAGATGCGCAAGCTGTGATCCATAGCAGCGGACACCGCGCAGGTTCCTCTTCTGAACAGTTTCACACAGCTCACCTCAGCTGTAAAGTGAGAAATGGTCTCTTGAGCTTGGAGAAGAGGAGGCTGAGGGAGGACCTCATTCCTGTCTTTAAATCTGTGAGGAGTGGGTGTCAGGAGGATGGAGCCAGGCTCTTCTCAAGGTCACCTGGTGCTAGGACAAGGGGCACTGGGTGCCAGCTGGAACAGAGGAGGTTCCCTCTCAATATCAGCAGGACCTTCTTCCCAGGGAGGGTCCCGGAGCACTGGACCAGGCTGCCCAGGGGGGCTGTGGAGTCTTCTTCTCTGCAGACGTTCCAGCCCTGCCTGGCTGTGTTCCTGTGCGACTTGGTCTGGGTGATCCTGCTGTGGCAGGGGATTGGACTGGATGATCTTTTGAGGTCCCTTCCGATCCCTAAGGATTCTATGAGTCTATGAAATGAGGGATTCTCAGTGCTTTCAGCATCTGGGAGAATGCTGGCAGCCGAGAGGTGTCTGTGCTCAAAGATCAGGGGTTTCTGGAGAGTAAGGCTGATGGGGAAAAACTGAGGGAGCTGGGGTTGTTCAGCCTGGAGAAGAGGAGGCTGAGGGGAAGCCTCATTGCTCTCTACAGCTCCCTGAAGGCAGGGTGCAGTGAGGTGAGGATTGGCCTCTTCTCCCTAGGGACTAGCAAAAGGGCAAGAGGAAATAGAGTCAGGTTGGATCTTAGGAAAAACTTCTCCCCAGTAGTAGGGAGGCCTTGGCACAGGTTGCCCAGGGAGGGTTTGAAGGCATCGTCCCTGGAGGGTTTCAACAACCAGGCGCCAGGGTGTTTGGGGAAATGGGGGCTACAGTTTGAGGGCTGTAGGGTGGACAGTTGGGCTTGATGATCCTGAAGGTCTTCTCCAGCCTAGATGATTCCATGATTCCCTGATTCTATCACCAAGCTATCAGAGCTCTTTTCAGACATGAGAAGATCTTTCCAACCCAAAAGAGTGAAGGAAGCTCACCAGAGTGCCCGCAAAGGGCGTGCAGCATCTCAAACCTTTCCATATTCCAGACAAGCATTGAGCCATCCTGGGAACCTGCCACCAGCATCCTTTGATCAGAGCTCAGTGCCATCGCTGTGACCCCTGCAGTGACACACAAAGAGAAGAGCCTGTTCCCGATAGCACAGACACAAACCAGCCATCCTGAGGTTGTTAATGCGCTTTGTTTCCCCAACTGGCCCCCCCTCAGCTCCCCCCCCCCAATGCTGTCTGAACCCCATAGTCTGTGCCAGGAGCAAGATTAGGTTCTCTCAGGCATATCTAGGTCAGTGTGTGCTTTTGTTGTCCTGACGACAAAATGACCCACTTTACCCTCATTTGTCGAAGCAGTTGCGAGTGGCACTGGTGCTTGGCTGAGCACGAAGGCAAAGGGACCTTTCCCCTGCCTCTGTATGAGCAAAACTGGGTTTCGACAGAAATAGAGGTTCTCTCTCCTTCTCACTTTGTTTCTTTACTGCATTTCTTGGCTCTCATGCAAAACAGGTGGATCTGTAGATTATTCTTGGGCTGGACCTGGCCCCAGGACCTGTCCTACCTGTGAGGAAGCCGGTGAGCGTTGTGAGTAGGGGCCCAGCAGGCGGCTGGAGAAATCCGCAGAGTGGGATGAGGACAGGATAGGGACAGATACTGCACCAGCTCACACACTGCTGGCACAGCTTCCCGATCACCTCCGGGTAGGAAGACACGAAATAAAGCAGCCTGGCCAGCACTTGTGTGTACAGCACACTCAATCCTGAGAGGACAGAGACGAGATATTTCAGACCATCACTGGGGTGACAGCGTTTGGTCACAGTAAACCGCTCAGACAGACAAAAAATGTGGGGGCATCAGTGAAACCTCAGCTCCCCACAGCCACCCTGCCAGAGAGAGGCAGGTAGGAGCCTTTGGACTGCTCCCAGCGCAGAGGATTTTGTCTGAGGTTGTAATTCCTCAGAGAAAGCTTTTACACGGCAGGGGAAAGTCTAGTTCTTTCTAGTTTGCATGGCACTCTGCCGCTCTGACAGAGCCGCTACCTTCGCGGCTGCGAATCCCTCCGACCGCTGAGCTCAGAAGGACAAGTGTGTCCTGCACGAGGCGCAGGTCTGGGCAGCCGAGGCGGTCGCTGCACATGGCAAAGTCATCAACCACCCTCCCGATTCCAGAGGCGGTTATCTTACAGCTGATCCAGTTCATGTTCCCTACGGAAGGAAACACAGTTGGAGGCCTGGGAGTGCAGTTGGTCTGAGAAGACTGAGATAAAAAGTGCAGTTTAGGGGGAGGAAGGGGATAGAAGGATTAAGAGTCCCTGCCAGTGGAATTAGGACTCTGCTGGGAAAGGGGAGCTCCCACTGCCACTTCTTCAGCCTCTGAAATGCTCTAGGTATCTCTGGTTTTCAGATTTGTTCTGGTTTTTAATGTTTCCTTCTCGCAGTTTGGAGGATCTAGCTAATTTCTTTCAGCTCCTAAAGGTCTGCGGTGATAATTTGGGGCTAACATTTGTACACGCCAGCTTACCGCTCTTTATCAAGCTTCCTTCTCTCCCAGCAGTTACTGATGCTGTGCAGAGGAGCTCTTGTGATTCTGTGATTCCCTGCCTGGGACAGACACCAGGCTCTGCAGAGCCCTGCGTTCCCTTGCCCAGTCCTTACCCAGCACATCCTCCTTCAGTTCCTCAATTCGTCCCGCGTGAAGCAAATGAAATGGCAGTTCACTCAACTTCCTCAGATTGGCAACAGAGTCGGAGAACCAGAGCGGCTGGGGGGCTACCTAGGAGTCACCGGAACAGCGGCTTTGAGACGACATGTGAGGATTAATCTGTTGCTCTCACAAGTTCCGTGCTAGCTGCTGTCCCCTGGTCTGCTGAACAGCACTCTCACTGTTCCCTTTCAGTATAGAAGTGGTTTTCACAATTCTAATTTCTCTTGCTACAGTCTAAGCCAGGACTAAGCCAGGACTACGCAGGATTGGACTGGATGATCTTTCGAGGTCCCTTCCCATCCCTAAGGATTCTAGGATTCTATGATCTCCTCAGTTAGAGATACCTGTTTGATAACTGTCACCACTGAAAGCACTCAGTAAGATTTATCATCTCTACTGTCTTCTGGTTTCAGACCCTGTCCAGCACTCTGGAGATGCAGAGCCCAGGTCCAGAGCCCACAGGTATGGCGATGCCTGCAAGTACTGCTCACCTTCCTATCGGCGCTCAGAGTTCTGCTAACACGTGGCAGAGCTAGAGGCTTCTTCATTCCCCAGCTCCAAGTCCCCTTGAAGAAATCTGCCAGGAGAAAATGCCTCTGGGCTTGCTCTTGCTCAGACAGATAACGACTCTGCACGGCTTCCACAAATTGCCTGGGTGGAGACAAAGGAAGAGGGAGCTAGAGCTGGGCTGTTTCTAGAGTCGCAACTGGAGCAGGGAGCTAGAGATGGGTTGTCTAGAGTCTCAGCTGGAGTAGGGTGCTAGAGCTGGGTTGTTTCTAGAGTCACAGCTGGAGCAGGGAGCTAGAGCTGGGTTCTTTCTAGAGCCTCAGCACTGTGAGGGTCTAAGCACAGAGAGTAGTCTAGGCAGGGGGCACTGTATGGAACATCCCACACTCAGAGGTTTGATTTCTCACCCTCTGCTCTCTACGAGTACCTGTGTGCCAAGCAAAGGAGGGTGAAGCCATCTGCCTTCCGTTCTGCCAGGAGCTCTCCCATGTCCCTGCGTAGCCGTGCCCAGCGCAGAGGCGGAAAGCGCAGGACGGTTTTACTTGAGGGCGGGTGGCGGTAAGGAATCTCTGAGAGAACCTCATCATCAAGAGACAAAATGTCCTTCAGCTCTGCGTCTGACAGCCCGTTTCTGCAAGTGAAGTGTGAGACAAGAAAGGAAATGATCTCTCCTCCTCCTTGCTGTTTACAGGGATGTCTGTAGTGCGAGGGTGAGCGGTTTCTCTGGCAGTTTCAAAAGGAGTAGTCACCAAAAATCTCCCGAGCTCAGATGCCCACATGGCAGTATCAGAGGAGACTCTGTAGGCAGGGTAAGCCAGAGAGATTGCTTTTCTCTTCCAGGAAACCCAGCGCAGTTTAGGTAGGTGTGCCAGGTATGAAAGGAGCACTGTACCTGTTAACTGTGTGCATGATGCATTCTCAGGCTCAAAGAACTGAGAGCTTTGACTGGGTTTGGCTGGATTTAGAGAGATTCCCTCGGAACAGCAGGAAGCAGTGGCTGTTCCAGCAAAGAGACACCAGTACTCACCGTGAGGAAGCAATGTAGCCCAGCACGTGTGCCACAAGGACTCTGCCGTGCGACTGCTCCAGTCTCTCACACAGACGGTGCGTGGCCTCCTGGGCTGTGCGAGCCATCGTTAGTTCTGAAGGTGAGGTGTAAGACGCCCATTTTCTGGCCTCGTGGGAGACCAGCTTGAAGAGCAGGGCTTGCCCACCACTAGGGAAGCTCTGACAGAAGTGAGCCCGTTGAGCAGGGCTTAGCCGTCGCCTGGCAGATGCTAAGAGCACCTCTACCATCTCCACAGCTTCCTCACAGGATAAGGGTCCTACTTCGGTGTACGCTTCAGGCTCAGGCACAGCGCGTTGGAGGGCTGCCAGAGTATTGGGCTCCGCTGTGGAAATGGAAACGATGAAGTGGACCTTTGGAGGGCAGTCTGTAGGGAGCCAGTGGAGTCTGGGAGCCCCATCAGCATGAAGCAGTCTCTCCACAGAGTCAAGGACCACCACCAGTGTCTGTTTGTCACAGTGGGACACAGTGAGGAGGAGTTTACTGAGGAACAAGACTAAATCATTGCAAGCCTGTTGAGTCTGAGTTGGAGGTGGTGACAAGTCAAACGCTAAACACACTTGGAGACAGATATCCCTCAGCAGACTGTGAACAGCAGAGCTGAGCTGGGATGTCCCCAGCAAGCGGATCACAACGACGCTGTCTTGCCCTACAACAGCTCGGACCTGCTCGGAGAGTTTGCACATCACAGCTGTTTTCCCACAGCCCGGTGGCCCGTGGAGGATGAGGGCTGTGTGGGTTTTATCGTTGTTCTGCCTAACACGGTGACAGATGTTCTCCAATAATGTCTGTCTCCCACAGAAAGATCTGCAGTTCTTCAGGCACAGAGCTGTGTGGTGGCCCAGCTCCTGCAGAAGCTGCCCTGGATCCTCGCCGATCTGTCCTCGATGTCGAAGATTCTCCATAACCTGATGCTTGGTGACAGCAGTGAACTGCTCGCAGAGTTGTTTCAGGTATTTATTATTCTCCTTGCGCTGAGGGCTCGCAGCGTCCTCGCCGCAGGTCAGTGTGAGCACGCGGAGGTGTTTGGGGTGATGCTTAGCAATTTTTGCTTTAAGGTTGCTGAGCAGCTGCTTTGCTTCTCTGTCCAGGTTCTCCTCTTTTTCTATCAGCTCCTTGCTTGTCTCTTGCTCAGTTTGTCTGTTGGAATCCTCAACCTCTCTGAGGAATATGAAAGCCCCCCTTTCATTGAGAAGACCCTGTTCGATCTCCCATTCGATCGCTAAGGGGAAAAAACCAATCACAGAAAGGGAGATGTGAGCAATCGGTTCCAGACCAGAACCCATCCCTCAGCACTAATCCCTTGCTCCTGTACTTCACACCATGCCAGCAGGTCATTCCCCGTGTCCTGTGAGCCAGGCTTGTTTCTGGAGGTGGTCAGGGAAGGTGGGGGAGAAGGGAGAAACCTTTCTGTCAGGTGCATCACTGTTTGCAGTCAGCACCAAACTCCCTCTTTGGGGTTCAGGATGTGGCAGAGTCTCTTCCTTTCATAGAATCCTTAGGGATTGGAAGGGACCTTGAAAAATCATCCAGTCCAATCCCACTGGATACACTCCAGCAGCTCTGTGTCCTTCTGGAACTGAGGGGTCCAGAACTGGACACAGTACTCCAGATGCGGTCTCACCAGTGCAGAGTAGAGGGGGAGAAGAACCTCCCTTGATCTGCTAACCACCCCCCTTCTGATCCCCCCCAGGATGCTGTTGGCCCTCTTGGCCACCAGAGCACATTGCTGGCTCAGAGTCACCCTGCTGGCCACTAGGACCCCCAGGTCCCT
>VZRI01013859.1:405583-428167 GCA_013397515.1 Upupa epops | reverse complement strand
CACTGATCCTTGGGGGACCCCACTAGATCCAGGCCTCCAACTGGACTCTGTCCCGTTGACCACCACTCTGCCTTCTATCCTGCAGCCAGTTTACAATCCACCCCACAACCCAGTCACCCAGTCCACACTGCCTCAGGTTGGCTGTGAGGATGCTCTGTGAGCCTGTGTCAAATGCCTTCCTGCAGTCAAGACAGACTGCATCTCTCGCCTCATTTACCATCTCATGTTGTCTGGAAGCAAAGAGCCACAACACACCTGATCTGTGGTAGCGGTGCCTCTGCTCGGGGCTGAGCAGCCCGCACCTCTCTGCCTCCTGGGCTGCCACACGCAGCACTGGGGCCAGGCGTCTCTCCAGGCAGTGCCAGCCCTGCCCGTCAGCCGGCTGCAGCATGTAGCTGGTGGGCAGCGCGTTCTCATCCCGCCTGTACCACCGAGTCAGGAGCTGGGCAGAGTCCTCTGACAGCTGCAGAGTTAGGGCTTCAAACTCCTTCTCTGCGATGAGCCAAGGCACAGTTTGGTGCCCGTAGTGGTCACCCAGGAGTCCCTGCAACAGGCAGAAAAGATCTGGCATTCAGGCACCACCGCTGCGGTGGCAGCCGGGCTGAGGGGTGGCTGCTTGCCTCAGTGCCCAGGATTGCTGGGGAGGGCTGCTCGGAAAACTGTCCAGCAGCTGCAGTGCTCTGGTGGCTTTCATGTTGGATGGGGACAGCCAGCCTGCCCCATCACTGCGGGGAAGTGGCTTGCCAGAGCCCCTCCTCAGGTCTCAACCACCACGACTGGCAGGGCAGAGAGCAGGAGAGATGAGGCAGTGGAAGCACAGAGCAGAATGGGTTTGGGGACTGTGGGGTTTGCTTTGGGGTGGAGAAGAACCAAGGGAACAGGTCTGAACCCGGGGACTTTTGCTTAGGACTCGGGGGCTGGGCTGGGGAAGAGTTAAGAGCCTGTAGAAGGTCAGCATCTGCTATCCACATAGTCTGGAAACTGCTGGAATGAATTTGGATGCAAACTTACAGAGTCAAACCCTGGAGCAGTGCCCTTCTGGTGGACGTAAAAGAACGAGAGAGCAGTCAGAGTTCTGTGGCTCTACTGATATTTGTAGGGTGAGGGCGCAGGCAGCTCAGCGATGGGGAGCTCCTGGGGGCAATAAACCTGTGGTGAGACTCTCATGGTCTCTGCCCCTCTGTTGCTGGCCTCTGGTGGAAGTGTCTCAAGGGAAAGCAGGCACAACTTGCCCAAGGAATTAGTTAGTTAGTTAGTTAGTTACTTGTGGCTTCAGTTATCCCCCCGAGACGATGGATTTATTCTCTTTGTTCAGCAAAACCCTCTCCCTTTCTAAAACCCAACCAAACAGAGGAAGCAACCTGCAGGCACCTCAGCCTCCTCTCCCTCTCTGCAAGGCTTCAACTTCTGTGTGTGGGTTTCTGTTTGGGGCTGTCACTTACGATGAAGGTGGGACCAGCTGACAGCTTCTGAGAAGCTTTAATTTCCTCCAGAGCGAGTGGCGTGTGGCTGCAGTCAGGGTCTGCAAGCTCAGAACCGCCCCGTCCCCAGTCAATTACCTGCACACAAGATGATGTCTTTAGAGATTCTTGACCCTGTCCCCAGGGCTGCTCTCTAGCTGGTCACTACCCAACCTGTATTGATGGCTCCCATTCTTCCTTCCCAAGGGACTCGACAACTGTTTTGATTAAAACTCATTCAGTTCCTCTCAGCCCAACCCTCCAGCCTGTCCAAACCTTAAGCAGCCACCAGGTGAACTGGCCAGTCCACCCAGTATCATCAGCAAACCTGCTGAGTAGACACTTTATTCCATCAGCAGTAGCATTAATGAAGATGCTGAACAGCACTGGACCCGGGACTGATCCCTGGGGGACACCAGTGATTACTGGTCCCCATCCAGACTCTGCATCATCGAGTCCAACCCTTAACCCAACCACACTGAAAAACCAAACCCAGGCTCTGAGACCGGTGAGAAACCAGTGGGGTTCTGACAGCCCGTGGACGGGACAGACAGGAGAGAAGAGATTTACCTCAAACATGAGGCCGTGCTTCTGGCAGAAGGCCTGTGCTTCGGGGTAGGCTTTCTCCAGGAGGGTCTCTCTTTCCGCAGCCATGTCTGCATGGAAGGATTCGTTAGGGATGGGGAGCCAGGTTGGCTACTGTCATTACAGCCCTTGCCCTGGAATGCAGACTGTGCTGCTCTCATCTGATCTGGCCTGAGGTTCACACGGCTGACATGGAACTGTGGCTTCCAGATGTCTGCGGGTTTGTGCCTGTGACGCCGCTGGCTTGTCCCGCTGTGGTTTTATTTGCCAACAGGAGAACTCTGCAGCTGGAATTTGGTGACGGAATACAGAGCAGCAGCAGGGATCCAGGAAAACGTATTTCTTACGTCTTACTGCAGCAAAACCTCCTCCATCCTATTTGAGGACCACTCAGCCACACTGGTGGTCATCTCAGCGGTGAGAAATAACCACAACAAAAGGCAGCTGAGCCAGCAGGGAACCTTCCAGTGCAGCCTCAAGGCTGGGAAATGGTGGTGGCTGCTTCCCCTGCTGCGCTGTTACAGGAGAGGTTACTGCTGAGAGAAACCTGTGTGAGACCTTGGACCTGACACCCTCGCTGAACTCAGACACCAAACCAGGGGAAGTCTGGAAGCCAAAGCAAACGGGAAGAACAATGAATGCAGAGATGCAAATAAACAGGAGGGCTGACTCCCAGCACCCCATGTCCACCCACAGCCAGTTCCTGTCTGCTTTTCACACCTGCAGAACCACAGGATCACAGGATCATCCTGGTTGGAAAGGACCTCCCAGATCCCTGAGTCCAACCATCCCCATCCCAACAAAAAACCTCAGTCCCTGAGAGACTGACAAACACAACCTGACCCCCTCCCTGCTGCCACTCGAGCAGGGCATGAAGCACCATGGCTACACGGTTCTTCAACACCTCCAGGCAGGGGGACTCCACCACCTCCCTGGGAAGGCCCTGCCAGTGCCCAACCACTCTGGCTGCAAAGAATCTCTTCCTCAGAGCCAATCTAACCCTCCCCTGCCTCAACTGCAGACCAGTGCCCCTGCTGCTGTCAGCAGTCACCAAGGAGAAGAGGCCAACAGCCACCCCTCCACAACCTCCCTGCAGGAAGTTTGAGAGGGCAGTGAGGTCTCCCCTCAGCCTCTTCTCCAAACTCACCCTGCCCAGCTCCTGTAGCCTCTCCTCATACAACTGGTTTTCTAAACTCCTCATGAGCTTGGTAGCTCTGCTCTGGACCCCTTCCAGCATCTCCATATCTCTCCTATCATGAGGGGCCCAGAACTGAACCCAGTACTCAAGATGAGGCCTCCCAAGAGCTGAGTCCAAGGGCATGAGAACTCCCCTTCTCCTGCTGACCCCACTCTTCCTGATCCAGGCCAGGATTTTCTCCTTCACTGTGTTTGATCAAATGAGATTCTAATTCCTCCAGAGCTGGAATACTCTGTGAATATCCCTGGCACTGATGAAGCAGCACAAGAGGGAAGGCTAAAATTAGGATGGGGAATGGCTGTGGCCGCAGTTTTCCTTGGGACTGTTCTGAGTGAAAAGCGATCACCAGTGGAGCCTGTGCCAGCATCAGATGAGGAAAGCTCTCCCCTGGGTAAGGCCTAATCCCGTCTGCACTGTGTCCAGCAGGCAGCAGGCTAATAGCTCTCACCAAGGCTGCAGTCGCTCTGGGAACTCTGATATCACTGCACCAGCCCACACCAGTTCCAAACCCCACAGTTAGAGAGGGGGCTTAACCCCTAACCCTGTTATCCGGTTAAAATCCAACTGCACGTCACATCCTTCATCCCCAAACTGTCCCTGAACGGCTGTCACTACTTGGAAGGGCGGTGGAGGTCAGACCTTAACGCTCCAGTGGCCTGAAATGCCCAGTAAATGCCTGCAGCTCCCTTCTGTTCCCTCCAGAAACTGCAGCTCTGCTTCTGCAGGAGCCGACCTGGCTGGAAACCCCTCACTGTCTCCACTATTCATCATCACCTTGCGTCCTGCTGGAGGGAGTCCTGCAGTGGTTTCTCTCTTTGCAAGGCACCCTGTGAGAGCCTCCCTAAGCCTGGGATTTCTTATTTAAAACCGAGGACAGAGCTTTTTAGTTCCTGGCGATCTGAGTCACTGCTACCCACCCCCAGCTACCACTTCAGGAGCCGTCTGGCAGCTGAATCCCAGCAGGCAGAGGGAGTGGGAATTGTTCAAGAAGAGAAGTTCCTCACAAATATTTCCTGCTGTTACAGGGGTGGATGAGAACGGAACGAGTGTTGCCCAGGGTTTTGAGAAAGGCTGTGTACTTGAGAGCAGGCAGGCAGCACCCTGCACTGAGCTGCCACCACACAGCAGTGCCAAGGCTGAATGTGGCAGCAGATGCCACGAGTTCCTGAGCTAACGCAGAGTCCTGCTGTCTCTGACATGTTCTGAGTGCGGAGTGGGTGTGACAGAGTGAAGCTCTGCATAGAATAGAGCTGTTTATAAAATAAAGCTGGATAGAAAACGCAGCAACTAAAGGCATCTTTGCTTCTCAAGGAAGCTGCACGCTTGCAGCACCTCTGTGGCACCGCACTGACTCGCTTTGCAGACTCCAGCAGTGAGAGTGCCTGATGCATTCAGCAGCTTCAGGACTTCCCAGCTTATTTACCTGAAGAAACTGAGCTGATGAAGATTCGGACCAGGCTGGAGGGCTGGGAAGGAACAGGAACCATCTTGCCATAGAGAAGATCCCGGTGTGTATGGAGGCTGAAGCTCATGCTTGCTCTCTGGACTCCCTGAAGGGAGATGACTAACAGCAGCGACCACCACTCTGCGGTGCCTCTCTCCAGAAGGCTGGTTTGTTCCTTTTTCGAAGGAAAGCCTGGGCAAAATTCAGCTGCTTTGACAGAAACAGCAGGAAACAGTTGAGTTTGTGCCCTGAGATGCAGAAAAACTTCACTGCATCCCAGCACGATCCATCTGTGTTTGAAGAGGGCTGATATCTCTATAGCAACCAGTGTTTGGCACTTGAGCAGAATCCCCAGTGTCTCTTTCTAAGGCGCTGAATGTGCTCCCGAGCAGGTGCTGTACACCTGAGGTCCCTTTGTTCACTCCCCTTGATGATACCAGAAACAACTGTCTCTGTGTTCTAGCATCACCTAAACCTGCCAGTGCTTCAGCAGCTGTGGAAGGGGCACTGTCCATACTGGAAAGCAGCTGGAAAGCTGCTTTCTCAGTGCTCAGGGAGTGGCTGTGCCCTGGGGCTGTTTGCCTTCTGGCAAGCTGAGCTGGAGTGAATTTACTGAGAAGTGCTTCAACTGGGCTGCCTTTGGGCTGGGTACCATCCCCAGAGGAGGAGCAGCACGGGGGCAAAGAGAGACAAAGTGAATCATTCCCCCCCAAAATCCCCAGCAAGTCGGTAGAAATCAGGGGGACAAAAAGCAGGAAAATGACTTAAACAGAGAACAAGCAGGAGAGAACCTCTCTGTCTTTGTCCAGCTGCTCTTGGAGAGCACAGGGGGAGAAAGGAACTGGGCAAACATTGCAGCACAGGCACTGCCACAACAGTGGCTCCACCTCATGTTCCCAGAAAATGCCTTTCATAGAATCCTAGAATTCTTAGGGATTGGAAGGAACCTCAAAAGATCATCCAGTCCAGTCCCCCTGCCACAGCAGGATCACCTAGACTGCAAAGTCACACAGGAACACAGCCAGGCGGGTCTGGAACATCTCCAGAGAAGGAGACTCCACAACCCCCCTGGGCAGCCTGTGCCAGTGCTCTGGGACCCTCCCCGGGAAGAAGGTCCTGCTGATATTGAGATGGAACCTCCTCTGTTCCAGCTGACACCCAGTGCCTCTTGTCCTAGCACCAGATGCCCTTGAGAAGAGCCTGGCTCCATGCTCCTGACACCCACCCCTCACATATTGATAAANGAGGGGCCCAGAACTGGACACAGTACTCCAGATGCGGTCTCACCTGTGCAGTGTAGAGGGGGAGAAGAACCTCCCTCGATCTGCTAACCACCCCTCTTCTCATCCTCCCCAGGAAGCTGCTGGCCCTCTTGGCCACCAGAGCACGTTGCTGGCTGAGAGTCATCCTGCTGTCCACTAGGATCCCCGGATCCCTTTCTCCTCCACTGCTCTGCAACTGGTCAGTCCCCAACCGATCCTGGTCCCTGGGGTTGTTCTTGCCCAGATGCAGACTCTCCCCTGACTCTTCTTGTCTCTCATTATGTTTCTTTCAATCCTTAGGGATCGGGAGGAACCTGGAAAGATCATCCAGTCCAATCCCCCTGCCACAGCAGGATCACCCAGACCAAGTCACACAGGCGGGTCTGGATCATCTCCAGAGAAGGAGACTCCACAACCCCCCTGGGCAGCCTGGTCCAGTGCTCCGGTACCCTCACTTTTCCACGGGTTTCTGTCCCGCTGGTCTGGTTTCCAGCGCTCAGAGAGGGTAGCTATTGCAGGGTGGGTCTGTGTGAGCTGCCGCCTCTGTTCAACGCTGCTTTTAACCTAAAACTGCTGCATTTTTCATGTCCTGTGGCAGCAGAGCTGCTGCTGTTCCAGCCCAGCACATTCACTCGCTCTGCATCTCTTTGTGCTTCCCCACTTTCTCACTAGAGACCAGAATCTTTTCTGTCTCTAGCTTTTTGCCTTTTCCAGGAGCTGAACTGCGCCTGTCAGAGAAAACCAGACTCAGCCGGAGCAGCTGCTGCGGCTTTTTTCTGCTTCTCTCACGCAATGGGATTTAGGAGGCTGCTCCATACTCCCTCTCTGCATCCCTTTGGCACAGAGAGGAGTCAGTAGAGAACGAGCGATCTGTATTTATGGGCTCCTTTTGCAGACAATAGTTGATTAATCTCCTCAGTCATCCAGGCAAATAAAAGGAGATTATCTGACACCCTCATCTATCGGCAATCACAGGGAGATAAAAGGTCTTGCTCTGTGAGACAGACACTGCAGAGGGGCTGGGTTAGGGTTTGGCCAAAGCGAATTTAAACCAACTGGTAGGTTTTTCAGCCCTGGAGATGCTTATGCCTGCAGGACGAGTCTTTAAATGCAAAGGTGGAGCTGGGGCTCTTGAGCTTGGAGGAGGCTGAGGGGTGACCTGTTAATGTCTCTTAATCTGTGAGGGGTGGGTGTCAGGAGGATGGAGCCAGGCTCTTCTCAAGGTCATTGGGTGACAGGACAAGGGGCACTGGGTGCCAGCTGGAACAGAGGAGGTTCCCTATCAATATCAGCAGGACCTTCTTCCCAGGGAGGGTCCCGGAGCCCTGGACCAGGCTGCCCAGGGGGGTTGTGGAGTCTCCTGCTCTGGAGACGTTCCAGACCCACCTGGCTGTGTTCCTGTGTGACTTGGTCTGGGTGATCCTGCTGTGGCAGGGGATTGGACTGGATGATCTTTCGAGGTCCCTTCCAATCCCTGATGATTCTATGATTCTGTGAAAACCTTTGCATCTGGGAAGCACTGGAAGGTTTGAATTTATTGGGATAAATAAGCTCAGGGTGTGCTCTGAGAAGGCAGATACAGCCCAGCCCTGCTCCCCGCTGACTCCACTGGCTCTGGAGATGGGATCTCCAGCTGAGCAACACTTCTAGGTCAGTACATACTGACTACCAGAGAGCAGGACTCTGCCCCAGGTCAGGCTGCTCCAATTTAAGGGTCTAGATGCCGATTTAATTAAGATGCCACATTTTTCTGAACGAGGGTGACAAAGGCCACGGGAACTCTGGAGCTTCAGTAGAATTCCCTGGAGAGTTCAAATAATGACTAGCTGTGGCCCTGGAGGACAGGGTTCAGTGGGCAGGGGAGGGTTGGGGTGATGGCTGGACTGGATGATCTTGGAGGTCTGTTCCAGCCTTAATGATTCTGTGAGTCTCTGACCCTGAACTCAGGGGTACTTGCACTGTTCTTGAAGGTCCTGCAGCCTGTGCTCTGCTGTTCTCTCTGTGTGTCTCATGCTGCCCATACCTGTCCTTGGCACTGATAACCCAGCACTGATACCCCATCAAATGAGCTGATTCAAGCAGCCAGTTGTGGTGGGAGCAGAAGTTCCCAACTCATAGATCTTGTTGTGGAAAGGGAAGACCTGTCAGCTCGACTGAGAGGCAGCAGGGGCTGGGATGTCATTCTCTCCCTGTCCTGGGCCCTGGGGAGGCCTCCCCTCAGGTACTGGGGCCAGCACTGGGCCCCTCACTGCAAGAAGGAGACGGAGGGGTCCAGGGGAGCAGGGAGGCTGGGGAAGGGACTGGAGGGAAAGGCTGATGAGGAGAGTCTGAGGGAGCTGGGGGGGGTTCAGCCTGGAGGAGGCTCAGGGGGGACCTTCTCCCTCTCTCTAGCTCCCTGAAGGGAGGTTGCATTCAGGTGGGGGTCTGGCTCTTCTCCCAGGCACCCAGTGCCAGGACGAGAGGGCAGGGCCTGAAGCTGCCAGGGGAGGGTTAGGTTGGCTGTTAGGAAGCCCTTCCTCCTGGAAAGGGTGCTCAGAGCCTGGACTGGCCTGCCCAGGGCAGAGGTGGAGTCCCTGTGACTAGAGGTGTTGAAGGACAGCCTGGCTGTGGCCCTTGGTGCCCTGGTCTGGCTGATGGGATGATATTAGGTGCTGGGCTGGCTGAGCTCAGAGGGCTTTGCCAGCCTCAATCATTCTGGGATCCTGGGATAACTGGAGAAGCAGCAGTGTTTCCTGCAGGAATGCCCTGTGTTCCTGTTATGGTTTCTGTGAGCTCTCTGCGATTTGCAAGTCAAACCCAATCACAACCACCAACCAAATCTTTTCTTTCCAGGGACAGTCTGGTTTTCCTCAGGCTATAAAAATGTTGAAGCCTCTAAAGACATCAGACCTGTTTTCCTGCATTCCACCGCAGGAGCCTACTTGTACCCTAAAGCTAAGATCAAATAACTTATCTCACGCTGATTCTTCCATCCACAAACTCTCCAAATTCTGTTCTGATCCACCACAGAAACAGATGAAGATCATGACAGCTGGAGTCCTGGAGCTGGGGGTGTTTAGCCTGGAGGAGATTCAGGGGGGACCTTCTCCCTCTCTCCAACTCCTGAAGGGAGGTTGCAGTCAGGTGGGGGTCAGGCTCTTCTCCCAGGCACCCAGTGTCAGGACAGGAGGGCAGGGCCTGAAGCTGCCAGGGGAGGGTTAGGTTGGCTGTTAGGAAGCCCTTCCTCGGAGAAAGGGTGGCCAGTGGGTGATGTTAGGTCCTGAGCTGGGCTGGCTGAGCTCAGAGGGCTTTGCCAGCCTCAGTCAGTCTGGGATCCTGGGTTTCCTGTGGTGGGAAATATCACAAATGGGATATTTCTCGTGCTAGTGCGTTGAGTGATGCCAAGTGCACAAGAGTCACAGACAGTCCAGACTCAGACGGTCGCTGTCAGTGACTCCTTTTGGTCAGAAATGCCATCTCAGAAGTAAAGTGAGTAGGAACTGTGCCTGATGCTGGCAGCGTGGGCTGTGCCGTGAGAGAGAACGTTTTCTCACCGTCTGTCTGTTCTGTGAGCTGTCATCCCCTAACAGCTTGTTCACAGGCTGCTGCCTTTTCAGAGCGCAGGAGAGCAGGAATAAATTCGTAGCTGGGAGGTCGTTTTGTGGGTGTTTACCGAGTAAGAACCCAACTGTTGGTGTCTGATGAAATCCAAACCCCTTTAACTGGCCTTTCCTCACAGTGGGTGGGCTCACAGGATAAATCAGATCTCATGGAGCCAGCAGTAAGAGCATCCTAGAGGCAAACATCAACCCTCTGTGCACAGAGTGACTGTCTCAGCTTTGGTCTCACCAGTATAGTTCCTCCATCGCTAGTAGTTTGCCGTGTCACTGTCCTGAATGCCTAGTAGGGGTGATGGAGGAAGCTCATACTGAATCCACACTGTCTTTGTGAGCTCTCTGGGAACATCTGTTACAGAGGCACATTCTGAATCCTCATGATTTCATCTAAAAGAACTGAAATATCTTAGAGACAAGTCTTGGCTGCAGCAAACAGCTGGGTACCGAAGGTCCAAAGGTCCTAGGAAGCCCTACTCTGTGCCAGCCCTACCTGTATAGCCCTGCAGCGTGTCATCGCACCCATGGCCAGTTAGTTCCTGAAAGAACAGTACAAGAACCATAGACTGTAGTGTCTTAGGGCCCCCGTGAGGATGTGCTCCTGTGAAATGCTTAATGCTGTGACTTGTGATGCTTCATTGTGTCCTCTGTACTGTTTGGACTGACTGTCTCAGCACTGAACTCCTGCTTTACACCCCTACAGCACAGAGAGATGCAGCTGGAGTTCAACAGCTGATCACCTAGCGACCGTTAACAGGACCGCCTTCCCCAGATGGCCAAGGTAACCTTTATCTTTCCGCTTAGCTACCTCCTGTAACCGGGTTCTTCTCTGCACGTGACGGGGAAGAATGTCCATACTGCAATTAATCACTGCAGGAGGAAGGGGAAAACAAGCACCGGCTGCTCCGATGCGTTGGCCTTGCTCTTTCTCACAGCAGCTCAGTACAGAAATTCTTTGCTCCTTTTTCGATTGCTGTGAAAAATATTTTCATGTTAAATGATCCTGTGGGTTTGGGGTTTTCTACAAACACAGGCAGGGCTGCTAGAGCTTCCCTGTGAAGCTGACAGGCAGCGATAAAGAAGCTTCAGACACTGGGTTTGGCTCCCTGGGTGTAAGAGAAACCCGTCAGTCAAGGGGAACCGCTGAGGGCAGCAAGTGAGACACTTTGCTTTTTCCATCGGGCAACCAGGGCCCCTCTGAGGATTAACCTAGTGCTAAACTTAGCTACTTCTCACTCGAGTTGCTATCAGGAGTTATCAGATCAGAACATCTTTGGAGGGAATGACGTCTGTCCAGTTGAAGTCTAAGCCCTGGCCGTGCTCCTCTCCTGCCCCGTGCTGCAGCAGCACTTAATGTCCCCAGCTCTGTGCAGAGCCAGCACAGCATGGGGCTGTCTAGAGGGGGAATCTTCAGAGCACTGAAACACCTATTGCCACCAGCCTGCTCGTGTGTTGTTCCATCCAGGGCCTGAGCAAAACTTGTTCCTATCACCGAGATGGAAGTGACAGGAGAGAACTGTTAACCCCATGAAAGGTTCTTTTTCTGTTACCATTGTAATGCTTGCACTGACCCTCTTCTCTGTCGGTGGGGTCTTAGACTATAACCCCCCCACTCCAGTGTAATTACATTCGCCACTGATCTGAAAATGTTTATTAATAATCTTTAATTTATAAGAGTTAAATTTAGGGAGAGACAAGTGAAACCCTTCAGAAAATAAACAGGTTCTCCGTCCATGAGCCAGGCAGACCGTCTGTTCCTCATCACTCCCATCCCTGTGCTACAGCAGCAGGTTACTCCAGCCCTCCAGGAAATGCCCAGCTCCACCGTTTTCATTCTGGCTGGAGCACTTAGGGAAGTGCAGGTAAAAGTAGGGCTCCCTAGAAGTGTAGACACCTAGACACCCGAAGAACCCCGTGTCCCTGCAGCACTGCTTCAAATATGCTGCTCTTTGAAAGCTCCCTCTCCACCTCTTGAGATGAAAGACACTTGCCTGGAACTGAACCAAACGCCAACAACGCTGAGCTACAGCAGTCCAGGAGAGGAGGGGAATTCAAGCAACACGAGGATTTCCTCAAGTGCCAGCGGACAGACAGAGTCACTTCACAACTTTTATTTGTCGACAGCTTTTATAAAACACATTTCCCCTTGAATCAGATGTCTCATACAACAAGTGGAGTCTTGTGCCTGCCAGTGCTACGTCAGGTTTCAGCAGAGCAGCATCTGCAAAACCAGACGGTTGAGTTGTCAGGTAGAATTTCTGTTTCCTGCGGAACGGGAGGGAAATGCACAAAATTAAGGCACTGTCAAAACCCAAGCTCGTGAATCAGCGGACCTTTAGCTCTGGCTTTTCGTCTGCTTGTAAAGAAATGAATGAACCGTCTATTTAACTGTTGACCAGACACACGCACACACACACATACACACACAGAGCTTCTCTTCAGTCCCTCTGCTTCTATTTCTCAGTGTGACAGCAGCAAACGTTATTGCTGAGGACAGCAATGTGCTGAACAGCCAGTGCTGTGTCCCCGCAGTGCTGGTGATGCCTTGAAGGACAAAATCAAATACAAAAGCAGCTTAAAACCAGTCTAAGAGCCAGCAACCACTAAGCCCAGCAGGAGCAAACTGGTGCCACGCAAGGCGCTTCATATTCTTCACTCACTGCTTTCGTAGACCAGTAGTTTGGCTGAAAGGGCCCTATGAAGGATGTGGTACCTTCAGCTGGGTGCTTTTATCAGTCCTTTAAAGTAGTTTTAATCAGCTGGTGAAATCCACTTCTTCAGCCCTTCTGTCTTAAGAACAGAAAAGTTCCTTCCTGCACCCAGAGAGTGTGGAGCCATCCTTTAGCACCCAAAAAGCAGTGCTCAGGGCACCAACCAGTGTGTTCACAGCTGGGGGCTTAGTGCCACGTTCAGAAATACCCAGTTCTCTCTATAAAGATGCAGTGTTTCAAAAGAGCCAGTCCCAGGTCCGTGAGTGAGGTGCCTTGGCAACAATAAATAAATAGTAATAAATAGCTATTTACACTCACACACCCTCCTGGTGTCCCACGGGGCAACAAAGCAGCCAGTCACACACACGATCCGGTTTGCGGTGGGACACATGACAGTGAACAATGTGCAGCAATGCTACAGCACAGTCTGAAATCACAACAGAACCACTGCAGAGCACTCGGGCGTTTCACAGCTTCAGACCCCTTGCAGGCACAGCGAAGGTGACAACGTTCTGTCCATTAAGAAGCAGAGAGAGCTCAGGTGAAAGAAGCCAGGACACCAGGGTCAATGCCCTTCCTGCGTCTAAAATGCCACATTAACTGGAGAACTGGCAGGTGTGGAGCTGGGGAGGATGAGCTCAGGCTCACGGGAGACCGTTTAACTTCCTTGAGTATGAAATGCAACTTCCACACTGATTGTGTCTCAACAGCTGCTCGTTTTGGTAGACATCGAAAAGGTCACTGGAAACTCGAAGGAACTTACAGGCTGTGGGAACACAAAGCATTTGCTCTGCTCATAAATAACCACAGCGGCAGGTTTCGCATTGGTTGAAATCGCTGCATCGTAACTGCTGACAGCTGGGGAGCTGGCACCCGCTTGGCATCCTGGCACAGATCTACAGATCCCTGAAAACATGATCAGAATAGAGAGACAGAGACCAAGGAGCAAGAAGCAGCACAGAGAGCACAAATGAAATGCAGGGACCGCCTGGCAGTGTCCTGGCTTCCACCTCTCCTCAGGACTCTGAGAGAGAAGGTCTGGAGGATGAAGGAGGTCACAGGTGGCTTTGAGACTCCACTCTGGAAGAGTTTTCTCGGCCTATTCACCACACGGCCGCTCGATTATTCAGCTTTTTTTGCTTTCCGTTTCCTTGTGCCTTCATTTAGCTCCTCTTTTGACTTTGCAGGAGGAGGCGGAGGATGGGAAACCTCATGGGAGGCCCCGTGATGATCGTGATGATGACTAGCGTGTCCACTGGAATCGGAGCCAAACAAAACCGGGCAGATGACGTTTTCCACTGGAGCAAAAGGTGAGGCGTGAGAGTGAGTCGCCGTCATGAAAACCTGCCAAACAACAGCAAACAGTACTTTGTAGCTGGTTGTCTGTGATCTTTAAGTAGAAAGGAGCATCCCACTCAGCCCAGAGAAAAAAAGGTCCCTACTGCTACGTGACTCAAGGCTCTATCACAAGGATCTTCTACCATACTGCCTACACGCTGGTTCACCTGGCCTGTCACTTCCGGGGCAGATCTCTCCTGGCACATACAGTCAGCACCTTCATCAGCAGCTCAGGAAGGTGAACAGCCCCAGCTGAAGTCTGTTCCCTTTCTGGGGTTCTGCAGATGTGCAGCAGCAGATCTGCTGTAACTCACCTTGCAAACTATCATGAACATGGTGAAAAAGAAGATGAGGTTGGCTTCAGAAATGGGGAGCCAGTGGGTCTGCTGCAGAGTGAAGAGGACTGCGCCATACAGACTGGCTTTCGTAGGGCTAGAAGAGAAAGGTTTTGAGGAGGTTTGCATCCAGTCCCGAGTGGTTCTTTAAGCATTGGTCAGCGAGAATACTCAGGCTGCCTACTTACAAGGACATATAAAGAATCTCATTAGTTTCAGGCTTCCAGACCCCACGCAGCAGCTGTTCAAAGTTGGACATCAAGGCAACACCAGAACCTGTGAAAGAGTCACAGTGAGCAGTTAGAACTGCTACAGCAGGAGAGAGCTCGGCTGCCCTTTCTGGATCCCCAAGCAATAAGGATACTCTATGGGGAACAAAATGTTCTCCCCAAGTTTACAGGAAGTTTAACCTAAAACCACAGAGCAGGGCAAATGCTTTCTAGACTCTCTAAACTGTTCTTTGATGGAGGGAAGGGCATTTCTCTCTGGTCTGTTTACTGATGCTCAGATGGTTGCTCTAAACCAAAGCTGAAGGAAAACCGACTGGGGGGGTTCAATACTGATAGATCCCCCATAATCAGATCCAGAGGCAGCACTGAATTCCTGAATTCTACACCCATACTCCATGGTGACTCCACTAAACTTAAATGATGACTCAAGCAACAACTGTCCTGCAAGTATGAATAAATACCTGTGTTCTAGGGAACTGGGCTGACTGGAGGCAGCTGACTGCAGTCACTGCCCAGCCTGCTGGGCAGCACCTCCTTATGGGGTCACCTTGAGCTTCACTCACAGACTCTCCTGTCCCTCCCCACAGGGGCTGGGTGCCTCCCTGCTGCATTACAGGATCACAGAAATACTGAGGTTGGAAAAGACCTCTAAGATCATCCAGCCCAGGACCTAACATCATCCCATCGGCCACATCAGGGCACTGAGTGCCACAGCCAGTCTGTCCTTCAACACCTCCAGACACAGGGACTCCCCCATTGCCATGGGCAGTGCAGCCCCCTTTCCAGGGGGAAGGGCTTCCTAACATCCAACCTACCCCTCCTCTAGCAGCTTCAGGCCCTGCCCTCTCATCCTGGCGCTGGGTGCCTGGAAGAAAAGCCCAACCCCCACCCGTCTCCTTTCAGGAAGTTGGAGAGAGGGAGAAGGTCCCCCCTCCTTTCTCTAGGCTAAACAACCCCACCTTCCTCAGCCTCACCCCATCAGCCTTTCCCTCCACTTCCTTCCCCAGCCTCGTTGCTCTTCTGGACCTGCTCCAGCTCCTCAATCTCTTTCTTGAAGGGAGGGACCCAAAACTGCCCCCAGGATTTGAGGGGAGGCCCCCCCAGTAGAATGACATCCCTAGTCCTGCTGGCCACACTAGTACTGATCCAAGCCAGGATGCCATTGGCCTTCCAGGCCACCATGGCACCCTGCTGGCTCCTGCTCAGCCAGCTGTCACCCAGTACTGCCAGGTCCCTCTCTGCCAGGCTGCTCTCCAACCACTCAGCCCCCAGTCTGTAGTTGCGAGGGGATACTGTGGTGAAAGCACAGGACCCTGCCCTTGGCCTTGTTAGGAGCATCTCACGGTTCACCTTTGACCCATCCGACAGCCATCATAACGAACCACCCGTGGTGGTACCGGTGATGAGCGTGGTGGACCCCAGCTGCGATTTTTCGAACTCTGACCACCTCCTTCATCGCCACAAAGATGAGCTTCGCAGGCAGGAAGCTAACGCACTTGTAGAAGAGGTTCATGGGACAGAAGAATATCAAATACCTGGAAGAAAACCACACAGAGTGTAAGTTTGTCCTGATTTGGGCTGTACAGAGAGGTTTGATGAGGAGTACAGTGGTGTGAGCCTGAACTTGGGCCAGGGAGAAGGGAAACGCTGCTTGTGTCACACAAAAGCAGACACAGCCCCTACAGATCGAGGAAAGGGAACTTGCAGGAGCTGTGGCTTTGTGCACATTCCACTGAGATGAGGAATAAAATGTCCCCAAACGTTCGGGGTGTGCCACTCCCCCGCTGTACCTGCTATCAGCGCGACGGGCTCTGCCTTTGTGGTTTGGCTGCAGTTCAGCTGCGGCAGCTATGAGCAGCAATACCCAGCGACTGCACTGGCCTCAACCCGTGTAATCAAAGCTTAGACAACTGCAAACTAGATCTAGGAATACAAAAAGACTCCAAGACTACTGACCTCTTCTTCCCCAGTTAATCCCAGCAAGCCTATACACGTGTGTCACACAAACAGCAGCTCCCTTCGCACCGACGGCTTCATACCCAGCCAGCACCATCTCGTGCTGAAGTGCAAAGAACTCACCAGACTGCTGTGGCCAGGATGACACTGGAGTTGTGACTGAAGCAATCAATAGGTGCTTCTCCAAGCAGCAGATCTGCAAGGATGTAACTTCCAAAGCAGTGGAGCATGGCGCAAAGCCAGGAGGCAAAAGGGCTCTTCCTAGACATCTCCACTGCTCCTGAGAAGAAGCAAAGTCTAAATGAGAAATCAGCTTCAGCTATTTGCTGCTGAGAGCTGAAACTTCCAAGACCCTCTAAGAAAGCAGCGTGTGGTTCATGTTCTCCAACCACACAAGTCAAAGAGTCTGCAAAACCAAATGCTGATGCGTGTGTTCAGTGAACCCTGCACAAGATAGCGTCCAGAAATGCTCTGTGTGATCACAGCTTGCAGACCCCCCCCAGAAGGTTTCAAACGAACCAAGCTGTTCGAAGTTAAAGAACTGATCTCCTCTGTTTGCTGTTACTCACTGCAGTCAGAAAGAAAATGCTCCCCTTGAGATCAAGGTCTTTTTACAGTCAAATGCAAATGAAATGCATACTAGTACCATTCTCTCCATTGCTTCAACCTAGGTGCCCTCTAGAATTCATGAACAATCTGCTCAGCACTTTCATTCATAAGATAACCTGTAAAAATAGAACAGTAATTCTTAATCTTTATTTGACAGAAGATGATCTGAGGATTCTTCCTGCTCCTGCACTGGCTTGGAAACACCCTCTGGAAATAAAACTAGAGCAGAGTGTTACTATTGGGTAAAACATTATGGTCTCCTCCCACAACCTTCTGTTGCCTTTTTTTTCACTCCTCTAGCCACTTCCATTCACCTCTGCGCAGCTTCACACCGAAGTCTCTCAAGAACATTAATGCTGGAAGATTGTTTCATGACCTTAAACTGCTGCAAAGTCCTTCGTGCTGCGTTTCAGATAACAAACTCTGCTCAGTAAGGCAGGAGAAAGAGAGAACGGGAACACGTCAGCGGTTAGAGTGGCCCATCTTAAACAGCACTAAGTGAATCAGCATTTGCTAAAGCTGTGACTGCTCAGGCTTTTCCATCCTTGAAGAAGACATTTGAACCAGCTGGGAGCGAGACAGCTGCAGCAGCCATGGTATGAAGCTGGTTCTATAGGAACCTGAAGTTTATCTTGAGGCTTAATTTTAGTAACAGTTGTTTTTCTTTGGCTCCATGAAGCCATAGCTGTCTCCAAGGAGGAACTAGGACATTACTCGCCTGACACTGATCTTCAGCACAGGAGCTGTGGGATGAAGTGGTGCAGGAATCCAGTGAAAAGTACACCCTGGCCTTACCCAGCCCGTGTGGATTACTGGGCTTATGTATTTTTAAAAGCTATTTTCATAAGGGTTGTCTGTTTGCCGCTCAGAACTTAATGCTGCAAGACAGCTGGCAGAGATCAAAAACCCAGCACTCCTGTTTACGCAGAGTTTAACCAGAACAGAGCGTCGATTGTCCAGCACGGAGACCTTGCGGCGGGGTTGTGTGTGTGTGTTTCAAAATCATACCAGAGTGGATTTGAGTTCTCCCCTCGTTCCTCGGGCAGTTACACTGACACTGTTCAAAACACAAAATGACATTTGGAAAGGTCCAAGGCACAGCCTGCGGCAGCGAGCGAAAGCCAAGCCGCAGACCTATCGATCTGCAGCAGATAAACCCAGGAGAACAGACAGAACAAGGTCAGTTTGGGAGCCTGAAAGGAGATTTCGAGAGTGGATTGGAAGGCAGGAAAATCCTTCCAAGGTTTTCCTTACAACCTTTTCGTACAGAAATAGGAGGAGACTGTTGCTGCAAAAATAGCTGAGCGGAGCAGCTGGACCAAAAGGTAACGCTGCGGCCTGGGACGACGGCAAAGAAAGTGCCAGGGCTTAAAAACTTGCAGGTGCTTGGAACCCAACCCTCCATCAAATGCAGGATTAGCGTTCCTAATCCGAGTAACTGCTGCGAGGGGATTTTTGCATCGAAAAATCTCAGCGAACGCCCCAAATCCCTTCTGACGGCCGCGGGATGAGCAGCTCCTGCACTCAAATGTCAGGTCTGCACCCCAAAACCACTACTCGGTGAAACCGCCGCTACCCCAGCTCCGGGTCACCCATCCAGCACACCCCCCAGCCCGGGTCATCCATCCAGCCCAGCTCCGCCCCCGGCCCCGGCCCTGACTGATGGGGCCGTTCCAGGGCCGATCCCCCGCACTCACCGGGCTCATACTTGAGGTAGAGGACGGAGACGATGAAGTAGGCGGTGTCGAAGAGCGGGAACACGGGCAGAGCGGCGAATGCGGTCGCCAGCTCCCCGAGCTGCAGGGCCCCTGCCAGATCCATGGCGGCCGCGCTCCGCTCTCTCCCCTCCGCCCGCCCTAAACCNCGGCCTCAGCTCGGGCCTCCCTGGGGCGGTTCGGCCGCTCTCCCGCCGCCGGTCTGGAGGCGGAGACACCCCGGGCTCCCCCCTCCGCTGCCGCCTCCTCCTCCTCCTCCTCCTCAGTCCCGGTGCCGCCCCCGGGCAGCGCAGAGGGCGCTCCCGCCCCTTCCGTTTCCGCCGCTGGAGCCGCCGCCATGATCGGGGATCTGCTGCTCTGCGGGTAACGGGGACCGGTCCTGGGCCTGGGGAGGGGTGACAGGCTGGCTCTGTTCGGGCCTGCCTGACGCTCTCTCGGTCTCTCCCTTAGGACGCTGCTGGTGAACGCGGGCGCCGTCCTCAACTTCAGGCTGTGAGTGGGAAGGAGGGAGCCGCCGGCCGGGGAGGGCTTCACCCAACCTGATCTGTCCCCCTGATCCCCTTTGCGGTTCCCTCTTCCCTCATAAGGTTCCCCTCTCCCTGTAACCATTCCTTCCATCCCTCTTGTGGGAACCCCCTCCCTGATATAGGTCCCCCCATCCCTGATGCCGGGAACCCCCTCCCTGATGCGGCTCTCCTTGCTATCCACAGGAGGCGAAGAGACACCGAGGGCTTTGGCGAGGAGTCGAGGGAACCCACAACCGGTAACAGACAGGAGTGGGACGGGGGCTCTGGGCACAGCCGCCTCCTCAGGGCTGTTGCTGGCAGTTTTCTGAAGGAAATCGCTTGTCCAGTGGATTTTTTTCAGGAGCCAGAGCACCAGTTTAACCCCGTTTCAGGAGGATGTGAATTGCTTTGTGACTGCAGGAGCTGCTTTAATAAATTGCAGCCTGAAATTTCGCTCCATGATGTTCATGTACAGGAGGAGCAATCCCAGATCCATCCCCATTGGTTTGAGAATAGAAAAAAGCACATTTCTATAAGATTTTCTGAGTGCAGATGCCTGTGCTGCACCCTCTGCTATAGCCCCAGTCCCATCTTGGTGTCTGTGAACTCAGATTGCTCCTCTCAATCTCTCTTTGCGGGTTAAAAGAGTCAGGAAGGCTAGAAATCACAACAGAGCCCACTTCCCTGTATCACTTGCTGTTCTTTATGCCCCAACAGGGATCTCTGGAGAGGATCTTTTACCTAAACCTTCAGAATTTATTCTCTAACCCTTCTGTTTGTTGGGGTTTTTGTTCTGTCAATCATTTATGTTTTTCAGACAGTGTTAAAGACATGACTTCTTGGGTATCTTTCACCTCAAAGGCTTCTCCTGCTGGTTTTTAGGTGACAATATCAGAGAGTTCTTGTTGAGTCTCAGATATTTCCGAATCTTCATCGCCTTGTGGAATATCTTCATGATGTTCTGCATGATTGTGTAAGTACCACCGGGCAGCAGCGTATCCGTTGGGTTATAGGAAATTATACTCACTGGGATGTTTCTTGCACACAGACTTCCTTATGGATCTCTTTTTCTCCCTCTGCTGTTTCATAATTCCTTTTTGTTTTGCTATTTTCAACCTCCAGAGAGGCCTCACGGGTTTTTGCTGGTGTGGGCTTGAAATCCTCTGCCATTTAGCCTTGGAGAGTTCCACGTTGGTTGCTTAGCTAAAGCATCATTTGGAGCAGCGTTTCAGTTCAGCTTTTGGGATGTTTTTCCTGCTGGATAGAGTTCACAGCTCTACCCGGTTCTCACCTGCTTTTTTCCTTGTATCCACTAGGTTATTTGGATCTTGAACACCCCCCACAAACTTGTCTGTCAAGAGACTTTCGGCTGGAAATAACTTTTCTATACCGTAACTGATGATGATGTTTTCCAAACACAGCCCCGGCATCAAGGCCTGTTCTTCGGTGCAAGCTCCTCACGCACTCAAGGGATGGGACACGGGTGTCTCCTTCAGCCAGTGCTGTAACGGTTCGGTGCGTGCTGGGTCGCTTGCTCCCGGGGACACGGAGCCAGAATCTTTACAGTAAAAATTATTTCAACTCTTTGGAGATTAAAAAGAAGTTTAAATTGTTTTGCTGGGCTTAGGGCACATGGCCCTGTGCATAGGGTAGAATCAGAGTGAGACCGAAGACCTCAGTCTTCAAACTCTGTGTTGCTGGTCACTCCCAGCTCTGGATATCTCTGCACCGTTGTCTAGAGAACTCTGCACTTTTGATTCTCATTTTTGTATAAAATTGAGCAAAGTATCAATGTAATTTCTCATTATTCCACTTAGTTTTGTTGGAGAAATGGAAAAGGATGCTGGAAAAAATGAAATCCGCACCTTCTCGCTGTTTTTCCAACAAAAGGGTTTTTAAATTAACATTCCCAAGTCTGGGGTTTTTTTGCCTAAGCAGTAGGAAGGGGAATTTGAATAGGAGAAGCAGCAAAAATAATTCCATAAGCCAATGCTAAGGAATAGCTTTGGAATAATCTTGGATTTGGTTGAATAAAGTTGTTCTATTTAAGGGTAACACTTGTATTCAATGCTGTGCTCATTTTCTCGTTAGAGGAATCCGTTTGGTGTTCGTGGGGGACCTGAGGAGTTTTAGCTGGCCTGGTAACGGTGTTTGGCTTCTTGTAGGGTTTGTGCTGCTTCCTCCAGAATCAGCAAGATAGTTCATGAGGGAATGCAGCCTTGAGTATCTTTTAAACTAAGCTGTCAGTGGAACTTGGCCTCAATTTCTTCATCTGTCTTGCTGTCAGAAGGAAAGACCTCATTGAAATGATCCTGAGGTTCAGGATGGTACTTTGAGCTGGTTGCAGTCACACCAAACCCAAGGCTCCCCTGCAGAGCAAAGGGAAGGGGTTGAAGTGGCTGTTCCCTCCCTGTCTGTGCGTAACTACTAGAGGCTCCTGGACCAGGTACTGCAGAGCTTGGGCTCTTGGTTTTGGGGGGGTTAATTTGTAGAAAGATGGCTGATCCTGCACAGAGGTGTCAGTCACTTTCCTGAGCAGAGACTGCAGGAGATGGAGGACAATCAAGCTCTGCTGCTAAAGGGAATACAGACACTTCCATTGCTCTAAATAGATCTGAATAACGTGCTGTCACCTCAAGGTTTCAGTTCAACAGAAGTCCTTCAGCTGCTAAGCAGGTGCTTGGAAACCACTAGTTCTGAGCTATTTTAAATACTGTGGAGAGCTGAAGCGTTGGGCTAACACTTACCCAGTGTGGTTTCGCTTGGTGCTAAAGCAGCTGTACAGCCATCAAGTCTGGGTTTTATTACAAACTTCTGAAAACCTGGGCTGCTTTTCCCTTGTGGTTTCTGAATCAAGAAGTGAGAAGGTGAATTCATCTCTATAAAGAACTGCTTGTTCTGTTTTTGTGAGGTTGGCTGTTTTCAGGTAACAGCTGGATGGCTTAATTATCTGAAAATAATGAAAACAGCAAAAATGTGAAGGTCTCACTCACTAAAAGCTTTCCTAAGGACATTTTTTTCCCAGAATGTGCTGGAATTTCACAGTTAAACCCCCGTGTTACCTCCCCGTGAGTCTGAATATAGCAGGTACTATTGTGTGAGGTCTGCACAGGCAACCAGCAACGGATTGTTTCTGCTATTTATTCACTGAATCAGGACAAGGGGCACTGGGCTCAATCTGGAACCCAGAAGCCTTGTTCAACTTCGTAAGGTTCTACCCTCCACTACAGGTGGGGATTAGGTTCCACCCAACCATCAGGAGAAGCTTTTCTCCACTGAGGTCCCTGGCTCAGGCTGCCCGGAGAGGTTGTGGAGTCTCCTGACTTGGAGACATCGCAACCCCTCCTGGTCTGTTCCTGTGGGATCTGCTCCGGGGGATCCTGCTGTGGCAGGGGGGTTGGACTGGGTGATCTCTGCAGGGCCTTTCCAACCCTCACAGACCAGGGTCGGCCCCAGGCTCTGTCACCTGGGCAGCAGCGCTGCCGGTGCTGGGGCTGAGCAGGGCGGGAAATCCTCGCAGAATGAACTCGCGCAGGGCCAGCTCCGTCCCGCCGCGGCGCCGCCTCCTCCTTCCCCCCCGCTTCTTCCCTACCCATCCCGCCGCCGGTGCCGCGCAGGCGCAGTCGCGGGTAGGGCCGCGCG
>VZRI01013859.1:383468-404922 GCA_013397515.1 Upupa epops | reverse complement strand
CGCCTCCCGGCCCCAGGCCGCGGCCTGCAGGAGGCTCGGGTCGGGGCCTGCCGGGCGCCCACCTGTTCCTTGGGCTCTGCGGCCGCCTCCGGCCGAGCCCTGCGATGCCACGGGCTCTGGGGTCACCGGCAAGGCTTCGACGGCGGCTTTGGGGGCTCAGGAGCTGCTCTAGCACGGGGCAGGCCCGGCCTCTTCTGTGATGCGTTCTGTCATAATGAGCTTATCTGTTCCTGCTGGGATGTGGTGTAAGCACAGAAGTCGGTGGATATTTTACCTGTAAGCACAGAAGTGGGTGTCTGTTTTACCTGTGAGAAGCTTTAACATTGAAACTGGGGTTACCCAAAGTGTCTTTTATTCCTTTGGAGGGTGGTTTTTTATGTGTTAAAGCAATGGTCAATTTAGACGTTTATTACTGGGAGAGGACTGCAGAGCCTGCAATCTGTCAGATATTTAAATCATAGATCAACAGTCACCGCAGCAGGACGCAAAGGTGGGTTTGTGTTGGCCATCTGCAGTTTTCGAGGGCAGCTCCGGACGCGTCAGGCTGAATACGTGTGTGTGTGATTCCAGGAGTCTGGGTGTGTGAAATGATATTTCGATTCTGTTAAAGTCACACCTGCTTCTGTCAGAATAATGGATTCGTTCTGTTCTATTGTCACACAGACTTGGTAACAGATCTGTGCTGTTGTTGCATTGGGAGCTGTGGGGGGATCTGCCCAGTGACACATAACATGAAGAAAAATAACCCTGACCGTGTAGTTTTTTTGGTGGCCCCCTGTGATGCTCATTTGTCCTGTTTGTGTAACAGAATGAATTATGATGATTGTTACAGGCTTCTAAATGTCAAAATTGTTTGAGTTTGCAGTACTTCCACATGGATCATGCTGAAACATCAGTCAGAACACTTCAAGAATTGTGGTTGCCCTGAGTTCTGTTCATGTGGCTGTGGATTTTGCACTTCATGTTAGGCCGGGTGTCAGCCTAGCTTAAAAAATATCTAATAGATCTGTGGCTTCTTTTAACATGGGATCTATCAGCAACAATGGGTACCCCACTTCTGGTGTTGCTGTCTGAAACAGAGTGGCTGTATGGAATGAAACAGCCAGGAAATACATTTTGTGATGGATTGTGTTTCCTGTTAACAATCCTCATGCTGTGAATGGGCTTCCAGTTGGGTTGTGATGGGGGGAGCAGAAATAACCAAGCAAAGAGGAGTTAGAACAGCAGCCCATAGCTCTGCTGAGCTTCCAACAGGTCAGAGCTCCATAAGCTTTGGAGTCATGTATGTTGAACTATAATTCTACATACTTGATACTTATCCAGGGCAATAATTGGTGGCAGAAAAATCAGCCCATTGTTCAGAAATGCCTGTAGGCAGGGGGCTGTCTTCCATTTCAGCCTTTTCTTCGAAGGAGAGCAGAGGTGGTGTGGTTGAGATTCATTGTGCAGGCTTAGATCTCAGACATTTTTCTCCAAAGCCCATGGAATAAATGGTAAAAACAATCTGTAAAACTCTGTCATGGTGCATGAAGAGGGAAGAAAACCCCTTGAACATGCTTAACAAATAGGTTCTGAACTAAGTTGCAGTTGGACACCAGCATAGAAGCGTTAAGAAGCTGTTCTGATGCCTTCCTGCAGGAAGGTGTTGGTGCAGCTACGTGCTACCACACTTGTGGGGGCTCACAGAAAACTCTGGCTATTTTCTCCTTTTCGCCTTTTAGAATCTTCTCCCAAGAGAAGTGGCTGCAGTCAAACTTCATTATCATCAGGGACTTCCTTGTTTATGCAGACAGCCAAGCTTTGAGACCTGGATTTAACTCAAGCTTTTGGATGCTCTTGTTGGGGGTGTGTTTCTGGACAGGGTGAAAACTCTGCTGATTTTGTCAGGTCTGCAAAATCCAGTCCAGTTTTGTGAGGCTGAGCAGAAGGAAGGTCAATACGGTTCCTCACAGGACTTGTCTGTGGAGTGCTGTACACTCAGCTTCACCGAGACGTTCTCCAGCAGCAGTTGTTCCTCCAGTATGGGTGTTCATTCTGGTGCAGCTCTGAAGGTCTCTGTGGCCCATATGGATGTTGGTGAACACCTGTATGTACCACATCTGTTAAGGTTCTGCCTTAAAACAAGAAAGAGTACTTTCCCTACCTGTCTTGAGCTGAACTGGTCACAATAACCTTTTCCCTAAACTCTCAGGACCTGCTTGCTGTGAGCAATCATCCTCTGCTCATCTTTGTATTGAGCGGCACCGGCTCTGGAGCAGGGTTTTAATTGTACACGCGCACTCGGGGCTCAAGACCTCTTCTAGTAGTTGCTGCAGAATGTATTTATAACTGAGATTCACACACCTGCTTGGGAATTTACACGGGTAACCTCTATTCCAAAGGAGACTTATTTCTTATAAAGCTATTTAAAAAAAATTACATCATCTTGGGAGCCACCCGGGATGTCTGGTGTTACGACTCCATTTATTCAGCCTTCTCCCCTCCAGAAAAACCATATGGGCAGACCACTGCTGCTACATGCTGAGCGTCAACATCGGTTTCCTCTTAGTGCTTGTGCATTAGCAGGGGAGTACCAAGGCTTGTGCTGGAGTTCAGCGGTTTCACCCACAATGCTGGCTGATGGGGTTTTATTGCAGGAAAACCCTTTTCCTGGTAGAACCAGCCAGAAACAGTAACTGAAAAACTTCCGAAACCTCCTTGTAGCAGTGGCATTTGAGTCTTACAGGGGAGATGCTCCTCGGGTCTGGAAGAAACGGTACTTCTCCCTTGGGCTGGATGTGCTGAGAAACCACCTCTCCTCCCCCCGCCCAGCAGAACACCTTTGCCTTGTTGAGCTGTGCTCTGTGCTCTGCAGGGAATTTATTACCTGATGTCAAGAATAATGAGACGGGTTAGTTTTCGCTCTGCGGCAAGGCCTGTCGCTTCAACTGACAGTTCAATGGTTCCTCATCCTGATTGTGTAGCAATCTTTCCTGATTTTAAACGTTAGGCAACAACTGGATTATTTACCTCACCTTTGTAACCCCAGGCTTGGTTTAAACAGCAGCCCCCAATAGACTCATGGTGTGGTTTGAGTCAATTGTCTGGCGGTGGTGTATCAGCTGGCCTTGCTGCTCACACCTTCACGACAGGTCTCTGTGGTGCTGTATGGTCAGCAGTGCCTTGGCCAGGGTTGATGGTCACACAGTTGTGCAGTTGCTCTCTATCAGTTGCTTCACCAAAGTCCTGGAAGGAAAAGCCTCTTTACAGATCTAAATCAGTAGAACTGAGGGAGAAGGTGCAAGCACTGCTGTAATAACAAGCAATACAAGACTGGAAGAAGATTGAGCTTTGGGAAGGTCTCAGTGCTTTCCTTGGATGCAGGGAAGTGTTATGTGTGGGCGAAAGTAGACTAGATATGGCTTTTGCTTCAGCTTTATCCTTTTCTGCGAGGCCCTAATAAGCTTATCGGTTTGGAGGAAGTTGCAGGCGCAAAGACTGGGACCTGTTGTACCTCTCACCAGTTTGATTTCCTTATTATAGCTCATCCCGTGTCAAGGAGTATCGCGTGTGCGCGTCAAGGCAGCGGATTGTGTTTCAGGTGTGCAGTGAAATGTGGGTGGTTGTGGCATTTCCTGATGTGCAGGCACTAAGCTGTTGGTACCGTGTTGGTTCCAGGTGGAGGTTTGGGCCTGTTGCAGTTAAGTCCCACTGGATTGGGTTTCTTCACAGTTTTCAGCAGCCTCACAAGAGGGTGGTGGCTGCTGGTGCTTTTGAGACTGTGTGGTGAACAGCGGGATGCTCTTGAATTCAGCTGGGTGAGGGTGGGTAGTTGCCTGCTCAGTCCTGCTTAGCAGCTTTCCTGTCTACCTCTGCACAAAGCAGTGGCTTTTTTTGCTCAGTGAGTTATATTCCAGCAGTGCCTGCACTGTTACACATCAGTGCCTGAGTTTAACTAGTTCAGGGTAGCCCATGACTGCTCAGTAGCCTGCATAGTCCTGGACAATTTGGGTTTGACTGTAGTGTGGCCTGAGGCCTTTTGAGAGGATTTGGGGGGGGAATTGAACAACTTTTGCCTGGGGAGCAGTAGTGACACCCTTACAGAGTGCGAGGCTGCCAAGGCACAATCTGAGCAAACAAAGTGCAAGGAGTTTGGGCTGTGGGGTCACCGCTGGTTTACCTTTCTATTGTGAATTCCTTGAAACTCAGCTGGTCGCAGGGATGATGCCATCATCCACCAGTCATTTGCTCTTACGCTGTAATTTGAGTGTTTGTTTCAGCAGCAGTGACAATTTAAATAACACCCACTTCTTATTCCTGTTCCACACACCCATTTTACGTGTGTTGGAGCAGGCTTGTGAGCCAGGGAATTGAGGAGGGGTTGGAAAAGAAAAGATGAGGACAATGGTTTCACAGTAGAGAAGGGCAGGCTGCAGTGGGCTGTTAGGGAGAAGCTGTTGACCAGGAGAGGGGTTGAACAGTGGAACAGGTTGCCCAGAGAGAGAGCTGAGGCCCCATCCCTGGAGATCTTCACAGGGAGGCTGCACAAGGCTCTGAGCAACCTGATCTGGTTCAGGCTGTCCCTGCTGCCTGCAGGGGGGTTGGACTGGGTGATCTTTGAAGGTTCCTTCCAACCAGTCTATGATTCTATGATTATATTTCTACCCTGGTAGTTTTTGATGCAGCTCAATTACCTGATAAAACTTGAGGGGCATCACTAAGGGTACCAGCTCTAGTGTGATGATAGAATTGGGTATTAAGGTATTTAAATAAGTGTGGAAGTTGAACAGTGGGATGTCCTTGGTGCTGCCATAGGCTGCCCTGCATCCTTGTAGATAGGATGATCGTGATAGCTGTAGAAGTTAATGACCTCCTCTTGGGTTTGGAGATGGCCCTGGGTGTCCTATGGTCAGTCTGCACTTTGAGATGCTTTATTGTCCCTGTTGCTTGTGTGTGTATGTGGTTTAGGGATGTTCTGTGGTCGCTTGCCACATGCTGTGAGGGATCAGCACATGTTCCTGGATGAGTGTTGGGAAGCTGCTTCACGGATAGGCAGGAGGATGTTTCGGTGCAGTGGGCTTTGTAATGCCACAGTAAACCACTCTACATTAACGGTTGTGCAGCTGCTGCTCCACACAGTCAAAACCTGACTTCACTTGGCTTGAACTCACAGATTAAACGGCTGGTGGGAGAGCTGCTGTGATCCCCCTCCACTTTCCCACCTCCAGCTGCAGGTTCTTGTTCCCTCCTGGCTGGGCCAGGAGCTCACCTAGCCAAACCCTGCCATGGAGGGGCCTGGCTGGAGCCTCTTTCCCTACCCTGGCTCCTCGAGGGCTGGTGGAGGTGGCACTTTGGGCACAAAGCAGTACCCGGGGGAGTGAGTGGCAAGGAGAGGTGACAGCAGGGTAGCCACAGCCCCAAGCTGTCACAGAGCAGCAGCAGCCAGTCAGACACCCCTCAGCTCGTCAGGTTGTTGCATTAAAGGGGATCGGGCTTTTATCATTTGTATTTGAAAGCTTTACAGCCAGCAGCTGCTGCACATGCTGTGGCATGGACCCTTGGTGAGAACCCAACACTAGGATTGCTCTGGGGCTGGAGGGAGGAAGCGCTGGGAGGGAAACAACTAATCTCACACGATTTTCTTGGTGTAACCATGCAGCAGTTTACTAAATGGAAGAGCCAGCTTTTTGTAGGTAGAATAAACATCAGAAATAATCTCTGACAGCCATCACAAACCACAGCTGATGTGTAAGATGTGCACCCTTCCAGTAGAGATTCATCAAAACAAACTTCCCAGACAGCAAAGAACCCGAGGCTGCAGTTTCCCAAGCTGCTCTGACTTGGGGCAGCTCTGTTCTGGGGCACTGGGGCACCTCAGAGCCTGTGTTAGGCCAGTTTGGTTGGGAGCCGGAGCTGAGGCAGCTAAGTGTGAGGGCTAGAGTAGGGTGGGGTATGGGGGCAGCTGGATCAGCTGCTGCAGCCACACGGTGTGGGTGGGGAGAGGTACAAGCTGTGTCTTAAAAAATTTAAAGACTTCTAGCTGAGCCTGTGTGGGACAAGTCTGGATGTGGAACAAGGGGTTGGTACTGTGAACTGGGGGTGAGCCCAGTTCAGGAGGGGGTAAGGTGTGGGCTGCTGTCTCTCCAGGGTTTTGTAGGGCCCTATGACACAACAGTACTGTCATTCCAGTACCTCTGGCTCTTGACCAAAGCGACTGCAGAGGATTTGAAGCTTTCAGTATCTTGTGAGGGAACAGGAATTCCAGTCTCTTCAGGGAGCTGCTGCGGTTGACGAGTGGAGTTTTCATTTTTCAGGAACCACAAAAGGTTCAGGATGGGCAAAGAAGGAGTCGGTTCTGCCTGCTGTGGAAAGGTGATGCTAATGAAGCAGCACTTTTAAGGCATCGTTACTCCAGTATTTTAGATTTGGAGTTTAAATTACCATTAGTATAGCTCTTATAACACTCCCCCCCTCCCCATGTCTGTTTTGGCTGATAACACTTCTCCTGCTATCTCGTCTCAGCCTGTTTGGGCTTGGTGATAACTTCAAATAAACTTCCTTGGCTCTGTGTAAGACCCAGCATGATGTGGCCTCACACACTTGGTCCTTACAGAAACCTTTCAGGTAGGGCTAGGTTCTTCCAATTTTAGGTCTACCCTGTCCCTGCGCTAGTCTCTCTTAATCTTTCCCCTCTGTCCTAGGCCCTGCTGTTGCATGGGAACCATTTCATCTTTCTCCTAGCCTGTCTGTGCCACAGCCCAGGCGTTGGGGAGCAGCAGGGTTGGCAGCCCTGTGACAAACCTGTATGAAATCCCAGCACTTTATGGAGGCTGCTCTTGACCTTCTAACAGTTGAGTTGCTGAGGGAAGCAGCTTTGCACATAATCCTTCCACCAGGCAGTGAGTGGTGGTCCCAAGGGCACTGAGATGAAGGAACCCCCTCCTTGGTGTAGAATGTGAGCTGCTTTGGATAAGGCACTGGAACAGGCTGCCCAGGGAGGGAGTTGAGACCCCGTCCCTGGAGATCTCCAAAGGGAGGCTGCTCAAGGCTCTGGGCAACCAGATCTGGTTGAGGCAGGGAGGTTGGACTGGGTGATCTTTTAAGGTCCCTTCCAGCCTGGCCCATTCTATGATTCTAAGTACATCCCTGGTTAGTGTCAACGCAGGTTTGTTTACTTAAGCACTGAAAAAGCGGAATTGTTCTTTCTGCAGGTAATTCTTGCTTTCAGTGTTTGGAATGATATTTAAGAGCCAGCAAATTGCTTTAATTTGAGGTGCAACCTGCTAAACCTCGCAGCGTGCGGTTGTTTTGTGGGGCACGGCTTTCCCGGGGCAGCGGTGCCTGCTGAAGTGTGATTGTTCGCAGCAAAATACACAATTTTCAGCGTGTCCAAACAGTCGGTGGTAAAAATTCCTATTGAAGAGTCACTGGAAGTAAAACATCATTACTTCTGTTGTACTGAACAAAGCAGGGTTCTAACACAGCAGTTAGGGAGGAGAGAAATCCACCGTCCAGGCCTGTGTGTAGTACTCAGCGGTGTGATTGACTGGGTGTATTTTGGAACTTGGTGCTGCAAAGATGACTGTGCAGAGGTGGAAGCCTTGTCTGAGAGTGACAGCCAGCGCTTCCATGGAGCTGCTTTCTCACACGCCGTGTTCAGGCAGAATCGGCTCACGCTGTCGTGGTTGTACAGCAGGTCTACACTGATTTACTGCTTGTTTTTAAGGAGTGCAGAACCTGTGAAGGTGGAGGAGCAAGAGTGTTTCCCAGGGCAGTGATGCAAACTTGTCTTCAATGAACAGACTTGCAGGGCCTCTACAAACGAGCAGTGGGATTCTGTAACTGGAGCTGTTGCTGCAGCAGAGATCTGTGAGCTGGGTAACATGGTCACTCTGTGACCCTCCTTGTGCCCTGTAACTAAATTGCATGGGAAGGAGCTCTTCATACTCCTCTAAGTCATCCGGAAAGCTCCACAAAAAGATTGTCCCTCGGTATTCTAGCTTATCCTTGGAGAAAATACAGTTGCTTCTTGAATAGGGTGGAGCATGGTGAGATGGAAAAAAAGCAACTGGAGGTGTTTCCAGTGGTCTCGGAGCTGAGCTGCTGCATCTCGGAAGGACCTCAGGGCATCCTGAGAAGCCAGTCTCTGTTGTCATGTGTGTAAGAGTTTCACTGATCAAATAGGAGCTGTTGGGATTTTCCTTTGCGGGGTGTTTTCTTCACTGGACTTTTTCACACCAGGTTGCCATTGGGTCAAGGGTCTGCGGGTCTTTCTTAGCTGGAAATGGTGAGTTTTGTACTACCCGATGAGAAAGTCACTAGAGCCGGGTTGCAGCTTCCTAAGTGTCCTGTGTTTAGGTAGAAATCAGATGCTGGTGGGGATCTGGGCTCTTTTGTCGTGACCTGATCACACTGGGCAATTGGCTCTGGAGTGGAGCTGGTCTGCAAGTCAAGTAGCCCCTCCAGGAGTGAGGCTGCAGATGAAAGGTGGGGAAGACTTTTTTCCAGCTAAAAGTAGAAAAACTAATTTTGTTTCCAAGTAGCTGCTAATGATTGTGCTGCTGGCTGGAATGGCTGTGCATTCCCTGCTGCTTATCAGGGGGTCATCTCTCCTAGGACCTGCAGGGGTGAGAAGTGGGTGACTGGCAGTGGTATTTTATCTGGTGTCTGGTGAGCAGTGACTCTAGGAGCTGGGTACAGGAATTTCTTACTGTTTTGCCTATCTGTAAAACTTTAGGATGCAGAGTGCTGACAGACATACTGCTGTAGTAGCTGCACTGGTGTGCAGTGGCTTCTCTCCAACGGTGGTGTTTGAAACTTCCCCGCTTTGTAAGGCTCTTATTCTCAAGTGAGCAGATAAGCTCAGCTTAAGTTTTCCTGGGCAGTTGCACAAGCGTTTTGCCGCTTCAGTGCGGTGAATTAATAAACCCCACAAGGTGCTGCCTTCAGCAGGCTCCTCCCTTCACCACCGTTATCACTGAAGGACTGGGCTGAGAAGCTTGGCTGGCATCTTGCAAAAGGCCGGTCCTGCTGCGTTCAGAAGCGCAGCAGCACGGCGATAGAGGATTTCAGCTCTGAAGAAGAGCAAAAAGTTTCTAGTGTGGTGCCACTAGCAGAGCTTTTCTGTTTCAGATTTACATGAACGGCTCCTTGTTAACAGCCCTGGGTAAATGATCCTTCCGATGGGTAATAGAATAATTTGGAGCTTCAGAAAGCTCTTGACCCTGTGAAGCCCTTCTCATCAAGGCCTTAAATGTGTGCTGCATAATTTGAAGTCTTCCCTGGTTCTCTGGAGTGCATTAAGATGAAGCAGGTGATTGCAGAATGGTTGTGTGAGGCGATGCCTTTGAGGTTCTTTCTCATGATCTGGTTCAGTGTCTGCCTTTGCTCTTGCTGTACTGCAGGGAGAGAATAGCAGCAGCGTGGGGCAAGCACAGTGCTCCTGTACCCTTGGCTCTTCACTTTCCCAAGTAGCTAAGGACTTGGGGCTGGGTGTGGAGATCTCTCCTTACAGCAGAAAGCGCTGAGATCACGATAAATCAGAACGGGCATGTGTTAAGGCTGAATCTTCCATATATTCTGCCTGAACAGCCAGCTAGCTCTGTGTTTCTCTCTTGTCGAAGTAGGGTTAGTGATTCTTCTGACTGTCATTACAACTTCATGTTATGGCTCTGGATTTGTAAGCGATCCTTTAGGATATCAGTTCATGTTTATAATAAATAGCCAGATGACTCTCTGTAGCTACTAAGATTCCTGTGGAGCTGGAAGAGGAGGAGGAAGAGCAGTCCTGTAATACAGCTGTGGTGGCGAAATCTCCTCAGGGCTGATGTAGTGGTGGGGATTCTAGGGCCTGTGGGCTGGTGAATCTGCAGTGATTGCTGTGCTGAGGAGGGATGGATGTGTTGCCTTACTTTTACTCTTTGGTTGTGCAGCTCTGCACTCAGTCTCCTTCTGGAAGACTTCATTCTGTTTCGCAGACTGTTCAAGTTGTTTGTCGCTGGCTGTGCAGTGGGAGGCCTTTCTAACCAGGAGGCAGTGGGTGTGCAGAGCTGGGTCAAATCTGACAGCTTAGGTGGTGGTTACTGTTTTATTACACTGATGTAGAAATGGATGTGCAGGGGGAAGAGTGAGGTGGTTGAAATGGTGACTGTAGAGCCTCAGTGTGGAGGAGGCTGGGACAGCCTCAGGCATTTCTTCTGGGATGCTGACCTCAGGACACTGCACCTGGTGGAAGGGTGGCCAGCACACAAGTGTGGACTTTTGCAAGGCTCTTGCACACAAACTTCCTTGTGTCATTACCTGTGTGGTACCTCTTGGAGAGGCCAGAGTGCAGACTTACTGTTGAACTCCAGTTTGGACTGGAGAAACGGGTGTTTCCATCTGTTTCTCCTGCACGCTGTTCAGTACCTTTCCCCCAGGTGTGAACTGTAGGATGCACCACTGGAGGTGATTCAGTGAAGCCTCACGGTCCATCCCCTCCACTGACACAGCATCACGGAGTGAAACCAGCTTGTTTCATCTGTTCGTAAACCTCTGTAGTGGCTGTGAAAACTGCCTGAGAGCTTTATCTGCGGGCACTTAGTGCTAATATTTGATCAGGATTTGTCTTGTTACAGAGGAGTCGATGATAATTTTATTATGACTAAGAAGGCACAGCCAGGCTTCTTTGAAGCTTTTTGGATGTCTCCTCCCCAGTTTTCCTGATACTGCATGAACTGAGTACTTGAACTTTTTCTTACTAATGTGTTTCCTAAACCTCTTATCACTGCTGTCCTCTGACCTCCTCTCTGGCTATTTTCTCATTGAGCTATGCTGCCTTGAGATGAACATGCAGTTCCTGCTGAATACGATTCCCATCCCTTATTGCTGTGCTGTGGAGAGGGGAAAACAAGACTCTAGTGATCCCTTGCAGTATGCCATGGCAGATAGCATCATGTCCTGTGGCAGTGCCTGGCTTTCTGCTCCAAGCACCCTGCTCCTCCTCTTCCTGTGAATTCATGCCACGCGAGTCTGTCCAGGTGAATATTTAGTGTAACTAACGTTTGCTTTGGCTGCTGGGCCCTCTAAATCAGGATAATCAGTTTGCTCCCCAAAAAGGTTTGGCTCAACTGCATGGTCCGGTGGTTTGTTTAGGGTTTTCATAGGAAAAAAAGGAAGGGGAGTGGTGCTGCAGTGATTCTTCAGTGCTCAACGGCCCCGTTTGTCACAGCCGGGGCAGACTGTGTTTTCTGCTGGCAAACTCCTCTTAATCTCTTGGCCAAAACGCAGCAGAGAGCTGAGCTGTTGTCTTGCTCAAGTGCAATATTTCAGGTCTGCTGATTCCTGCACAATGCAGTGGTTTGTTGGAATCTGACCTTACCCTTGGTTGATGATCCTGGCTCTGGGAAGTGTGAGTGGGATCTGGGCGATGTTAGGCTACCATGAAATCAAGCCCAAGTGCACATCAAGCATACATATCGCTTGGACTCTCTAAACTCTACCTGGAAATTTGAAATCCAGAGGTGAGGATTGCTGGTTCTGTGGGGGATCTTGGTAACAGGAACGTTTCTTCTACCTGTTGTTTTGCTGCACAGATTTCTGATCAGGTGTCAGAGCAGGGATCCTAGATGGATTTCTCTGTCTTGAAAGACCTTCCCAGTTGATGGCTTCCAACCCAAGTCAGCGATTTGCTGATGTTTAAAGACCTGCTTCACTGAATGCCGTTGGAAAACTCTCCTCTGTCTTTGGACAGTATCTGTTCTGTACTGGTGAATATTTGAACTCAGCTCAGCAAACCAACTTCCCAATGCTTTGAATGCTGATGAGCGGAGCAGTGCATGCTCGCTGACGGGAAGAGTAACACAAGTGCGTTGGTGCAGTGTAAACCACGTTCCAGCGTTAGCGTAAATCATGGCCTAACCCTTCCACACCCCCAGCACGTGGCAGCGCTGACGCCGGCTCCAGTGCAGATGCTGAGTTTGCTGCCGGTTTCAGATGTCCTGGGGAAGGTGACAGAGAACAGCTCTCCCTTAAACTTGCCCCAACCTTGCGAAGTGCTCTGTAACACCCTGCAGTTAGTTACTGAATCGTTCTCGATTTATAAAAGCTAAACTAGCAATAAGAGGGCAGTTAAATGAAGGAAATTAAGCTGCTTGATCTTTCCCAGAGAGTTCAGAAACCCAGGCATTTAGTGCTTAGCTTGGAAAAGATGTGAGATAGCAGCAGTAACTGCAGCCTGTGGGCTGTGTCCCCTGTGACGGGGACTCGCGTGGAATGAATACTGTTTGTTTTTGGTGACTGTCATTAGGGTTGGCTGGAGAGGGTTATCGTAGATGGCTGGAAGCAGATGTTCCCCAGTAAACTTCCAAGTGAATTAGCCTGTGAGCTAGTCAGCCGTCACAATATGGGACTAGCACGAGAGAACTGGAAATGGCTTATGAATTACTCGGAGTTGTTCTCCACGCGCTCCTAAATGCGGGGTCTGGGACTGCTTCATGGAAGTTCTTGTTTCGGAGGGGTGTGACAGGTTGCAGTGCGAGCAGACAGAGCCAAATAGAAACTGAAATGATCTGCAAGTTCCCGAGCCGCTGACTCATGCGATTGTCCTCTTTAACCGGTGTCTGAAGGGAGCAAAGCTGCCAAGCTCCCCTGTCCCGCTCTGCTTTATGGTCAGGAGGGGTTTTTAATAGCAGCTGGTGTCAACGAGTTAGCCCTCCTGGAGTTGCTCAGAGTGAGGTGACGTCCTGGCAGGTTCTGTGACCAGCCGTTAACTTTAAGTCAGTAACAGATAGCATAAGGTGAAGGTACCGCTCTGCTCCTGTGTCTTGAGGTCTTTGGGGAATATAATCTTGGGTTTTTTGTTGTTTTATTGTTTTCATTGAGGTGTTTAACGGTACCACAGGAAATGTCACTGTCTCTATTATTCAGAAACAAGTGACTGTAATGTTTATTTCAAGCTTCTCTTCCTGGCAGCTTGGCTGATGCATTCCAAGAAAGCTATCCGAAACTGCTGGGGAAGGGGGGAGAACCTGTTGAACCTCAGCGCTTTATTATTTTTAAGAGCTGCAGGTCAGAAAGAAGTTAAAAACGAGGAGAGCCTCTCGCAGAAGCTCTGCAGCGGGAGCCTTCGTGCTCCTCGCCGAGGCAGTGTGTTTTCAGTTGGTTGCAAACGTGTGAAGAATCTGCGATGGGTGTTGTGTGACACCAGAAGTGGAGGGATCAGCACAGAGTCGGCAGCGTGGGGCTGCTTTCGCTGTCTTTAATTGGCACCATGTGTCCCTTGAAGGACAGAGTGAAGGAACCGGCTGTCAGTCTCGGTGCAGATCTTGTCCCCAGTAGGTGAATTAGCGTCAGGGCATCCATCTCACTGCGGTCGGGAGTGTTGAACAAAGACAGAGCCCTTACTGGAAATTCCCTGAGCAATTCCATCTCCCTGGAGCTGCATGATACACGAGCCTGTCGCCTTCCCCATCGTCACCTTCTCATAGACTAACGATCCTTTTTGCCATCAGTTCATCATTCAGATGATGACTGTGTGGGGGGATTACCAGTAACTGCACAGAGAACCGCAGCAATGACTGGAGTGTGCAGTATCCAGAGCCTTTCTGCACCCTGGTAACTCAGGCTGAAGTACACGTTGGGAAGGACGGTGTCGTGTTTTGCAAGCTTAAAGATGTTTGGAAAGTCCCAGAACTGAGCATTAGCTGCTCCAGGTGCTGTGCTTGTAGAAACTGAAGGAGCCACTGAAGTGATGTCTGTGGCACTCAAGCTGTGGTGCTCAGTCATCCCTCCTGCTGCTGGGTGAGAGCAATGTAGGGCTCAGAACGGAGACGGTCAGTGTGCTAAAGTGAAGGTCTGAAGTTGGTTTTGCAAGTTGTTGTAGTAATTGGAAGCCTAAAGAGACTCTGACCCTGGGTTGGATAAAAGTCTATCTGAAAATCGGTGGGAGTGTTGAATTATCCAGGTGTCTCCAGCACAAAGCAGTCCTGCTGCGATGGAGCAGTGTCTGTGCACAGGGGTTTCTGAAAGGAAGAGACTCCAGCTCCTGATTCTCCTCTTGGATCTTAGTAGAAGGGTAGAGAAAGCAAATTGTTCCCAACTCAGTCTTTTTAACATGAAGAATCTTGCAGCAGAGGCTGTGGCTGGAAGGGCAGGGCTACCTGATGATGCTCCCGATAAAACTTCAGGATAATGTGGGATCCCTGCAGAGGCTCTTGCTGTGAGAGTTCTCTCAGATGCACTTCACGTCCAGTTGAGTCACCGATGCAATTAAGCAATAAATGAGACTGTGATTCAAGCTTTCCTCCTCTTATCTTTTAAATCCATCCGCAAAGGTGAAGTAGAAATCCCCGGGTTTGATGCTGTTAACATCAGGTAGTGGAAATTTCGGGGTAGTTTGGGGTTTCTCATGGGAATCATTCAAATCACACGTGTGCTCAACATCCAGTGGCTGGGGAAGTGCTGGCGTGTGGCTCTCTCTCACGCGTACACGAGAGTTGCGGTGACTCACGCCGCTTGCGAACCAAGATCGAATTCCTGCAGCTCCTCACCATCCTCCCTCTGAGCGAACCCAGCGCTCAGGCCGCGGCTGCGGGGTTGTGGAGGTGGCTGGGAGGAGCAGCGCCGAGTCCCAGCCGGGTCCGGTGCTGGGCGATGGGCTGAGGACACCTACTGGGCACAGCATTTGCTTCCTCTGCTCGTGTACTGGGGTGGAGGGTGGATGTGGCTGCTCAGACTGGGCTGTGAGCTGCGGGGAGCAGGGGGATCTTGAAGAAAACAGTAGAACGGGAGCTACTAGTTAAATCTGAAGCAGCTCCTGAAGGGCTAGAAACGAGATTCCTGAGGTGACTGGCTGATCTCCGTGGGCCGTTTGACACCGACTGACCGATTCCTTGGCTGGGGGCGGGGGGGTTGCTCAGAACTTTGTGCTGCTTTTATTGCTGAGGTTTCCTTCAGTTTTACAGAAGGGTTTGCGAGTTACAGCTCCTGCAGCTTCCAACTGGGTCAGCAGAGTGTCCTTGTCCCGATTCTTGGAACAATCAGCTCCCTAAAGCCAGACGGTCTGATACCAATTTTGTGATTGATGCTTCCAGCAATTATAAAGCGCGAGCTCTTCAATTAGATTTGATAACTCAGACCTGTGGAGGAAACACGAAGTGACTTTTTCTTCCTTGTTGCAGATCCATAACATGGTGGCAGTGCTGGAAGTGATCTCCAGCCTGGAGAAATACCCCATTACCAAAGAGGCATTGGAGGTATGTCACCCTCTGCACAGCGCTGGGGCTGGGTGTGGATAAAGGGACTTTTCTCTGCCTGTCTCATTTCCATCAGAGCTGTCCTTGAAACAATAGACGGCTTCCAGAGGATTCACAATTAAGATATTCTTGTGTCCCTCTCGTGCTGCCGCTGCCATCTCAGTGCAGCACACAGCGATTCTCTCTGGGTTCAGAGCGGCGCTGCCTGAAGCACAGAGCCTGTTTGTGCAGGGCACTAAATTAATCATCACTTGCTCCTGATTAATTCTGTTACGTTCATCAGCGTCACTGCTTCCCGAAGCACCGGTCACCTCTGGAGATGTTGGGTGACCAAGCACCAAAGAACCTGAAATAGGATCGCGGTTACCCCCGGTCTGTAAGTTGGATCTCAGGTTCGCTCAAGCAGGTTTCAGTGCCTGATGGAGCTAGTGAGATGATTTGTTAAAAGCTGAACTATCGGGTGAAGCTCAGTCTCGCTGGCTGCTCTGGGAAGCAGAGCCCGGAGGAATTTCTACGGCTAAATTAGAACTGTGTTGTCAGTCTTTGTGTCAGTGATTGGTGCTGCTCGTTTCCCACTCCAGCTCCGTGTCAAGGTTTGTATCTCGGCGTGTTGCCGTTCCCTCGCAGCCTGCCCCGTGGTTCCCTTAGAAATCGTGGGACAGGCGAACAATTCCTTGTTTCCAGCCTTGGGGAACAGGCAAACACTTCACTTCCTTCTGCTTAAGAGAGCTCTCTGGGAGCGCTTGGCGCAGTGTGGCGCAGTAGGGCTTTCACAGCCCCCTCAGGGTGCTGGGGAGTGAAGGGAGAGGAGAGATGAAGGCAGCAGGACAGTCTCAGCCTGGCCAGTCAGGTGTGTGGAACAGAGGATTTTATTACCAGATCATTGCTGTAACAGGAGGAGAATCTGGACTCCTTTTCTCTTGCCTCTTTCTGCAGACCTTACCCCTCTGTTGGGCTCAAGACGCAGAACTGGATGATCTTTCGAGGTCCCCTCCGATCCCTAATGATTCTGTGATTTTCTGCCCTGGGTGCTGCCTTTCCCCTTGAAGCTGAGCTGGCACTTCTAGCCTCCCGGTTCTTGCTGGTCAAAGAATTCCTTTGTGGTGATTTTCACAGCCAACAGCTCTGGTGCTTTAGCCAGGGAATAAAGACAGGGTGACCTGAAACCTGCCGCGGGTTTCATGTTGCCTTTACAGAGCGCTGGAGCAACTGAACTAATCCTTTCCAGAGAGATGAATTCAACGCTTCGAACCCAGTAGTGGTTGTTCGCTCGCTGTTGGGTAGGGGAAGCGATCGCACAGCGGGGTTGTTGTTCAGAATGCTACCTGGTTGTAAAGCAGCTTTTCTTCCTTCCTAGGAAACGAGGCTCGGCAGGCTGATCAATGAGGTGAGGAAGAAGACATCCAATGAGGAACTTGCCAAACGTGCCAAGAAGTTGTTGCGGAATTGGCAGAAGTTGATAGAACCCGTGACCCCAAATGAACCGGTGCCAAGAGGGCTGCCCAACCCACCCGGCTCAGCTAACGGCGGCGCTCACAACTGCAAACCAGAAACGCAGCTCCCCGCTGCTGTGGCTGGGTCAAAGCCCATCAGCGAATTGAAAAGCAGGAACGATATCCAGAAACTCAATTCTCCAAAACCAGAGAAATTAGGAAATCGGAAAAAGAAAGGCGAACACAGGGACGCGCATCAGGGGCCTCTTCCCCCCAAAATCCCCAAAGTTAGTCATGAAATCCTGCAGAACTCTTCACCCCCTCCGACGAACGGCATTGGAGGCAGTCCTGAAAGCTTTCCTAGCCCTGTAGACCTAAATCTACACGCAGGGCCTGAGAGCAGCAGGACAGAACTCAGCGAAAATGATAAACACAGTAAGATCCCAGTCAATGCTGTGAAACCTCACACCAGTTCTCCGGGACTCGTAAAACCTTCAAGCACTTCCTCGTTACTAAAGACTGCAGTGCTTCAGCAGCATGACAAATCGGAAGAAACCCCAGGACCGCACCAACCTAAGAGTCCTCGCTGCTCCTCGTTCAGCCCTCGGAGCGTTCGGCACGACACGTTTGCTCGGCAGCAAACCACGTACTCACCAAAGGATTCGATGCCTAGTCCATCTCAAAGGTCCCAGTTCCTAGACGCCGCACAGGTGCCGTCGCCGCCACCATCCTTGATGCAACCATCGACACCTCCGATGCCAGCGAAAAGACTGGAGTTCTCTCAGCAGCCAGTACCTGAGGTATCTCAGCACTGGCAGGAGCAGCAGGTACCGTCTGAAAGCCAGCACAGGCACCCAGCGGGGACTCTCCAACAGCACACGGCAACCAGCTGCAAAACCAGCTCCCAGCCCGGGGAATCGCTCACGAGCTTTTCACAGGACACGTCAAAAATGGACAGTGATGACGCTGCTTCAGGGTCCGACAGTAAAAAGAAGAAAAGGTACCGGTCCAGAGACTACACGGTCAACTTGGATGGGCACGTGACAGAAGGGGGGGTGAAACCCGTGAGGTTAAAAGAGAGAAAACTCACTTTTGATCACATGACAGGACAGATCAAACCTTTAACACAGAAAGATCCTTTGCAGGTAGAAATCCCTGCTCTCACTGAACAGCACAGGACAGAAACGGAAATGCAGGAGCAAAAACCCAACCTGCAAAGCCCTTTTGAACAAACGAACTGGAAGGAGTTGTCCAGAAACGAAATCATTCAGTCCTATTTAAACAGACAGAGTAGCTTGCTGTCCTCGTCAGGAGTACAGACTCCAGGAGCTCACTACTTCATGTCTGAGTATTTAAAGCAGGAGGAAAGCACTAGGAAAGAGGCTAGAAAGACTCACGTTCTAGCTCCTAACAGCAAACCTACAGACTTGCCCGGGGTCACGCGAGAGGTCACGAGCGATGACCTCAACAGAATAAGCGAACAGAAGTGGCCGGGCGTGAACGGTTGTTACGACACACAGGGTAACTGGTATGATTGGACACAGTGCATATCTTTAGATCCACACGGGGATGACGGTAGATTGAACATCCTGCCTTACGTCTGCCTAGACTGAGTTGCAGTTTTTGCTAACGATACTTTTACAGTCGCAGTTAGCGAGGAGGGCGGACGCGATGCCACTGAGTGATGGAGAAACACCTCCTGTCCTGGACAAACAGGCCCCGCGAGCAGAGGGTGTGAGGGAGCTGATGCTTTCACAGCTCTTTCCTATTAAATTCTCCTTTTGTGAAATGCTGCTACCAGTTTACTAACAATTGCAAAGGAAGGCATACGAAGGTGGATAAGTTGAGTTCAAAACTCTCTAGCGAGCCAGCTATAAAAAAGTGTTAGTCCCCAAGAAGTGAAGAGGATTTCCAGCACTTTCTGAATGCCGGAATCTTTATTTTACAGGCAGGTACAGATTTAAAATAAAACAGAAAACAAAATAAATTGTGGAAGTTCCCTTCGCAAACCCATGCATCTATTTATTTGACTTGATTTGGGTTTTCATTTGGCAGTGAGATATCGGAGAGAGACAGTGTGCAAAAGCTGTAGTTTATCTTCGTGTCACCTCTCGGATCAGGATTGCGTTGGGTTGGGTTTCTTTGGTTTCAGTTCTTGGTTCTGTTGTCGTCGTTGTTTTTATTTCAAGTCGTGGTACGGAGATTGGGGTTTCAACAGCAGGTGTTGCACTGCAGGCTGGGCTCCCAGCTTCAGCTCAACATTCCATAGGCATCCACATACTTCACAGTCTGGTTTCAGTTTCAATCCAGTCTCTGAGAAATGCTGCAAAAAAAAAACCAACACAACCCCCCCAACCCACAACCCCCCCTAGATGTTTAATGATTTATTATTATTATTATTCTTATTATTATTATTTTTTGTTCTGATCCCACCAGCCAAATCTTTTGTTTTCTCCTCCTTTTCCCCTTCCTGCAAACTTCTAGGAAGAAAAAAAAAAACCAAAAAAAAAAAAAAGACAAAAAAAAAAGACATAAAAATCCAACAAAAACCCCAAAACCCCTTCAAAAACCACAAAAAAGAGAAGAAGAAAAAAAATCACCTCTTTTTTTTTTTCTAGAATCTCAATGTAACTGAGGGTGCTACCAGTTTGTACTGTGAGAGGGGAAAAAGGAAGCCTGTTTGTATGCTGGAACTATACTTGTTACCATTCCTTTAGATATTGTTTGCCTTATGGATATCCATCATAAACGCAATTTGCAAAAACAAAGAGCCTTAGTGAATGTACAGTACCTAGACTTCTGCGTCCTCGCGACGCAGAAGGGAGCAACTTTGCTATTTGGTCCTTTCAGCGGACACATTGTGATATAAATGTGGAAATAAACAAAATTTGCACAAACCGAGCTGTGAATCCTTTCTCCGGTAACTTCACGGGGCTCAAGCACTTTCCTCCGTTCAGACCCCGACCGAGGGAGCGGCGACAGCACGAAGCCGTCGGAGCCGAACGGGGGAAGCTGAATCCCGGCCGACGCTGTCGAACGCGGCTGCTCTTAGGGATTTTCGCAATGTCTTCCAAGCGCGGTGGTGGGATTCGGTCGCCCAGGTTGGATTTATTGGGGAGTATTTTTTTAAACTCTGGTTGCGTCCAGGGTCTGGAGACTGACGCCCGATGCTGTTATTGTACCTCAGAGTCCTGAACCGATCATAGTTCATCTGGTTTTCTCGGTAACTTTGTACTGTGGTGATTGCTAGCTGTTAAAACCCTTTCTACAGCCGCCTGGCTCTGTGCAGAGCACTGAGGATTTCGGTTAACTGGAATTGCTTTAACAAGGGGACCGGTTGTTTCCTGCGGTCCCCAGTGCTGGGTTTCTGCCTGGGGGAGAAGGGGAGGGGGGACACGATACCAAAAATCTTTCTAGGTTTAGAGCTGTTAACACTGTTAACCCTCTTGTGCTTGAACCTCGCTTCTATGGGGAGGAGCCTTGGCGTGAGTTCTGCTGCCTTAGAGAGCGGAGTCAGGCTCCTGCGTGGTGTTGGAGGCTGTTTGTCCCTCGCCAGCTGTGCCCCGAGGTACTGCCTCCCCTGGAATACAGCTGGTGAGCTTTGGTTTAAGTCAGTCATGTTCAAACCTACTGCCTTTGTGATCTGAACTGTGGTGAAATGTGTGGGCGTCTCAGAGACTGTTGCTGATGTCTGTCTGGTTCCATTGCAGAAACATGAGATCCCAGAGCTGAAGCCACAGAAAGCAGCGACCAAAAATGTTTCCAAGTGGTTTACTCCTCTTCTGTCCTTCTACAGTGGCTGCAGTCGCGCAGGTCAGGTCAGAGCTAGGAAAAGGCGATGGCCTCGCAGTTCACAAGGTGGAGTTGGCGAGGAAGTCGGTTGTTCTGGCAAATGCTGGCGTTTGTTTATGTGAAACCTCCTGTGCGTCTGTTCTCCCCCTGCCCCTTCTCCCTCTTTCCTTCAGGAGCAGGGTCTGTGCCCTCGAGCACAGGGCAGGTTGCAGGAAAGGCAGTATTTTATCCCACTGGAGAATCCACCTTTTTCTCCCCTGCTTTTTGTTTGTGATGGCCCTTACTGATGACTCCGGGTGAGGTGATGCCCCAGGCCCATCCTGGGTGCCAAATGGACCTTCCCTCTAGGGAGCTTTGGGCATCCGAGTCTGCTCTTTCCCTAGAGGGACAGAATCCCTGGAGAAACCAGTTGATGCCACTGTTACATCTTGTTCTGTACTGGGTTTGTTTCTGCTGTGTGAGGGTTAACTCGCTTGGGTATCCAGGGTGAGAGGAGGCTTGACAATCTGTGTTTGAGCATGCCAGTATCACCGGTTCTGTGAGCTCCCCTCGGTTCTGTGAGCTCCCCTCGTGTGACCAGGTTTACAAGGTGATTCTTCTTGTCAAATTTTGTAACCAAGTTCCAATGAAGTTGACCCTGTGCTCTCTCCTGTGTACTCTCATTTTTGCATGAACTCGCTCCGCTACTGCTTTCTCCTCCCTGCCCTACAAACTTCATCCTTCCAGTCCTAACATCTTAAATGACTACCGTGCCGTCTCGTCCTTGGCTGGGGATGACACCGAGCGGCTCAGCCGCAGGGCTCTGGGGAATCGCAGTTGCCTGAAGTGGGTGGTTTGACAAGAACGGCCCTGCTGTGCGAGCAGCGTCCGGCTGAGTGTGGATGGAGGATGCTCCAACCCCCTCCTGCAATCTCTTGTCCCTGGTTCCACAGAGGCCCGGGGTGACTGTTTCATTGGGGTCTCCCTGAGCGGGGACAGCGCCTCCCAGCAAGGGTTTTGGGGCCGCTCTCTACCCGG